>CM038554.1:18675710-19023210 GCA_021527575.1 Ensete glaucum
CAATTAATAAAAACCTTGTGAGATTGTAATAAACTCCACCTAGCCACATCTATCCTATAAAGAAGAGTGGCTAGGGTTTATATTATTAGGGCCTTAGGTCTTCCTAGCCGTCACCCCCTTTACTGGGCTGGTCGGACAGGGTTTTTAGCAGGGGCGCACGGTTTGCCCTTTAGGCTATCGCCCCCCCTTAACAAGGTAGGTCAGCCAGAAGAAGAGTAAAAGAGATCATTCACTTAGGAAGCAACCCCATAAGCTAGGATTCAGAGTCCTATATAATCTTGTAGCCTTCATATTTTTTAAATAAGTAATAGATCAGTTTTTATTCAGCCATTTGACCGACTATAAGGAAGGAGGAACCCCTATAGTGGTCCAAGGGCTGATTCCCCTCAAAGATCAAACAATAAAATTCCTCTAGGGTTTTATCACAATGCCTCCGGACATAAAAAACAACCAGCCACCTTCCTTCCCTAATATGGATGCCTCCACCTTAGCACAAACATCAAGACATCATTGCATTTATTCAATGATAGTGGTCTCCCCCCTCGGGGTGTTAGAAAACATGATAGAAGCATCACATGCATAGCAAAAAATAAAATAAAATTGGTTTCCCATGTTTATTAAATCATCATGCAATGATTGGTGCATGAAAAATCGTAAAACTAAACAATTCTACACAACATGTGCTAGATGCATTATATAGGGAGATCATATATTCCTGAAAAACTATTGGGACCCAACGAAAGCATCACATGTGTAGCGAGAGAAAGAAAATAAAATAGGTTTCCTATATATATCAAGTCATCATGCAAAGATTGGTATGCGAAAAAAAATCATAAAATCAAAAAGTGTGATATGTGAGAGATTGATTACCTAGTGAGATCGTATACCCCTAAAATTCTAGATTCAAATGGAGAGGATGAAGAAGATCGAACATCCTCCTTTTAGCAATATTCACATGATGGATCGTTATAACGATGCTCCCCCGTTCGCAATCCAAAAACTCGTAACTCTTACGCACCTTCTTACAGCACTCATGGAAGAAGATCACCTATCTTCTTCATTGTCATCTCGCAGTAGGGAAGGGCTAGTTAGTTGAGAAGATAAGGGAGGAAGTAGAATAGGAGGGGGTAGCCAAAGGTGTAAAATATCAATATTGTGCCACCCTTGCCTCTTATTTATAGAGAGCAACATATCACATATCTTCTTCACGTGATTGGCTTGCTGGTTACAGGTGCCCTGCAAGCCAGTCATATGAGTGATAGCACGTGTGACACGCTGTGTGATCTTTTTTGCTTATGATTAATATTAGTACATTCTCACATTATATTATCTGTTGCATATATATATATATATTGTGATGTCCTTGGTTCTATGCAATGGGAATCAGATCATAATGAGATCACGATAATGAGATTGATTCACCTTTAAATGATCCTAAATAATCCCGATCATAGGTTCCTCGAGAGGGACATCAAGATAACCAGATAGACCGGTATACTATATACCTATCCATATGATGAAGGTGGCTGGTCTCAAAGTCACTTGTGTGGAGACACTAAGGATATAGTACAAATGCTCATTGGAGAATGAGTTCACTGATTAATCCGCTTATGAAATATTATATGGTTAATGATACATAATATCAGACAGTGATTATATAGTCCCAGTTGTGTATCTAGTCCTTAGACTTGAGACACCAAAGATGCCTTGTATGAGTACTCCTTTCTATGACACTAGACTTACAATTTTAAAAAGTTTCAGATCTGGTACAACTAGTTATCAGGATTGGTGGCCAACCTTATGAAGGAAATTGAGTATCAATAGATGATAATCCACTCTCGGTATCATGAGAGAAATATCTCATATATGCTTACTCAGAAAAATCCTTGGCCAGGGTCATTCGGATTGAGAGAGAAAGAGTTCTCTGGGAGAATTCGATTAGAGCGAGACTATGACGGATTCCGTATATGACCTAACAATACCATGTCCAATATACGATCTCTGAGATATTAGTTGGATGAGGGATTATAGATACATGGTAGTTATAGACAGACAGGTCTGATGGATTCGATCCTCCTGTACCGTTTGGGGACTATGACGTAGTAGCCTAGTACGTCCATAGTCGATGAGTCGAGTGAATTATTATGGAAATAATAATTCATTATATCAGAAGGAGTTCTGATGGGAGTGACTCACAGCCAGCTCGGTATCAGGCCTAGAGGGTCACACACATTTAGTGAATTCTTCAGCGAATAGAGGATTGAATAAAGATCCAATTAGCCCCTATTCTCATTAGATGAGACCCTATGCTAATGGGCTCGTTGATTAGGATCCAGTTAGAGGCCTAAGGAGATTATTGGATAGAGATCTAATAATGCAAAGTTAGTGAATTATTGGATGGAGATCCAATACCCCATTAGGGCAAGAGCCCTAGGATTTTGGTGGCTCTCTATAAATAGGAGGGGAGACTCATGGTTGATAGGCTATAGCTTTAGCCACCACCTCCTATTCTCCTCCCTCCCTCTATGCAAGAGTTGCGAGATTAAATTGGAGGAGTTTCGCTATAGAGATCCATTATGTAAATACCGCTAGAGAGGACGCTTGACCTCCTTTATCTTCTCCATCCGGATCTAGAATATAGGGTTATACGATCTTCCTAAGTAAAATCAATCTCTTATAAATCACGATTTTATTAGTTTTTATGTTTTTCTCACGACCTCAATCTCTTGCATGACGATTTGATCTGCGTGGAAAACCAGTATTTTGTTTTGATTTTCATTGCGCATGTGATGCATCCGCTGAGGTTTCCCAATAGTGGTATCAGAGCCAAGGTTTTCATGTAAAAGATTGGTTTTAAACTGCGTGTGATTAGATTGAATCACGTAGAATCATTCTACGCATTCTTGTTGTATTTTCATAGCGAAGGTAGCAAGGAGGAGGGGTAGTCGAGCTGGCCATCTATAAAGGGAGTTGGCCATGGCTGACCCCCTTGAAGGGGCACCAGCCCATAAGGGGTGGCCACCCATAGGCCCGCGGCACGGGCGGTGGTCACCAAGGCTCGCCCAGGGCAATGACGTCGGCCACAAGGGTGGCCCCTGGTGGCAACCGTCCGTAAAGGCCGTCAGCGTCACGATCGCAGATGGGGCAAGAGGGGTTAGGGCATCTTTTTGTGAAAATGATGATCCTGCCCATCTGAATTTGGAAAATTTTGAGGACTGTCCTTATATACAAAATTTTAAAAATGCCCTTAATAATTCTAAAATTTTTGAGGACTGTCCTCTCATCTAGAATTATAAAAATACCCTTGATAATTCTGAAAATTCAAAGTATATCCTGATTTCTAAAAAAGTAATTAATTAAATAGTTTAATTAATTATTTTATATATATAGTAATCCTACATATGATGTGATATACATATGATGTATGACGTGGATGGATGATCACGAGTCATGTGTTGTGATGTGTGTAATTGTGATTATTATTATTATTGGGGCCTGCGAGCCTCTTTTTTCCTCGTTTATTGTCGGACCTGCGTGCCTGTAATTATTTGTAATTACATAGAGAGGCACGGCGGGAGCGTAGAGGTGACAGCGGGATCCACGTGGTCGTGGCGGAAGATTATGACACATGGTGATGTAACGATCCGATAGAACTGATGATGACGAGATCAACAATCACAGGGCATGAAGATGCGTCGATGCACATATAGATCCTATTATGAGTGATTAGGCCTATTGGCTTAGGCTTAATCATATTAGGTGACGGCTCATAATCATCTGGTATGGCTTGTATATGTGATGTGTTATACACCTACTAGATATATGTATATGTATATATATATATATATATATATATATATATATATGTATATATATATATATATATATATATATATATATTTGAATGCAATGTAGATATATATTAAATATATATATGTGACACGACATACTAGGAGACCGATAGAAAACAAAAATCTCTCCTATGATAATATTAAGTAGGTAAGCGTGAGGCAATAAGATTGACCCACGTGGCCTTCCATCGTTATAGGAAGAAATTGAATCCCGACATAGGTTGAGTTGGTTGAGTCACTCGAGGTTCACTTATCTATGTGATCGAGTTATTACCTATAACATATATATGTCACTAGTGACCTGAGGACATGATATGACTTGGTCGAGCAGTCGAGAGTATATCCATCAAATTAAACTCATTTTGTAATGATGGTGATGACTTAACTGAACTTCATGGTTGATTGAGCAGTCGAGACCATGATGATTTAGAGGCCGAATATGACGGGAATCATAAGGAATTGTGATTGATAAGAGTTGTCTACTTTTTGGGCTTCGTGCAGTTGGTCGAGTCCCTCAAGACTTTCGTCTAATTGGATCCCGATCCCCACTAGGAGTCTGCCGAAGACTTTCGTCTCATGTGTCGAGAGTGTCGCGTGACTCACTAGGAAAATATTGAGAGTATATTAAAATAAAAGTCCATATCTTAATTAGTATTTTTTGTACAATCTGCATGTTATTTATTTTTTTTATATCTTGTTTGTCGCTTTCAAAACCCCTATATGACATATTTAATGTCAACCGCTTCATTGGTCCAAAGGCTTTGTAATTTGAGAATTGTTCTCACAAAAGAGAAAATTGTATATGTCCTTAGTATGATTGTGCCTACGCTGGAGGAAAGGACAAGCGAGGATGAGATCACTCGCTTTGTGAAGTATAAAAATAGTCCTAAAGGATAACCTGTATTTTGATCTTATGCTTCAGTCCCTACCATATTCCTTTTCACAGTTCATTATTAACTTTAATTTGAATAAGTTTGAGGTGACTCTACCTGAGCTCTTCAATATATTGAGGGAAGCTGAGAGTACCATTAAGAAAGAGAAGTCAGTTCTTTATATTGGTGAGATTAATAGGAAAAGAAATGCTAGTAAGACCCTTAAGAAGGGCAAGGGCAAAGAAAGACTGGGTAAGGCAAAGGTTGCCAAGAAAGACCTGGCAAAGGACAAAGGACACTGCTTCCACTACAGCCAAGATAGAAATTAGAAGAGGAACTATAAGAACTACCTTGTAGATAAAGCGAAACAGAAGCTTGGAGAAGCTTTAGGTATATTCATGATCAGTCTTCACTTGTTAGATTTTCATGATTACATGTGGGTATTGGATACCGGGAGTGCTTATCATATCTGTAATTCATTGCAATTTCTAACAAGATCTAGGAGACTGACTAGAAGCGAGATTGACCTCAAAATGGGCAATGGAGCAAGAGTTGCTACAGTTGCTATTGGGGGGGGCATCCTACATCTGCCTAGTGAAGCTATTATTGCATTAGATGCATGCCATTGTGTCTCTTCTATTATCAAAAATATTATTTCCATTTCTTGTTTGACAATTAGTGGATATAAATTAGTTTTTGAGAATAATAGTTGTTCAATAATTATGGATGATAAGATCATCACTAGAGGGACCGTTATAAATGGCTTATATGTGTTAGACACTTCTCCACATATCATGAATATAAATATGTCTAAGAGAAAAAGAGATGAGGTGAAAATTGCATACTTATGGCATTGTAGGCTAGGTCATATACATGAGGGAAGGATTCAAAAGTTGCTAAAAGATGGATACTTAGATCTATTTGGCTATGAGTCATATACAACTTGTGAACCTTGCCTTCGTGGGAAAATAACCAACTTTTCTTTTAATGGAACTGGAGAGAGAGCCACTGAGTTATTGGAACTCATACATAGTGATGTATGTGGTCCCATATTGTCTCAAGCTATAGTTGATTACTCATACTTCATTACATTCACTAATAATTTCTCTATGTACGGACACAAGTACTTGATGAAGTACAAATCTGAGGCCTTTGAGAAATTCAAGGAATATAAGAATGAGGTGGAGAACCAGATTAGAAAGAGTATTAAAACTCTGATCAGATAGAGGAGGAGAGTACTTAAGTATAGAGTTCACCTATTTTCTCAAGGACAATGGGATTCTATCCCAGTGGACATCTCCTTATACACCTCAACTTAATGATGTATCAGAAAGGAGGAATCGTACGCTGTTAGAGATGGTGCAGTCTATGATGGGTTTCATTGGCCTACCCATCTCAGTCTGAAGGTACGCCTTAGAGACCACAGCTTACCTTCTGAACAGAGTTACATCAAAGTCAGTAGTGTCTATACCATATGAGATATGAAAAGGAAAGAAGTTCGATCTTAAGATGATTAAGATTTGGAGCTGTCCTGCCCATGTTAGAAGACACAACCCCGACAAGTTGGAATCAAGGATGAAATAATGCACATTTGTGGGATACCCTAAAGAGACTTTGGGGTATTATTTCTATCATCCCGAGGACCGAAAGATCTTTATTGCTAAGAGAGTTATGTTCCTTAAGAAGGAACACATTCTTGGTGGAAATAGTGGGAGTGACATAAAATTGAGTGAGGTTGGAGAACCTAGCTCGAGTAGTATTCCAGAGCCTGAGTCTATTCAGGTACATAACACATAAATTCTAACTTTTCGTATGTTTAGTAGAGTATCTCATCTCCAATTCAGCCTTTGTGCCGAGTCTAGGAGGGAGAAACCCCTATAGCGTTCCAAGGGCTGATCCCCCTCAAAGATCAAAATCTATAGGGCTCCTTCTTGGGTCTTCTCATCTAGTATCAGGGCTGCGTTCCTACTACCCTATAGCCATCTCAGCTACCTCCATCTTTCCAAGCAATTCCCACAATTGCTACGACACGTGCCTCCACCTTCCACCCCAGCAGCAGATCAAATCAGTCTGCCGCTGCCCCCGACATTTGATATGGAATTCTAGTATATTTTTATAACTCACATCTCTTCAATATTGTAAGATCCTTCATATTATATGTGGGAGAAATTTTCTAAAGTTTTCTTGCTGCAATTTTTTACCATCGTAAACATTATGATCATTACGAAGGTGAAATACTATAGAAAGTTTTCAGCCGATTGTTGCTACTTGAACCAAACTTTTGTTCATCATTTCTGATCAAAATTTTTACACAATTCTCAAGACCAATTTGGCTTTCATCTGAAATTAATTTCATAAAAAAATCCTTCTGGAACCGGTTTTCTTGTCCGATCTTTCACCATCACGCAGTTCTGGAATTTTACGATAAAGGAATCAGCCTTGCATCTTTTGTCCTATTTTCCTACCATTATGCTACCAAAATTTCATCAAAATTCCTACTAATCTGACAATAGAAAAAATATCTCAATATTATAGATCTTGAGGTGTATACTATGGCATCGGAGGAGGCTATCGATGCAAAGCTTGAAGCCTTTTAAAACCACATGGAAGAGAAGATGCGAGTCTTATTCACCGAATTCAGCATAGGCCAACCATCAAGCCCGACGAAGTCACACCATGGAGAAACTTCAGAATGGCGAGACAATCCTCAAGAGCATGGACACATCACCTCTGATCTGATAGGACTCCAGCAGGGTTAAGTCCTAATCATTCCAATAGAAGTCAATAAAAACTCTGCTAAATTATAATAAGGCCTCTCCTATCTTATAAAGGAGTATGACTAGAGTTTGGATTAAGTCCTAATCACAATTGCTATGACATGCGCCTCCACCTTCCACTCCAGCAGCAGATCAAATCAGTCTGTCGTTGCCCCATACGTTTGATCTAGAATTCTGGCATATTTTTATAACCCATGCCTCTTCAATACTACAAGATCCTTCCTATTACACATGGGAGAAGTTTTCCAAAGTTTTTTTACTGTAATTTTTTACCATCGTAAATGTTATCATCATTGCGAAGGTGAAACACTGCAGAAATTTTTTAGCCAATTATTGCTACTTGAAACTGAACTTTTGTTCATCATTTCTGACCAAAATTTTTATATAATTCTCAAGATCAAGTTGGCTTTTATCTGGATTTAATTTCACAAAAAAAATTCTTCTAGAACTGGTTTTCTTATACGATCTTTCACCATCACACAGTTCTGGAATTTTATGATGAAGGAATCTGCTTTGCATCTCTTGCCCTGTTTCCCTACCGTTATGCTGTCAAAATTTCGTTAAAATTTCTACCAGTATTGACAACATCTAAACCAAGGGTTTTTGTATAATTTTCTTAAACTTTACCCTAGAATTTATGTTGAGAAATCATCGTTTCTCCGACGTAAAAATCGGTTTAGTAGGACAGCACATCGTAGCACTTCTTTTCACCGAATTCTATCAGATTTGAGTGTTGTTTTTTGTGGGATTTTGGACTCCTTTCTTCATCACCAAATCCTACCATTCTTACTAAAAACCCTTCAAAACCCTACCCTAAACTGAATCCAAACAACCCCCAAATCTGCCCTAAACCGTAGCTTACTTCTACCCAAACCGATCCACCTTCCAACTGGCCACCCCCTTCTCCAAAATTCTCATGCCACTAACCCGACAACATAAAAATCTCAATATTATAGATCTTGAGGTGTATATTATGGTATCATAGGAGGCTATCGATGCAAAGCTTGAAGCCTTTGAAAATCGCATGGAAGAGAAGATGCGATCCTTATTCGCCGAATTCAGCATAGGTTGACCATCAAGCCCGAGGAAGTCACACCATGGAGAGACTTCAGATCAGCGAGATGATCCTCAAGAGCATAGATACATCACCTCTAATCCTAATAATCCATGCATGAGGG
The DNA here is from genome assembly GCA_021527575.1 of Ensete glaucum. Classification (NCBI taxonomy): domain Eukaryota; kingdom Viridiplantae; phylum Streptophyta; class Magnoliopsida; order Zingiberales; family Musaceae; genus Ensete; species Ensete glaucum. The sequence goes on from CM038554.1 coordinate 18,684,389, forward strand.
TTGACTTCCCAAGATGGGAAGAAGGAGACCCAATCGGATGGATCTCGTGTGCGAAGCGTTATTTTCGGTTCTATCGAACCGCCGATACAACATAAGTGGAGATCACTGCCATACACCTCGAGGGAGAAGCTATTCAATGGTTCAATTAGTTTGAACATACCCATGGAGGACTCTCTTGGAAGCGATTCAAGGAAGGACTTTTAAACCGCTTCGGTCCGACCGATTTTGACAACATCAATGGATAATTGGTAAAGATTCGTCAAACCTCTACAATACAAGATTACCAAATAAGATTTGAGTGTTTATCTAACCAAACTAAAGATTGGTCTGAGAAATAACTTTTAGGTACTTTCATTGAGGGCTTAAAGCTGGAAATCCGATGAGAAGTCAAAGCATGGCAACCGTACACCCTTATGGCGGTAATTTCCTTCGCGCATATCCAGAAAGAACGATTGAACCATGAGGCATGAAGGACAAGGGTCACTCCCCGACCAGCCATGCCTAGGCCTATTGCCCTCTCTACTGCCATCCGAGCCCCCGCACCAAAAAAATTGACAAGAGACGAGCTTCGTGAACGATCGACCAAAGGATTATGTTGGCATTACGACGAACCGTAGAGTCGCGAACATCGCTGCAAGAAGGGTCGGTTCCTCATGATTAAACTAGTGGAGGATGAGGACAACAAACCATCTAAAGAAGACCTCGAACCCGAAGAGGAAGCCATAGAGGAAGAGCCCCAACCGGTCGACTACGCAGTGCATGCATTGGCCGGCTACTCCAATCCACAGACGATGAAAGTTGGAGGACTTCTAAAGCAGCAACCCATCCCCGTTCTCATCGACACAGGTAGCACAAATAACTTCCACAATAATAAGGTTGCTGCATGTTTAGCACTTCAAATCGAAGGTTGCAAAAAGTTTGACGTAAAGGTCACCGACGGCCGAATCCTTAATTGCGACCAATGATGCCCGCTGGTGAAGCTAATCCTTAAAGACCAAGAAGTGGTAGCCCATTTCTTTCTCCTACCCATCGATGACTATGACGCTGTGCTTGGGATCGAATGACTCACAACATTAGGTGATATCTCTTAAAAAAATTTAAATTAATTATGAAATTATATTGCAAAGGGAGATAAGTCACATTATGAGGCAAGTGCGGGAGCCATATCTCCACCATTTCAACTCAACGGATGAAGAAAGTTTTGCACAAAGCACATGGGGGACTTTTGATGCATATCCAGCAGCCATCTAAGGGGAAGAATATACAAATTTTAAATCCTAAGCTCACCCTCTTGCTGGATGAATTCGTAGACGTTTTCACATAGCCGCGGGGGCTGCCCCCTAACCGGCAGCATGACCACCGTATTCCTATTCTGCCGGGCAAACCTCCAGCAAATGTGCATCCATTCGTATCGCTACTCTCACTTACAGAAGGATGAGATTGAGAACATCATCAAAGAGATGCTTGACACCGAGATAATTCGACCGAGTTGCAACCCTTATTCTTCACCGGTGTTGCTAGTGCGCAAGAAGGACGGTACATGGCTGATGTGCATTGATTATTGGGCCTTAAACACTATCACTGTCAAGGACAAATATCCTATACCCATCGTAGATGAGCTCTTGGATGAACTAAAAGAAGCCTGAGTCTTCACTAAACTGGATCTCCATTCCGGTTATCACCAGATTCGGGTATGTACTGAAGATATTCCGAAAATCACATTTCACACGCATAATGGCTACTATGAATTTTTACACTTACGAACTGTTCTAACAATTCTCCGGGAGAATACTCTTTATGTGAAACAGTCAAAGTACAGTTTCTTATAGCATAAAGTGAAGTATCTTGGACACATTATATCAGAGGATGGAGTGATGGTAGACCCAACAAAGATCGAGGCAATGCAAGGATGGTCGAAACCTACAAACATAAAATCACTGCATGGCTTCCTTGGACTCACGAGCTACTACCGAAAATTCGTGAAAGATTACGGTAAGTTCAGTGCTCCGTTTACATCCCTACTAAAGAAAGACTCCTTCTTATGGTCGGAATAAGCCTCTATAGCCTTTGAATGACTCAAGGCCGCCAAGACGTCGACACGGGTCCAAGCGTTACCTGATTTCAGCCGCACCTTCGTGATCGAGGTTGACACATCCGGAGTTGGGATTGGAGCTATTCTAATGTAAGATGGCCGACCTCTCATCTACACCAGCAAGGCATTGTCTCCCTCACACTTGAAAATGTCGATATATGATAAATAAATATTTGTCATTGTACATGTTGTCACAAAGTGGAGACCCTACCTAATCGGCCGGTGCTTCGAGATTAAGACTGACCACTGAAGTCTTAAGTATTTATTGGAGTAGAAAATATCCTCCCCGGAGCAGCAATGTTGGGTAACTAAACTTCTTGGCTTTGATTATGAAATTACTTATCGAAAAGGAAAAGAGAATGTTGTTGCAGATGCTCTATCTCGGCTCACAAGGCAAGCAGAAATTTCAGCCATCTCCCTTCCCACCACCGATTTCCTCGAACACATTAGAGAGGAGTGGAAGAATGATCTGAAAATTCGAAGCATCATAGAAAAATTGGAGAAGGATCCGGATTCCATAGGGCACTACACGTCGGACTCGAAGGACTTACGCTATAAAGACCGAATTGTTGTTGTTCCTTCTTCTCCTCACATTTAAGTTATTTTGCATGAAATGCACTCTTCACCTTCGGCAAGGTACTCTAGATTTTTGAGGACTTATAAAAGGGTAAAGCAAAACTTCTTTTGGAAGGGCATAAAGAAATCAGTTTATGACTATGTATCCAAATGTGATGTATGTTAGTGGCATAAAGGAGAAATAATGGCCAGTCCCGGTAAACTACAGCCGCTACCTATACCAGATTCAACTTTTACGGACATCTCCATAGATTTCGTCGAAGGACTACCACTATCTCAAGGTAAAAGCATGATCTTTGTGGTGGTAGATCGCCTAACTAAGTATGCTCATTTTTGTGCTGTGAGACATCCCTATACTGCTGCCACTATTGCCCAGATTTTTGTGAAAAATATTGTGAAATTACATGGGATGCCAAGGTCGATAGTAAGCGACCGTGATAGAGTAGTTACAAGTAAATTTTGGATCAAGCTCTTCTATCTACAGGGCACCCAATTGAAGATAAGCATAGCCTATCATCCACAAACAAATGACCAAACAGAGGTGGTGAACAGATGCCTCGAGACATACTTACAATGCTTCACTGGCGACCGACCCAAAGAGTGGATAAGATGGCTTCCCTGGGCCGAATTGTCACGGACAACAATGTAAACAAGGTGTTCGATGAAATGCTTGTGTTAGTCCGTGTCCTTCGGTTTATGTACATATCTTGTACAACAAGAAGCGGGCTTGCAGTAGGCTTGGAAGCCCTAGTTTGATTTGCTTTATGGCCAAGTTTGGCTTGTAGATACAAGTGTGTCTTATAAGCACTTGTGGGGACATCGGTCTGTGGTGGACCATTATCCTTTGTGTGCAACCTCTCTGAGCTTGTAATGTCCATGGGTGTAATTTGTATTTTGGCTTTATAAAGTGTTTTTCTTGAGCAGCTTGTGGATCCGTGGGAGTTGCTTCTTCGCCCGTTTTCTCTTTTGTAAGTCTTTGGGATTTTAGGAGATCTCGGGAGGGCTGACCTCAGACGGACACGCATGGGTGCCGCACTTAGGCAAAATCAGCTAAGCCCGTGATGTGTGGTATCGAGCGGGACAAGCACACGCAAACACTTGCCATACAAATGTGGGGGACCTAGCTAGGTGTGGAGGACGAGCACGTAACCGTTAGGGAAAGCGGACATTGAGATGTAGGGAAAGGAGTCGCTCGAGGAGGCGGGCATCACAGTTTGGCATTCAAGGAATAGCCAACCCCTTTGCGAGAGGCACCACGAGGACAAACAAGCGAAGAAGAATCGTAGCACACAAAGATTGGGATGATTGAGTTTGAGCTATAGCTCGGCGTTGACAACCAAACTTGACGGTGCTTAAAGCAGGTGCTTGGTGAAAGATGAGACCGTGCAAGGTGGGAGGTGTTGTGTAACGGCCGAAAGAGTTGTGCAAAGCTCACGAGGTGAGGGAATTGCTAACTCGAAGGATTCGGAACTCATGCAAGGGCTTGTACACGGATGAGAGTGTTCGTGGCCATCCCAAGGCGTGATTAGAACTCGGCGCCATGGAGCATCGAACTTTCTCTTCAACATGGAAAGGATATGTCCGTAGGTGGCTGAAATGTGCAATAAATTCAGCATGTTGCTAGACCTTGAAGGGTGCGTGAGGCGTATTGGAGAAGGGTCGCAATCTAGCAAGTACATTTGTGGGGGCGAACAAAGCACAAGTTCGAAGACGGAGTAGTCCAAAGGGGATGATGGTCTCAAACTTCCAATGGGAAGTATATAAAGAGAAAAGTTGCTCCAGCAGAGATATCCGGAGGGATAAGTCCTAGTTCTCTAGTTGGAGAATCATGTACTGACACATATTGAGGAAGAGTTTCTCGGGGTTATATCTTCATAAAGCTCAATGGAAGCGGCGGCGAAGAGTTGTCGCATGATCTCGAAGGAGGTAATGCATTGGGGATGCATTTCGAGATCAAGTGGGGAGCAATCAAGGCAACATCATATGAAGGCACACTTAGAGTCGGTAAATCGAACTCAACGGAGGGTGACCGTAAAATGGTGGACGTGAGGGCCACTATCAACTCAGTGCAAATCGAGGAGCAGAGTGACTTGGGTGGAACTCGGTGAAGTATCCAAGTCGTATGAAGGGAGTCGACATAGAAGATGGAACATGGAGCGGAGGCATGGAGCTTTCCTTTGACAGAGGTCAAGGGCATGAACTCTTGTAGAGGCAAGAGTGGGATCATGTCGTTCCATGGGTTCTTTATTCTGATGGGACAGACTTATTTTGCATGGTGCCAAAGATGAAGGGAGCTTCAAGGCACATGCAGGCTACCTCAGAGATGCATTTGATTGAGTAACTAAGGTGATTCAACTTGCGGAGGCAAAGTTAGGATCATGAGACCTTAGTACGGGGCAAGAGGACGCAGAGGCGGGTACTCTTGAAGAATATGCCACAGTGTTGCCGTTCAAGTTGTCAAGAACAAGAGGTGCATAGCAAGATTGTGCTGGTAGGGGATAGAGGCCCAAGATCCAGACAATGGTGCACCCACTCTAGCGAAGTCAGGGGACTTCAGGAGCTACTAGGCGACGGACTGTCCTAGAGCTATGCTTCGTCCAGGAGTAACCCAGGAGTGAGGGGGACGAAGGGGAATTGCCAAGGGAGCGAACTAAAAGTCGGAGATGGCAGAGGCCCTACGATGTGTTGGCAGAGGCCACACGAGGAAGAAGTCCAAGTGCACGTACCAGTGAGTCCCATGGAGGGGGACATGATCATGTGAATGATCAGGAGCTGCTGGGAGCTCCACTTCGGTGAACAATGCAGCAAGAAGAAGGGCTGTGGATTCAAGGAGTGAATGCCACAGTACCGCAGAGGCGGGTCTTCCGTGTATATACATCGAAGCCTTGCATCAGATGAAAGCCTTGGTCGTCAGCATATGGGGGCTGTGTACCACCGAGGGAGTAGTCAGATTGCAAGTACCAGTGAGTCCCATGGAGGGGACTTGATTAACCGGGCGTTGGAGAGTTGGGCTGCTCATATTCGCAAGGGAGCCGGCAAGTCGAGGACAAGGCCGAGTAAGCGACGTTGCTACCAAGGAAGCTAAGGAGAGCAGAATCGGCACGAGCCTGCAACAAGATGGCGGAGGCCATGCATGAGAGTTGCGATCTCTCTCCATCGACCAAGGAGAAGCGCTAGGAGGACACGGTGGTGTCGCGGTGGTCGAAAGGCGAGGAAGCACGAGTCCAACGGGGCCTACCCAAAAGAAAAGCGTCGGTTAGAGAGGAGGTGGACTCGGAGGAGCTCCACGGTGCCAGGTAGATCTACCGATCGCGGAGGAAGGGATGAAGATGCAAGGTAGCGGATAGTAGTGCTATGGGCTTGGCGCCATGGTAGCAGATGGGACTTCCGTGAAGTCATCGATCCCTTGCTCTCATGAAGGGACAACATTGGTCGTAAAGGGGCCAAGCGGTGGAGAGTGCGAGGCAAACCCAAGTACCAAGACGAGAAGAGGCCAAGAAACTTCATAAGACCGATGTCGATGTGCTTCTCATCCATAGCGAAATTAAGGGACTTGGGTTGATGCGAGTGCTCGACCAAGGAGCAAGTAGGCGACATGGTCTGCACCTTTCTACTTAGGAGGAGTAGGCGGCAAAGGTGATGGAGAAGTCGGTACAACCCCAAAGGCGACGGATCTATCACGGACTTACTCCAAGTTGGGGGACTCAAGTTGGAGTAAACTTTTGCTCTTTTCGGGCAAAACTTCTTGCATTCGAAGTTCAATAGCGGTGGGAAGGCGAATCACGAGCTAACCCAACGCAAGGAGTGCAACCACTTCAAGTGCTTGAGTGTGAGCAAAGAGCAGCGAATGTTAGTAACCACAATGCATGAAGTACAAACTCGAGGAGGCGGGAGAAATCAAGTAACCTTTGCGCGAAATTGAGTAACCTTTGCCTTCTCAACTCGAGAGAATGGGCGAAACCGAGTACCCAGTTCTCTTAACTCGAGGAAGTGAGCGAAGCCAAGCAAACTTTTACACTTTTCGGGCAAAACTTCTTGCATTCCGAAGTTCAATGGCGGTGGGAAGGTGAATCACCGTAGCTATCCCAACGCAGGAGTGCAACCACTTCAAGTGCTTGAAGTGTGAGCAAAGAGCGTGAATGTTAGTACCCGACAATGCATGAAGTACAAACTCGAGGAGGCGCGAAATCAAGTAACCTTTGCTAGGCGAAATTGAGTAACCTTTGCCTTCTCAACTCGAGAGAATGGGCGAAACCGAGTACCCAGTTCTCTTAACTCGAGGAGGTGAGAGAAGCCACCTTACCTTCTCAACTATGAAGAGAATGGGTGAAGTCGAGTATCCCAGTTCTCTTACTTATCCAAGCAGGGAGCTCACAAGTTCGATGACCCTTCAAAGAAAGCTTATGGAAGACAATGGTTGTCAAATCCTCACCGTTGGTGATTAGTACTATTGAGAGTAGTTTTTCCACTTCATTTCCCAATTGACTAAGAGGGAGTGATGCGAACATACTTGGAAGTGACAACTAACGGAAGAAGGTTCAATGGGCAAATATTATGGAGAAAGGACCTTAAAAACTTCAAAGTCTGAGGCGATGCTCGTTAAAGCTCCAACAAGCATCTACCCGTTTCAAGCAATATGAGTATCTTTGCGATCTTGGCACATCATAAGCGGTCTTTTCCTTCATCGAGGGATCGCGAGAACCAACAAGGATCAAGACAACTCAGCCAACCCCACACCGATTCAATCATTGGTGAGTTGAAGCGGCATGGCGGATTGGAGTTCGACTACTCAACAACGGTGGAGAGCTAGGAGCCAAAGGCGGGTTGCGACCTAAGAAGAAGATTAAAGATCCGAGCGAGGAGATGCCGGTCTATGGCTTCGGCGAGGGCGTCGAAGGAATAAGTGGGGAGAATGTCACGGACAACAATGTAAACAAGGTGTTCGATGAAATGCTTGTGTTAGTCCGTGTCCTTGGTTTATGTACATATCTTGTACAACAAGAAGGGCTATGAGGCTTGGAAGCCCTAGTTTGATTTGCTTTATGGCCAAGTTTAGCTTGTAGATACAAGTGTGTCTTATAAGCACTTGTGGGGACATCGGTCTGTGGTGGACCATTATCCTTTGTGTGCAACCTCTCTGAGCTTGTAATGTCCATGGGTGTAATTTGTATTTTGGCTTTATAAAGTGTTTTTCTTGAGCAGTTGCTTGTGGATCCCGTGGGAGTTGCTTCTTCTGGCCCGTTTTCTCTTTTTGTAAGTCTTTGGGATTTTAGGAGATCTCGGGGAGGGCTGACCTTTGCGGACGGACACGCATGGGTGCCGCACGGCTTAGGCAAAATCAGCTAAGCCCGTGACAGAATGGTGGTACAACATAACCTTTCATTCGTCGATTAAATGTACCCCTTACGAGGCACTGTATGGCCGACTGCCCTCTGTAATTCTTAGATATGTACTTAGTTCGACCAAAGTGGATCAGGTCGACCAAGACTTAATTAACATGGATAAACTGCTACAGTTGCTGAAGGACAACCTAATTGTCGCTCAAGCATGCATGAAGCAACAAGCAGACAATCACCGGAGTGAGCGAGAATTCTCAGTAAGAGATTAGGTTTACCTTCACCTACAACCATACAAACAACTATCCATCAACACCATAGCATCGATGAAACTATCTCCATGATTTTATGGAATATATCAGATTTTGGAATGCATTGGGGCTATTGCATACCGGCTTAAACTTCCAGATGATGCCAAAATTCATCCCATCTTCCATGTATCCCTATTGAAGCCGAAATTGGGTGAACATGAATTGGCTCAGACTCAGCTGTTGAGCACTGCAATTGAAGGTGAAATCCAAGCCCAACCTGAAGCTATACTTGATTGAAGAATTATGATGCGCCGACGAAGGCCCTCCACCGAAGTACTTGTGAAGTGGAATAACTTACCATCTTAAGATGCAACATGGGAGTCACATGAAGAACTGAAGACTCGGTTCCCAGAGTTTATGGATCCTCAGCCTTGAGGACAAGGCTGATTTTGAGAGGACAGACTTGATAGGACTCCAACAGGGTTGAGTCCTAATCATTCCAATATAAGTTAATAAAAACTCTGCTAAATTATAATAAAGTCTTTCCTATCTTATAAAAGAGTATGGCCAGAGTTTGGATTAGTCCTTACGACATAGTAGTCGTCGCCCCCCTTACTGGGCAAGTCGGCCAGGGTTTCCCCCTGCTTAGGTTAGCTATAAAGCCAACCTAGCCGCCCCTTGTTCCTATTAAGGTAGGATGGCTATAGGAGGGGCAAAAGAATATTTTACCTAGATAAGTGCCCCCTTAGGCTAAGACTTTGATCCCTATTTAAGATGTAGCCGCCCCCCTCTTTGAAGGCAAGCAATTATCATCTTCAATTCAGCCTTTGTGTCGAGTCTAGGAGGGAGGAACCCCTATAACATTCCAGGGTTGATCCTCCTCAAGGATCAAAATCTATAGGGCTCCTTCTGGGGTCTTATCAGGATCCCAACAATTCATGCATGAAGGTTGACTTCCCAAGATGGGAAGAAGGAACCCAATCGGATGGATCTCACGAGCGGAGCGCTATTTTCGGTTCTACCAAACCGTCGATGTCACACGGGTGGAGATCGCTGCCATACACCTTGAAAGAGATACTATTTAGTTGTTCAATTGGTTTGAACACACCCATGGAGGACTCTCTTGGCAGTGGTTCAAGGATGAGCTTTTAAACCGCTTCGGTCTGACGGATTTTGACAACATCAACGGATAATTGGTAAAGATTCGTCAAACTTCTATAATACAAGATTACCAAATGAGGTTTGAGCGTTTATCTAACTAAACTGAAGATTGGTCTGAGAAATAACTTTTAGGTACTTTCATTGAGGGCCTAAAGCTGGAAATCCGAGGAGAAGTCAAAGCACGGCAACTGTATACCCTTATGGTAGTAATTTCCTTCGCGTGTATCCAAGAAGAACGATTGAACCATGAGGCACGAAGGATAAGAGTCGCTCCCTGACCAACCATGCCGAGGCCTACTGCCCTCTCTGCCACCATCCGGGCCCCCGCACCAAAAAAATTGATAAGAGACTAGCTTCATGAACGATCGGCCAAAGGATTGTGTTGGCATTGCGATGAACCATAGATCCATGAACATCGCTGCAAGAAGGGCTGGCTCCTCATGATTGAACTAGTGGAGGATAAGAACAATGAACCATCTAAAGAAGGCCTCAAACCCGAAGAGAAAACCATAGAGGAAGAGCCCCAACCGGCCGACTACGTAGTGCATATGTTGGTCGGCTACTCCAATCCGCAGACGATGAAAGTTGGAGGACTTCTAAGGCAGCAACCCATCACTGTTCTCATCGACACAATTAGCACAAATAACTTCCTCAATAGTAAGGTTGCTGTATGTTTAGCACTTCAAATTGAAGGTTGCAAGAAGTTTGATGTAAAGGTCACCGACGACCGAATCCTCAATTGCGACCAATAATGCCCGCAGGTGAAGCTACTCCTCCAAGACCAAGAAGTGATAGCCAATTTTTTCCTCCTACCCATCGATAATTATAAAGCCGTGCTTGGGATCGAATGGCTCACAACGCTAGGTGACATCTCTTGAAATATTTCTAAATTAATTATGAAGTTCTATTGCAAAGGGAGATAGGTCACATTGAGAGGCAAACGCAGGAGCCATATCTCCACCATTTCGACGCAACGGATGGAGAAAGTTTTGCATAAAGCACATGGGGGATTTTTGATGCATATCTAGCAGCCATCTAAGGGGGAGAATATATAAATTTTAGATCCTAAGTTTTGCCCTCTTGCTGGATGAATTCACAGACGTTTTCACTGAGCCACACGAGCTGCCCCCTAACCGGTAACATGACCACCCTATTCCTATTCTGTCGGGTAAACCTCTAGCAAATTTGCATCCATATCACTACTCTCACTTGCAGAAGGATGAGATTGAGAACATCGTTAAAGAGATGCTTGACACCGGGATAATTCGATCGAGTTGCAGCCCTTATTCTTCACCGGTGTTGCTAGTGCACAAGAAGAACGGTACATGGTGGATGTGCATTGATTATCGGGCCTTAAATGCTATCACCGTCAATGATAAATATCCTATACCCATCATTGATGAGCTCTTGGATGAATTAAAAGGAGCCTGAGTCTTCACTAAATTGGATCTATGTTCCGGTTATCACCAGATTCTGGTATGCACTAAAGATATTTTGAAAACTGTATTCCGCATGCATAACGGCCACTACGAGTTTTTGGTAATATCTTTTGGACTTACGAATGCTCCTTCTACTTTCCAAAGCCTGATGAATGACATCTTCTAGAGTTTTCTAAGCAAGTTCATATTAGTATTCTTTGATGATATCCTCATTTATAGCCCTACACTTGATATATATTTTCAGCACTTATGAACTGTTCTAACAATTCTCTGGGAGAATACTCTTTATGTGAAATAGTCAAAGTGCAGTTTCTTATAACGTAAAGTGGAGTATCTTGGGCACATTATATCAGAGGACAGAGTGGTGATAGACCCGACGAAGATCGAGGTAATGCAAGGATGGCCGAAACCTATAAATGTAAAATCACTGCGTGGCTTCCTTAGACTCACAGGCTACTATCGAAAATTCATGAAAGATTACGATAAGATTAGTGCCCCGCTCACATTCCTACTAAAGAAAGACTCCTTCTTATAGTCGGAACAAGCTTCTACAGCCTTTGAATGACTCAAGACTGCTATGACGATGATGCCGGTCCTAGCATTGCCTGATTTCAGTCGCACCTTCGTGATCGAGGCCGACGCATCCGGAGTTGGGATTGGAGTTGTTCTAATGTAAGATGGCTGACCTCTTGCCTACACCACCAAGGCTTTGTCTCCTTCACACTTGAAAATATTGGTATATGATAAAGAAATGTTTGTCATTGTACATGCCTTCAAAAAGTAGAGACCCTACCTGATCAGCCACCGCTTCCAAATTAAGACTGACCACCGAAGTCTTAAGTATTTCTTGGAACAGAAAATATCTTCCCCGGAGCAGCAATGTTAGGTAACTAAACTTCTCGGCTTTGATTATAAAATTACTTATCGAAAAGGAAAAGAGAATGTTGTTGCAGATGCTCTATCTCGGCTCCCGGGGCAAGCAGAAATTTCAGTCATCTCCCTTCCCACCACCGACTTCCTCGAACACATTAAGGAGGAGTGGAAGAATGATCTGGAAATTCAAAGCATCATAGAAAAATTGGAGAAGGATCCGGATTCCGTAGGGCACTATATGTGGGACTCGAAGGACTTACGCTATAAAGACTGAATTGTTGTTGTTCCTTCTTCTCCTCACATTCAAGTTATTTTACATAAAATGCACTCTTCACCTTCGGCAAGGCACTATGGATTTCTTAGGACTTATAAAAGGGTGAAGCAATGGCAAGTCCCAGTAAACTACAGCCTCTACCTATACCAAATTCGACTTGGATGGACATCTCCATAGATTTCATCGAAAGACTACCACTATCTCAAGGTAAAAGCACGATCTTTATGGTGGTAGATCGCGTAACTAAGTATGCTCATTTTTGTGTTGTGAGACATCCCTATACTATTGCCACTATTGCCCAGATTTTTATGGAAAATATTATGAAATTACATGGGAGGCCAAGGTCGATAGTAAGTAACCATGACATGGTGTTTACAAGTAAATTTTGGACCAAGCTCTTCCATCTACAGGGCACCCAATTGAAGATAAGCATAGCCTATCATCCACAAACAGATGGCCAAACAGAAATGGTGAATAGATGCCTCGAGACTTACTTATGATACTTCACCAGTGACCGACCCAAAGAGTGGACAAGGTGGCTTCCCTAGGCCGAATGGTGGTACAATACAACTTTTCATTCATTGACTAAATGTACCCCTTATGAGGCACTATATGGCCGATCACCTCTTGTAATTCTCATATATGTACATAGTTTGGCCAAAGCGGATCAGGTTGACCAAGACCTAATTAATAGGGATAAACTAATACAGTTGCTAAAGGATAACCTAACTACCACTCAAGACTGCATGAAGCAACAAGCAGACAATCACCAGAGTGAGCGAGAATTTTTAGTAGGAGATTGGGTTTACCTCGCCCTACAACCATACAAGTAGCTATCCATCAACACTAGAGCATCGATGAAACTATCTCCATGAATTTATGGGCCATATCAAATTTTGGAACGTATTGGGGCCATGGCATACCAACTTAAAACTTCCAATGATACCAAAATTCATCCCATCTTCCACGTATCCCTATTGAAGCCGAAATTGGGTGAACATGAACTGGCTCAAACTCAGCTACCGAGCACTATAATTGAAGGTGAAATCTAAGCCTAACCTGAAGCTATACTTGATCGAAGAATTATGATGCGCCGACGAAGCCCCTCCACCGAAGTACTTGTGAAGTGAAATAACTTACCATCTGAAGATGCAACATGAGAGTCACACAAAGAGCTGAAGACCCGGTTCCCAAAGTTTATGGATCCTCAGCCTTGAGGACAAGGCTGATTCTGAGAGGGCGAACTTAATAGGACTCCAGCAGGGTTGAGTCCTAATCATTTCAGTATAAGTCAATAAAAACTCTGCTAGATTGTAATAAGGCCTCTCCTATCTTATAAAGGAGTATGGCCAAGGTTTGGATTAGCTCTTTGGGCTTAGTAGTCACTGCCCTCCTTACTAGGCAAGTTGGCCAGGGTTTTCCCCTGCTTAGGTCGGCTATAGAGCCAACCTAGCCACCCCTTATTCCTATTAAGGCAGGATGGCTATAGGAGGGGCAAAAGGGTAATTCCACTTAGATAAGTACCCCCTTAGACTAGGACTTTGATCCCTATTTAAGATGTAGTTGCCCCCAAGTAATTATCATCTTCAATTCAGCCTTTGTGCTGAGTCTAGGAGGGAGGAACCCGTATAGCGTTCCAAGAGTTGATCCCCCTCAAGGATCAAAATCTATAGGACTCTTTTTGGGGTCTTATGATACTCCTAGGGTGACTAAGACTCAATCCTGCTAGAGTCCTATCATTCTATGGTCACTTTGTTGAATCTCATATTTTGATAATGAAATCAATTGATGAGTTATTGATCTAAAGGGATTATCAGAGTTGATTAATGCAGGATTAACTACGATAGATTACAATCAGAGGATTGGCCAAAGTTAAATCCTAGCATTGGATTGAAGTGAGGATGATGCAATTGAGAACTCACCTGAAGTGCGTTGGGAGCTTGCCAGGATAGTGCAAGGGAGTTTGCCAGAGAAGATCGAGACTTGCCGGAAGATTGTCGAGGGTAGCTGAAAAGCTTGCTAAAAGTTAGGAATGTCTTGAAGTGGATTTATGGCCATATTAATTATAATTAATTAAATCATAGTTAGCATCATGCAGGTTTAACTATAATGGTGAAAATGAGTTACAGACCAGACATGAACCCAAGATCAAGCTTAGGCATTGGGCCAAGGTTTTGATGATGCAGTGAGAGCTCGCCGGGAGTTTACTATGACTTCGTCGAAGGTATCAGTAAGATCGTTAGGAACACGCTGAGAGATCGCTAGAGGAAGACCGTGAGACTCACCGCTAGAAATGCAGAGGTTGTCAGATTGTGGGAGTGAGGTCGTTAATTAAGCTTGGTGGTTATGTATGGTTATAATCCTTAAGTCGTAGGTTAAGTTTGAGTTAGAATTGAGTGTGATTTGAAAGGAATCCAAAATCAACTCAAAGAGGCAACCGAGTCCACTATGGGGTTGGATTGAGCTCAGGTCGAGCTTATTTAGTTGACCAAAGAAGTGGTCAACTGATGGATCAAGTCGGAATTCGAAAAGTAGAGGGAACAACTTTTCCAAAAATTCCAACGGTTGAACCGCTGGTGAGCGGTGGGTGTACCATCGTCGCCTAGGTTTTTGGGTGATTAACGATAGCTGAACCGCCCAAGATAATAGTTGAATCACTTGTACCCTATTTTTAGGGTGCTTTCAGCGGCTGCACCGTCGGCGCCGATGGTAAACTGCTCGTACCTAGATTTTTTGGATACATTTTAATTTTGACTCCAAATTCTAAAGTCATTTGGGGCATATAAATACCCCAAGTTTTCTTACATTCTATACAACAATTTATAGAATAAAAATTCTATGAAAAACTTGTGTGAATTGTAAAAAGAAAAGGGGAAGGGAGTGAGCTAAGAGTTGTGAAATTCTTGTAAAGAGTCTCCCTTGTAAGTTCAAGTTATAAGGGTTTGGTCTTCACCCAAGGGAGATCAATAGTGGATGCCGGTGTGCCTCAAGGAGGATGACTCAGGAAGTGGACGTAAGCCAAGGTTAAGGCCGAACCACTATAATTGTAAGTGTTCCTTACTTGCTTCATTTACTACTTACAATTGTTCATAATTAGAAAAGCAAGAGCATCATCTTTCGATTGTGTTTTTAAAACATCTACTTACTCGCATTCAAGTTTAAGATATGCTTCCGATTTGCGGTCTTGCTCCAAACGAAAAGTTTTCATTAAAACATCAATTTATACTTGCACTAACTCACACCCCCCTCCCATCAAACCCAACCCCCACCCCCCCCACCCCGCTCCTCCTCCTCCTCTTAGTGTCAATTAATCCTAACACATTTAGGATCTACAAAAGAGAAAATATACTAGAGAAAGTATTTTATACGGGATCCACAAATAATTATTTTAGCAAATATTTTATAGCCAATGCACATTACAATCATGGACTTCACAAGCTCTAAATGGTTGCACATAAAGGATCATGGTCCATTATAAACCAAAATTCTCATAAATATTTACATGACATAACTCTCATTTATAAGCCTAAAACAGTCATAAATGCTAACCAAACTAGGACTGTTTAAGCCTACTGATAGCCCACTACTTATGGTACAAAGCTTGAACAAAGATCAAAAGACATGGATATACATGACACTACATCGAGCACCCTGTTTATATTTTTGTCCATGACATTCTCCCCCGCTTATTTCTTCGACGTCCTTGTCAAAACTGTTGCAAGCGCTACATCTCCTCACCTTTTACTGAATCTTCAATCTTTTACTTTAGTTGCAACATGCCTCTTAGCTCCCAACTGCTTTCTGCCACTATTATTAAGCAGTCGAACTTTTGATCCACCATATTGCTTCAACTCGCTAATGACTGATTCTGGTGTGGGATTAGCTGAGTTGTGCTTATTCTTATTGATTCTTATAGAACCTTCTGATTAAAGAAAAGATCTTCTTTGTTATGCGTTATTATCTCAATTGTCTTATGTCACTTAAACTGGGTGGATACTTGTTAGAGCTTTAACGAGCATCGCCTTGCAGACTTTGAAGTTTTTAATGTCCATCCTTCACAAAATTTGCCCATCGATTCTTCAACTTAGTTGTTGCTTCCAAGTATATTTGCATCACTTCCGCTTTCGATTGATATTCTATTGGAAAATGAAGTAGACAATCTACTCTCAATAGCACCAATCACTATTGGTGATGATTTGATAACTCTTTATCTTTCATTAGATTTCTTTGAAGGGTCTTTAAACTTGTACATAGCTCCTCTACCAGATAGATAATAGAACTAGGGTACTTGATTTCGATCATTCTCTTAAGAGTTGAGAAGGCAAAGATTACTTGACTTCGCCCGCCTCCTCGAGATTGTACTTCATGTAACAAGCTGGTTACTAGCCTTTGCTCGCTCTTTGCTCATACTTCTGAAGCATCCAAAGTGTTTACACTCCTTGCATTGAGTTAGCTACTATGATCCACCTTCTCACTGCTAATGAACTTCTGGAATGCAAGAAATTTTGCCCGAAAAGAGTAAAATTTTACCCCAACTTGGAGCAAGTCTATGATAGTTTTTGTTGCCTCTGGGATTATACAATTTTCTCCATCATCTTTGTTGCATACTCCTCTGAGTATAAAAGGTATAGCACCAAGTACTGCATACTTTGTTCTTTAGTCGAACACTATTGTATTAACCCAAAATCTCCTACTTTCGGCTATCTTGATGAGAGGCTCGTTGACACCGATCTTATGAAGTTCCCTAGCCTTTGCTCTTTAGTCTTGTCTTAGTACTTAGAGTTTACCTCTATATTTTTCACCTTTTTAGTCCCTTTTATGACCAATGCTCTCCCTATATGAGAGCAAAGGATCGATGGCTCCACGAAAGTCTCACCTCCATAGTACCATGGTGCTACTAAGCCCATGACACTACTATCTGTTATCTTACATCTACATCTATTTCTTCATGATCGGTAAATCCTCCTTTATAACACTGTGACACTCCTCCAAGTCCACTTCCATTATGACAGATGCTTAGTTTTTAGGTAGCTGAGCCCCTCTAGACTCGTCGTTGCTTCCTCGCCGCTTTCGATCACTTGGTTCAACACCTCTGTATTCTCCGAGCAATTCTCCTTAGTCAATAGAATGACAAACTACAACTCTCATGCATGGCCTCTGCTATCCTGTTGCAGGGCTTGCGTCGATTTTGTTCTTCTTAGCTTCCTTCGTAGCAACATTCGCTTACTTGGTCTTATCCTCTGACTTGTTGGGCTCCCTTAAGCAAATATAAGCACTAAAGTAGTCCAACTCTCCAATTGCTTTGATGGTACTTTTGTATGATCATGTTCCCTCCATGAGACTTACTAGTACTTATACTCGAAATTCCCTTGGGGATATAAAGCCCTCATATGCTAATAATCAAGGCTTTTATCCGATGTAAAATTTGATACATGCATGAAAGATCTGCCTCTATGGTACCATGGTATTCATTCCTTGAATTTATAGCCCTTCTTGTTGTCATGTTGTTCACCGAGGTAGAGCTCCCAATAGCTCATGATCATACCTCTGCATGATTAAGTCCTTCATGGGACTTCTCCCGTGTGTGTTGTATTGCCTCAAACTGTTCCACCATGATCCGTTGCACCATGTCACCTCCTGGTGACATCTCCATTATATTCAGATTCTCATGGGATGAACTCGGACTATGATCTCTCTATGTGTGGCTTTTGCCAACACATAAGGTCTCTGCTAACTCCAATTATGCTCGCTCCTTTAGCAAGTGACTTTTGTCCACCCATTCTCGGGTCACACCCGGACGAAGCATCACTCTATGATAATCCATCGTCTAGCAGCTCTTAAAATTCACAAACTTCACTAAAATTGATGCATTTAGTTCCTACATCAAATGCTTCTCTAAGATAAGGTGCATGTGCCTCGAAGCTCCCTTCGTCATTAGCACCATACAGGATAAGTCTACTCTATCATAATGAAGAACCCATGGAATAACATGATCTCACTCTTAACTCTATAAGAGTTCATGTCCTTGACCTCTAAGGAAAGATTCGTGCCTCCGCTCCATATTCCATCTTTTACGTTGACTCCCATCATACAACTTGGACACTTCACTAAATTCCATCAAAGTTGCTCCGTCTCTCGATTTGCATTGAGTTGATAGTGGCCCTCACGCCCACCATTCCACGAGTCAGCCCTCTATTGAATCCAATTTTTACATCAGCTCTAAGTGTCCCTTCGTTTGATGTTGTCATGGGTTACTACCCCACTTGATCTCATAATACATCCACCAATGCATTATCTCATGCAAGATCATATGATGACTCATTGTCACTCACTCGATCCGTAGAGTTTTGTTGAGTTGTTGTCTTGAGGTACTCCTCAATATGTGCGGTATGCTACATATAATTCTCTCTCTGGATCATCCACTCTTGAGTGTCAATAGAGGATCATCCACTCTTAGTATCATAAGAGGAATATCTCATATGTGCTTGCTCAGACAAATCTCTGGCCAGGGTCGTTTGGATTAAGAGAGAAAGAGTTCTCTGAGAGAATCCGATTAGAGCGAGACTATGAAGGATTCTATATGTGGCCTGATAGTACCATGTCCAATATACAATCTTTGGGATGTTAATTATATGAGGGATTATAGATACATTGTAACTATGGACAGACAGGTCCGATAGATTTGATCCCCCTATAGCGTCTAGGGACTATGGCGTAGTGGCATGGTACGTCCATAGTCGATGAGTCGAGTGAATTATTATAGGGATAATAATTCACTATATTAGAAGGAGTTCTAATATAAGTGACTCGCGGTCAGCTCGGTATCGAGCCTAGAGAGTCACACACATATAGTGGATGCTTCAGCGAATAGATGATTGGATGGAGATCCAATTAGCCCCTATTCTCATTAGATGATACCCTAAGCTGATGAGCTCCTTGATTAAGGCCCATTTAGAGGTCTAAGGAGATTATTGGATAGAGATCTAATAATGCAAGGTTAGTGAGTTATTGGATGGAGATCCAATACCCACGAAGGCAAGAGCCCTAGGGTTTTGGTGGCTCTCTATAAATAAGAGGGGAGACTCATGGTTAATAGGCTGCAACTTTAGCCACCACCTCCTATTCTCCTCCCTCTCTCTGTGCAAGAGTTGCGAGATCAGATTGGAGGAGTTTCGCTGTAGAGATCCATCGTGGTAGTGTAAATACCGCTAGAGAGGAGGACGCTTGACCTCCTTCATCTTCTCCATCCGGATCTGGAATACAGGGATATACGATCTCCTTAGGTAAAATTAATCTCTCACATATCATGGTTTTATCGGTTTTTACATTTTTCTCACGACCCCAATCTTTTACACGATGATTTGATATACGTGGGAAACCGATATTTTATTTTGATTTTCACTGCGCATGTGATGCACCCGGTGAGGCTTCCCAACAGTGGTATTAGAGCTAAGGTTTTTGTGCGAAAGATTGATTTTAAACTATGTATGATGAGATTAAATCGCGTAGAATCATTTTACGCGTTCTTGTTGTGTTTTCGCAGTGAAGGCAACGAGGAGGAGAGGCGGCTAGCCACGGCTAACCCCCATGCAGGGCCGGCCACCCACGGCCAGGTGGCCCCCGCAGGAGACCGAGCGCCGGGCTAACCCAGGGCGGCCACCCATAGGCGCGGCCTACAAGGGCGGCTGAAATGACGGCAACCACTAGCGACAACCTGCAAGGGGTGGTAGGGCGCCCGCAAGGGGCTAGTGCCCGGCCGCCCAGCCACCTTGTCGCCGAGGGGAGGCGAACGATCGCAGGCGCCGCCTATGCAGGGGCAGCTACGGCGCAGAGGGGGCAAGGAGAGGGCTAGGGCATCCTTTTAAGAAAATGATGATCCTACCCCCTCTGAATTTCGAAACTTCCAAGGACTATCCTCATGTAAAGAATTCCTAAAATGCCCTCAATAATTTTAAAAATTTCAAGGACTGTCCTCTCATCCAGAATTATAAAAATACCCTTGATAATTCTGGAAATTCTAAGCATATCCTAATTTCCAAAAAATAATTAATTATATAGTTTAATTAATTATTATATATATCTAGTAATCCTACATATGATGTGATGTACATATGATGTATGATGTGGATGGATGATCATGAGTCATGTGTTGTGATATGTGTAATTGTGATTATTATTATTATTATTGGGGCCTGCGAGCCTCTGTTTTTCTCGTTTATTGTTGAGCCTGCGTGCCTGTAATTATTTGTAATTACATAGAGAGGCATGGTGGGAGCGTGGAGGTGACAGCGGGATCCACGTGGTCGTGGCGGGAGATTATGACACATGGTGATGTAACGATCTGATAGAACCGATGATGACGAGATCAACAATCATAGGGCATGGAGATGCGCCGATGCACACATAGATCCTATTATGAGTGATTAGGCCCATTGGCTCAGGCTTAATCATATTAGGTGACGGCTCATAATTATCTGGTATGGTTTGCATATGTGATGTGTTATACACCTAATAGATATATGTATATATATATATATATATATTAAATATGTCTATATGTGACACAACATACTAGGAGACCGATAGAAAACAAAAACCCCTCCTATGATAATATTAAGTAGGTAAGCGTGAGATAATAAGATTGACCCACGTGGCCTTCCATCGTTATAGGAATAAATTGAATCTCGACATAGGTTGAGTTGGTCGAGTCACTCGAGGCTCACCTATCTACGTGATTGAGTTCTTGCCTACGACATATATATGTCACCGGTAACCTGAGGACATTGTATGACTTGGTCAAGCAGTCGAGAAAATATCCATGGAATCAGACTCATCTTGTAATGATGATAATGACTTAAATAAACTTCATGGTTGGTCGAGCAGTCAAGACCATGATGATTCGGAGGTCGAACATAACGGGAATCACAAGGAGTTGTGATTAAGAGTTGTCTACCTTTTGGGCTTAGTATAGTTGGTCAAGTCTCTTGAGATTGCACTAAGACGCCAATTTGATCCCGACCCACTAGGAATCTGCTAGAGACTTTCATCTCACGCGTCGAGGGTGTCGCGTGATTCGCTAGGAAAATAGTTGGAGTATATTAAGATAAAAGTCTATATCTTAATTAGTATTTTCTATAAAATCTGCATGTTATTTATTTTAGCTATATTTTATTTGTCGCTTGCAAGACTCTTATGTGGTATATTTAATGTCAACCGCCTCATTAGTCCAAAGGCTCCGTAATTTGAGAATTGTTCTCATGAAAAAGAAAATCATATATGTCCTTAATATGATTGTGCCTATGCTGGAGGAAAGGATAAGCGAGGATGAGATCGCTTGCTTTGTGAAGTATAAAGATAGTCCTAAAGGATAACATGTATGATGATCTTATATTTCAGTCCCTACCAAATTCCTTTTCACAGTTCATTATTAACTTTAATATAAACAAGTTTGAGGTGACTCTACCTGAGCTCCTCAATATGTTGAGGGAAGCTGAGAGTACCATCAAGAAATAGAAGTCAGTTCTTTATATTGGTGAGACTAATAGGAAAAGGAATGCTAGTAAGACCCTTAAGAAGGGTAAGGGCAAAGAAAGACCGGGTAAGGCAAAGGTTGCCAAGAAAGACCTGACAAAGGACAAAAGACAGTGCTTCCACTACGGCCAAGACGAAAATTGGAAGAGGAACTATAAGGACTACCTTGGCGAAACAAAAGCTTGGAGAAGCTTCAGGTATATTCATGATCAGTCTTCACTTATTAGATTTTCAATATAACACATGGGTATTGGATACTGGGAGTGCTTATTATATCTGTAATTCATTGCAAGTTCTGATAAGACCTAGGAGACCGACTAGAGGTGAGATGGATCTCAAAATGGACAATGGAGCAAGAGTTGCTACAGTTGCTGTTGGGGAAGGGAGCATCTTACATCTGCCTAGTGAAGCTATTATTGTATTAGATGCATGCTATTCTGTCCCTTCTATTATCAAAAATATTATTTTCATTTCTTGTTTGACAATTAATGGATATAAATTAGTTTTTGAGAATAATAGTTGTTCAATAATTATGGATGATGAGATCATCACTAGAGGGACCCTTATAAATGGCTTATATGTGTTAAACACTTCTCCACATATCATGAATATAAATATATCTAAGAGGAAAAGAGATGAGGTGAAAAATGCATACTTATGGCATTGTAGGCTATGTCATATACATAATGAAAGGATTCAAAAGTTGTTAAAATATGGATACTTAGATCCATTTGACTATGAGTCATATGCAACTTGTGAACCTTGCCTTTATGGGAAAATGACCAACTCTTCTTTTAGTAGAATGAGGTAGAGAACCAGATTGGAAAGAGTATTAAAACTCTTCGATCAGATCGAGGAGGAAAATACTTGGGTACAGAGTTCACCCATTTCCTCAGGGACAATAGGATTCTATCCCAGTGGACACCTCCTTATACACCTTAGCTCAATGGTATATCAGAAAGGAGGAATCACACACTTTTAGACATGGTGCGGTCCATGATAAGTTTCACTGATCTACCAGTCTCATTCTGGGGGTATGCCCTAGAGACCGTAGCTTACCTTCTGAACAAAGTTCTATTAAAGTCGGTAATGTCTATACCATATGAGATATGAAAAAGAAAGAAGCCTAATCTTAAGGTGGTTAAGATTTGGGGTTGTCCTGCCCATATTAGAAGACACAATCCCGATAAGTTGGAATCAAGGACGGAACAGTGCACGTTCATGGGATACCCTAAGGAGACTTTAGGATATTATTTATATCATCCTAAGGACTAAAATGTCTTTGTTGCCAAGAGAGATGTGTTCCTTGAGAAGGAACACATTCTTGGTGGAAATAGTGGGAGTGAGTTAAAATTGAGGGAGGTTGGAGAATCTAGCTCTAGCAACATTCCAGAACCCGAGTCTGTTCAGGTACCTAACACATAATTTCTAACTTTTCGTAGGTCTAGTAGAGTATCTCACCCTCCTGAAAGATATGTGGGACATATCAATGGAGATAACTCTCAGGATATTGATCCTCAAACCTACGAGGAGACTATTATAAGTATAGACTCTAGAAAGTGATAAGAAGCCATGAATTCTAAGATGGATTCTATGTACTCTAACAAGGTTTGGAACCTTGTGGATGCACCTGAGGATATTGTACCCATCAACTGCAAATGGATCTTTAAGAAGAAGATCGGAGTGGATGAAAAGGTAAAGACCTATAAAGCAAGACTGGTAGCTAAAGGATATCATCAAAGATAAGGACTTGACTATGATGAAACATTTTCACTTATAGCCATGCTTAAGTCCATTAGAATTATTTTGGTCATTGTAGCACACTATGACTATGAGTTCTAGCAAATGGATGTCAAAACGACATTCCTCAATGGCAACCTCGAGGAGGAGATGTATATGATACAACCAGAAGGATTCGTATCCAAAGAGAGCCCAGATAAAATGTGCAGGTTACTTAGATCCATTTATGGATTAAAGCAAGCTTCCCGAAGTTGGAACATAAGATTTGATTAGGTGATTAGATTTTATGAATTCACTAAGAACAAAGATGAGCCTTGTGTGTAGAGGAAGGTAAGTGGGAGCACTATCAACTTCTTGGTCCTATATGTGGATGACATCCTAATCATTGGAAATGATGTAGGAATGCTCTCCATAGTAAAGACTTGACTATCCAGAAACTTCTTCATGAAAGACTTAGGGGAAGCATCATATATTTTGGGGATCTAAATATATAGAGATAGATCCAAAAGGATGCTTGGCTTATCCCAGTCTAGGTACATAGACTCCATTGTCAAAAGATTTGGCATGGAGAATTCCAATAGAGATCCTATATCGATGAGACATGGAATATCACTTTCTAAGAGTATGTCCCCAAAGACTCCTGAAGAAAGGATAGACATGGATAAGATACCTAATGCCTTAGCGATAGGGCCTATCATGTATTCAATGCTATATACCAGGCTTGATATAGCACATGCTCTTAGTGTCATGAGTAGGTATCAGACAGATCCTGATTTATAACACTGGAAGACAATAGAGTATATCCTTAAGTGCTTAAGAAGGACTAAGGATCTTTTACTAGTATTTGGAGGAGGTAGCCTCCAGGCTACACGGACTCGAGTTTTTAGTCCAACATTGATGATAACAAGTTAAATTTAGGGTTTGTTTTCACCCAGAATGGAGGAGCAGTAAGCTGGAAGAGTTCCATGTAAGATACTACTGCTAACTTGACCCTAGAGGTAGAATACATTACTGCAATAGAAGCAGCAAAGGAAGGGGTGTGGATGAAGAAGTTCATCAAGGATTTAGGAGTTATACCAAGCAGCGTGGAGCTGACTCTTACATATTATGACAGTGACATAGCAATAACTCTAGCAAGGGAACTCAGGTCTCATTAGAATTGTTCTGAGGAGGTACAAGTGATCATGACCCAAAAAGATATAACAATGGAAATAGTTTCATCCGAAGATAACATTGAAGATCCACTGACAAAGCCGCTAGCTCATATTATATTTGAGCGTCACAGGGGTCTGATGGGGATCAGACACATAGGTGATTGACGTTTGGTCAAGTGAGAGATTGCCAGTTACAAGTGCCCTGCAAGCCAATCACATGAGTGATGGCACGTATGACATGCTATGTGATCTTTTTGCTTATGATTAATATTGGTATATTCTTATATTATCTGTTACATATATATTGTAATGTCATTGGTTCTGTGCAATGGGAGTCGGATCGTGATGAGATCACGATAATGAGATCGATTCACCTTTAAGCACCGATCATAAATAATCTCGATCATAGGTTACTCAAGAGGGACATTGAGATAACCAGACAGATTGGTGTACTATATACCCATCCATATGATGGAGGTGGCTGGTCTCATAGCCACTTGTATGGATACACTAAAGATATAGTACAAGTGCTCATTGGAGAATGAGTTCACTAATTGATCCGCTTATGAAATGCTATATGGTTAATGATACCTAATGTCAGACAGTGATTCCATAGTCCCAGTTGTGTATCTGGTCCTTAGAGTTGAGATACTAAGGATGCCTTATATGAGTACTCCTTTCTTTGATGCCAGACTTACAGGTTTGGAAAGCTCCAGATCTGGTACAACTGGTTATCGGGATTGGTAGCTAACCTTACAAAGGCAATTGAATGTCAATAGAGGATCATCTACTCTCGGTATCATGAGAGGAATATCTCATATATGCTTACTCAAACAAATCCCTGGCTAGGGTCATTTGGATTAAGAGAGAAAGAGTTCTTTGAGAGAATCCGATTAAAGCGAGACTATGAAGGATTCTGTATGTGGCCTGACAGTACCATGTCCAATATATGGTCTCTAGGATATTAGTTGGAAGAGGGATTATAGATACACGATAACTATGGACAGATAGGTCCAATGGATTTAATCCCCCCTTACTGTTTGGGAACTATGGCGTAGTGACCTAGTACATCCATAGTCGATGAGTCGAGTGAATTATTATAGGGATAATAATTCACTATATCAGAAGAAGTTGTAATATGAGTGACTCACGGCCAGCTCGGTATCAGGCCTAGAGGGTCACATACATATGATGGATGTTTCAGTGAATATATGATTGGATGGAGATCCAATTAGCCCATGTTCTCATTAGATGATACCCTAAGCTGATGAACTCCTTGATTAAGGCCCAGTTAGAGACCTGAGGAGATTACTGGATAGAGATCCAATAATACAAGGTTAGTAGGTTATTGGATGGAGATCCAATACTTACTAAGGCAAGAGCCATAAGGTTTTGGTGGCTCTCTATAAATAGGAGGGAAAGACTGATGGTTGATAGGCTACAGCTTTAGCCACCACCTCCTATTCTCCTCTCTCTCTCTGTGCAAGAGTTGCGAGATCAGATTGGAGGAGTTTCGCTGTAGAGATCCATCATGTGGATACCGCTAGAGAGGAGGACGCTTGACCTCCTTCATCTTCTCCATCCGGATCTGGAATATATGGATATACGATCTCTCACACATCGTGGTTTTATCAGTTTTTGCATTTTTCTCGCGACCCCAATCTTTTGCATGACGATTTGATCTACATGGAAAATGATATTTTGTTTTGATTTTCGCTGCACATGTGATGCACCCACTGAGGTTTCCCAACATCCTTCCCATAGCAAAGAGAAAGTTTCAATGCTCTATAGCGTCAAGTTTTGGTTGCCTTAGGATGGCCACATACACTCCATCGTCTGTATACAAGCTCTTACATGAGTAACAAATTATTTGAGTTAGCAATTCCCCTCACCGCTGTGAGCTTTGCATAACTCTTTTAGGTCATTATACAATCCATCCCACTTTGCACGGTCTCATCCTTTACCAAGCGCTCCACTTGTCTTGACCATCAAATTTAGTTGCCAACGTCGAGTTGTAGCTCAAACTCAGTCATCCCAACTTTTATGTACTACACATTCTTCTTAGCTTCCTTGTCCTTATGGTGCCTCTCATGCAACGGGTCGGACATTCTTCTAAATGGCCACAAAAGTTAATCAAACTAGGGCTGTCAAATCTACCGCTAGCCTGCTACTTGATGTATAAAGCATGAACAAAGATCGAAAGATATGGACATACATGAGCATCACATCAAGCACCCTATTTATTTTGTTGTTTGTGACAACACGGTGACCAAAACCCAACCTCTCTGCTTCTCTCAATTGCGTTGTCGGTCGCCATCAATTCATTGCCCTCGGTCATGATTTCTGATGGGGTAGCACATTAATCAAAGGGAGAATTAATTTTTGACAACGTGGCCCAACTCTTCAGGCACCTGAAGTCGATCCCTATCCCTTTTCCATTTCAAGTACACCCCTATCTTGACAAACGATGTGGCCCCAATCGTCCTTCCTTGACATAACTGATATGAAGACATGTTCACTAGCCATCAACATAAATGACCCCTGACGATATGAGAAGTTCAAGGGGGGACAAGCGACCATCACCCTCCACCAACAAATTAGGTATAAAAAATAACCCTCGAAACTAGACGGGGTTAACAGACTCAACCTAAATTCTCCTGAACTCTACCAAACCTTTTACACTTTCTCTATTGACTTAAAGCATTAGAGGGGTTAAGTCTAGATATCCCCCGCCATTGATCAATTGTACAGGATCTCGGTGCATTTAAGGAGCAACTCGGGGTTGCGCGGAGCATCCCTAGACAAGGCCAAGGCACACATCGAGGCAACCTTGAACTTTCTTCGGTAGATGAACCACACTTCAGGAGGATCATAGGTCGATCATCATGAGCCAGTGGAGCCTCAGAGTCCACTTATCACCCTAGCCTCACGCTCTAATCGCACTCACTTTATCTATTTGAAGTTATTGAATGAGTACATACCTTCGAGATATAGAATCTGATAGTATTGACTTGCTGATCAACTATGATGTTGACTTTTGGCCAACGTCACTAAGACAATAACAAGAAGCTAACGTGTAGCAATTCTGATCATCACTTAAAAGACACAAGGCCATAGATCTCACAATTATTATATATTTAAAGTTATGCATGGGACGCATTTTCCATTCAGATACCAGGTGGTGAAATAAATAGGATGACAGAAATAACAAAATAACCTTCGGGTTTTATACCTGTTAAATATTGGTAACTAATGGTATGTGCTCCAAATCCAACACCTGTAAGAGGCAAGCAAGATGATATTCATATATTAAAAAAGGATGTCAATTGACATGTTACAAATACAGCACATACTATATTAATCACTACTGTAAGAGGACCAAGATAATACGAGGTATGATACCTAACGATACAGAGAAATGGATTATAAACGGCCATTCTATGCAATCGAGAAACTGTAGAACCATCGCAGGCCAACGATTCCAGCCAACTTCTTCTATTTTCCCTGTACATTGGCATGCTATGTATGCAACGCTGATCTGATCCAGTAAGTTATAATATAAATATTCTTATTTATTTATGAAACATGATCTTGGAGAAAAGGAAATGAACATCGCAGGATGTCATGAAAAGAAGGTATCAAAGATTATGTTATTACGATGGTAGCACAAACAGTGTGCAAATTTATGAAAAAGACACAAGGAAAACAGTTGGGAGTTCAAATTCCATAGGCCGGCTTATATTATTCACTTATCAAACGACAGCTCCCATTGCTGGCAAATAAGCTTAAACATTCAGTGATGGCCAAATCTTCCCAAAAAGTTCTTCGACACGCCTTGTTTGGTTCACATATACCCTTCAAGCCCAGCAGCTAGAAGCTCTTCAGCTGCTGGTCCCATCGCAGATGCAAAGTTCCTTTGATCCCACTTCACAAGCTGTAGCATGAGAGACGAAATGTGTGAAGCAGTTTCTCATGTCCATGAAGGTCTTTGCATATGGATGAAATTTTGAAGTGAATGATTCTGAGCTTAGCGTTTCAAAAGAACAGGACAGTTAAATATTGGTGTCCCAGGTAAGTAATGCACAGAATATGTGTGGTCAATTTTTTTTATAAGGTGAACTTCATTTCTTCGGGCAGAGCACATCAGAAGGGTATAAAAGTCAGTGATTGTTAATGTATTTAGCAAATAAAATATACAACATAACTGGTGAAATATGTTGTCACCCAAAGTCAAATCTCCATGTTCCTGCATCCCAGTGCATTTGATATGACCTTTCATGACATGCATTATGGTAAGGATGTAAGCAAAATTGACAAGAAAACAAGACAAAAATAACATTTAAATGAATTCATAATGTCTTTTGCAGAAAAAGAATTTGAAAGTTTATGTAAGAATCCGTGTAAAATTAGAACCAGCTATGTTGTTGGTCTTGTACTGCTTTACAGTAGAAAATCCTAAATTAAGCATACGATATCTATAAATTGTTTATCTCTCACTTTACTAACAGATATTCGTTACTTCTGAAGTTTCTCAAAAGGGGCATGTATAGCATAAGGGACATGTATAGGGAAAGGGAAAACTCCTAAATCATATATATATATATATATATATATATATATATATATATATATATATATATAAGTATAACAACATCATCTTTGATAGAAAAGAATTTACCTCTTCTTCAGTGAAATTGTACATCCTTGCAAAACCCGGAGATAACCTCCTTACATATGAATACTTCTCATCAGGATAAGTAACAGATTCTTTCAGAGACTGCAGTATTTTTAGAGATGCAATTACGTAATCAATCCTGCAACATAGTCGTAAAATTAGTTCATGAGAAACTTAGACACTAAGAAAATGCCAAAAGTAAAGAGAAAGGCTACCCAAGGAGGCTAAATATACCTTGCTTATTCCGAACTGCAGCTGCCATAAGTTTTGATTTGTGCCCGTATTTGTGAATATAATTGTATGTTTTCTTAACCTGCAATTGTGTATAAGAAGAAAGTTAAAAATCCTATTCTATGGAAGATTCGAGAAATAAATTAAGAAACTTCTGTCCTGTTGATAAAGAATATTTTCCACCATCACGGGGGCAAACAAAATGGGAACATGATACGCAAATATAGGTTTATATCCACGAAGAGAGTTAACTAGGACCATGGACACGTTATCAGCAAGGGACTGGCCTTTATAGCAGGATATTGCTATCTAGAAGTTTCCTTATATGGTTACTAAGATGGTGATCTAGGTATCCAAATCCATTATACAAGTTTTAGTTTACTAAGCTGCTTTGTGCTACTTAAAATGTCTCCATAATTGAGCATTTGGTAAAAGAAACTTGAAGGTTCACAAAATGTAAGCATGTATAAAATGTCATGTCATGATTTTTCATTGGTAAAGCTGAAAGAAAAGAAGTTGAACGCCCAAATTCCAAACACAAACTCTTATAGAAAATCTTGACAGGAACTTCACTTGGAAACTCTTATAGAATATCCACTGCCACAGTGGATCGTTTTGAAGACATTTTAAGTGACTGAAGCTATCTATTGTTGAACTAGTCTTATTAATATTAAAATACTAATAAATGCCAAAAAAATGAAATTAGTACCACAGATACGGCAAACTTATGCGAGTGAGATTGAGGCAAAAAATCAACAGCCACAAAAAAAGAAAATGAAATTCTACTTTCTCTGGTCAAAATATTTTGAAGCTCTCACAAGGACTTATCATGTGGGATTACTCTCTCTTTAGCTGCTTAATATTCATTCTCATGTAAATGCTAGTGCAATCATATACTTGAAAAACAAAAAAAGAAGTAACCAAAAATTGCAATTAAACTCACCAAAGCCAATCCAGGATCTTCCCCATTTCTGCAAGCAGCTTCAATCTCTGGATCACCAGAGTGATTGTGAGCCCAGTCCTGGAGTGTGCTTTCATCATGACCATCATAACAACTTTAAAGAAACATTAACCAACGAATATCTGAATAACTGATGCACCAGCTTGAGCTGCAGCTGCTGCTCGAGAAAAGCTGTACGGAAGGTATGAAATCATTACAAACTCAGAAATGTGTGACAGCTAAAATATTAATCAATTATATTCTCAAAGTCACTAGTTAATGATATATCCCAAAGACCAAATATTATGATAAGATGTGAAAACGTTAAATAGTCTCTCCAAATACATAGATATGGAACACAAGCCTATGTCTATTCCTTTATGAGAAGCAAGGAGAATAAAAGATCATGTATATGTTCCTGATAAAATCAGTGACTAATAAGTAGTAGTTATGATAGAACCCCAAAAGAAGCTCTATAGATTTTGACCCTTGAGGGGGATCAACCCTTGGAACGCTGTAGGGGTTCCTCCCTCCTAGATTCGGCACAAGACTGAATAAAAGATGATAATTGTTTGATTCAAGAGAGGGGGCGGCTACATCATTATATAGGGTTCTAAACCCTAGCCCATGGGATGCTTGCCTAACTAAAATTACTCTTTTGCCCCTTCTATAACCTACCTGCCTTAGAGGAAACAGGTGGCAGCTAGGTTGGCTCTATAGCTAACCCTAGCAGGGGGAAACCCTGGCTTACCAGCCCAGTAAGAGAGGCGGTGGCCACTAAGCCCTAAGACCCCAGTCTAAAACCTAACAACACTTTTTTAAAGGATAAAAATGGCTATGTGGGGTTTTATTACAATCTCACAGGGTTTTATTTGACTATTTCTAGGGTGATTAGGACTCCTGCTAGAGTCATATCAAACCCACCCTCTTAAAATCAACCTTGTCCTAAAGGCTGAGGTTCTATGAACTCAGGGAACCGGGTCTTCAGCTCCTCATATGATTCACATGCTATCATCGACTGAACTTTAGCCTCCTCATCAGCTGGGTGTTAGTTGGAAGGATTTGGACTGAGTCGTCTTCTTTAAATTTCCATTTGAGGTGGGATACCCGACGGATCAATTGTAATATTGATTTGGTGCGCGGATCAATTGTAATGTTGTAGTCGACTTGGCTGCAGTGTGACTTCGTGGCTACAGGTGGCGTCGGTTGCAACAAGGGTACGGCTGCAATAGGAGGAAGACGAGGCAACGATGTACACGACTGTTGCGGAGGAGGGCAACAACGGTATGGAGTGAGAGACGACTGTTGTTGTGTTCAATTTGTTGCTGGCTGCGATTAAGATAGTTGGCAGTGAACGATTGTTGTGGGCTACGATGTAAACAAATTGCAGCGAAAGATCGCTGCTAGTAGCTTTTTGCCGCAAGGATTGCCATTGGCTGCGATCATGGAGGATGACAGCAGGAGGTCGCTGTTGGCAGCGTTAGGCAACGAAAGATGCGTGCTGCGGTTGAAGGGATAAAGGAGATTGGGCGGCTGAAAGGTTGGTGGACCGAAGGCTTCGGTTTTTGGGTGCGGTTTGTGGCTGTTTTGGGTACGATTTGGGGCTGTGGTTTTGTGGAGTTTAGGCTGCGAATTAGTGTGGTTTTAGGGCCGTGATAGCAGTAGATAAAGGTTAGGGAAATAGATTTTAGATCTGGGATAGATGGCAGCAAAGACAGGTGTCTCAGTAAGGAAAGTTGGCTAAAAAGGTAAGCGGATCCATAAGGAAGTAGGTTGCGGTTAGGGCTGATTTGGGTGGTTGTTTGGTTTCGGTTTAGGGTAGGGTTTTGAAAAGTTTTTGGTAAGGATGGTAGGGTTTGGTGATGAGGAAAAGAGAGTCCGAAATCCCACAAAAAACAGCACTCAAATCCGATAGAATTCGACGAAAAAAAGTGTGGCGATGTGCAGTCCTGCCGAACAGATTTTACGTCAGAGAAACGACGACTTCTCAACGTAATTTCCAGAGGAAAATTCAAGGAAATTATGCAAAAATCCATGGTTCAAATGTTGGTACCACCGGTAAAAAGTTTGACGAAATTTTGGTAGTGTAATAGTAGGAAAATAGGGCAAAAGAAGAAAAGTAGATCGTTCATCGTAAAAATTTCAGAACTACGTGATGGTGAAAGATTGCACAAGAAAACCGATTTCATAAGGAATTTTTTTGAGAAATCAATCACAGATGAAAGCCAAGTTGATCTTTGGAATTGTATAAAAATTTCAGCCAGAAAGGATGAACAAAAGTTCGGTTTCAAGTTGCAACAATCGGCTGAAAATTTCTGCAGCGTTTTGCCTTCGCAACGATGATAACGTTTGCGACGATAAAAATTTGCAACAAGGAAACTTTGGAAAACTTCTCCCACATATAATATGAAGGATCTTGCAATATTGAAGAGGTGTGGGTTATAAAAATATACCAGAATTCCAGATCAAATGTAGGGGGCAGCGGCAGACTGATTTAATCTACTGCTGGGGTGGAAGGTGGAGGCGCTTGTCGTAGCAATTGTGGGAATTGCTTGAGAAGGTGGAGGCGGCTAAGATGGCTACAGGGCAGCAGGAACGCGGCTCTGATACTAGATGGTAGAACCCTAAAAGGAGCTCTATAGATTTTGACCCTTGAGAATGATCAACCCTTGGAACATTGTAGGGGTTTCTCCCTCCTAGTTTCGGCACAAGACTGAAATAAAATTGATGATTGCTTGATTCAAGAGGGGGGGCGGCTACATCATTATATAGGGATCAAAACCCTAGCCTAAGGGGGTGCCTGCCTAAGTAAAATTATCTCTTTGCCCCTCCTATAGCCAACCTGCCTTAATAGGAACAAGGGGCGACTAGGTTGGCTCTATAGCCGACCTAAGCAGGGGGAAACCCTAGCCAACCAACCCAGTAAGGAGGCGGTGGCCACTAAGCCCTAAGGGCTAATCTAAACCCTAATCATACTCCTTTATAAGATAGGAGTGGCTTTATTACAATCTAGCAGGGTTTTATTGACTACTTCTAGAGAGATTAGGACTCAACCCTGCTGGAGTCCTATCATTGTAGTCGCTGGGCTCCCTCGTAGGACCACCTGTTTTTCTTTGCTAAAAATTTTCATGGTTAGCCTCGAAAAATTCCAGAAAACATCTCTAATCGTGGACAACCAATCAATGCCGAGCATTATATCAAAATCATCGAGAGGGAGGAGGAAAAAATCAGCAACTACGTTTTGCTCTTGTAGGCTCAGTTTAACTTGCGAGCACTTCTGGTTGCACTTCAGAATTTGGCCGTTAGCTACCTTGACTTCGAACCCATTGTAATCTTCTTTTTGGAGCGTTAAGTGGGCAGCAACCTTACTGCTCAACGATAGTAGGGGAGGTGAAAGCTTTGGTGCCGCTGGTCGAGGAGTGACCCTAGTCCTCTCAACTTCATGGTTCAACCGCTCCTCCTGATGTCATGCGAAGGAGATAGTTGCCTTAAGTGTGTATGGTTGTCATACTTTAACTTCTTCGTGAATCTCTGACTTCAAGCCC
Source organism: Ensete glaucum (assembly GCA_021527575.1). Classification (NCBI taxonomy): domain Eukaryota; kingdom Viridiplantae; phylum Streptophyta; class Magnoliopsida; order Zingiberales; family Musaceae; genus Ensete; species Ensete glaucum. Next base: position 18,718,207 of record CM038554.1, read on the forward strand.
TCAATAAAAGTCCTCAATATCTGCTTTTCAGATCAATCATAAGTTTGATTAGATAACCTTTCAAACCTGGTTTGGTACTTTTGGGTGGTAGAGGTTTGACGAATTATCGTTAGTTCTTCATCACGGTTCTTGCAATCAATTGGTGCTGAAGGTTTATATGCTGTTGGTTGGGATGTGGCTCTCATGTTCTGAGCATCTTGATTGAGGTGCCCTTCTTGAAGTTCTGTAAAGGAGGTTGATGTCGTCGAGGTGTAGGGTTGTCGTGTCTTAACTTCGTTTCTTATCTCTGGTGGGTTCTTTTTGTAATCTGAATTTGCATCACGTTGTGATATTCTTGGGCTCGATGATCTGCCTAACCAAAACTCCTCGAAGAGAGCCCATAATTTAGCATCCATACGTGTCTCGAAAGCCTCCAATTTGGCTTCAAATAAGTCCACCGACGTCATGACGTAAGGAACTCTAACCTGTCAAATAAACCGACTAAAGAGTGTAGCTGCAATTTTTAGGTTGAAGGCAGCAAATGACAGCAATGTCGGGGCTGCGGTGGTGAAGTCTCCAAGTGGAGGATGGCAACTAAGGGTAGCAGCGACGGTGGAGTGTTAGAACCCTTGCGGATTCTAAGCTTGGGGTGATCTCTATAGGGGATCGGCTTCATTGGAACTATATAGGAGTTCCTCCCTCCTTGGTTTTCTGCAAAATGAGCTAAAATATAATTGATCTATTGATGATAAAAGTGGATGAGTACAAGGCTATTTACAAACCTTCAATCCCTAATTCCTAAGAGGACTCCTACTTCAAGACTCCTACCCTCAACCAACTCCTAAAGCAACTTCTAATGCAACTCTAAGTCCAACCACCAATCGGCCCATCTAGGGGTGGCCGGTTACTTTATTGTTTCCTAATCTTATTTTAATATAATCCCTCCTCAACCAACCCCTCTTTAACTAGGATAAAGGGGTGATTAATTAAGGTAACATGCATTTAGTCTTAAGGACCCATTTATAACCGACTCTTTTATAATTATTGAGTAATTCAATGAGTTCCCAGACATCATTCTAGTCCACTGATTTTAACTCATCTTTTATTGCATCATACCATTTTTCAGAATCATTACTTTCTATGGCTTGTGAAAATGATAAGGGATCTCATTTCATTCCTATATCAAAATATGATTCTTGCAGATATACCACATAATCATCAGAAATGACATGTTTCCTTTTTCTTTGAGATATATTAAAATCTGCCAATTGTGATTATTCTACAAGACTATCAGCGACGACATCAACATCATGTGAGAATTCATCAATGTTGTTTTGTTGTTCACCCTCATCAATTCTCTCATTGATTTAAGAAACAATAATTTCTCGAATAGGGGATAATACAGGAGAAGAAGCCTGAATCTCCTCAATATCAAAATTAATCCTTCAAGACTTTTGACTCCCACTGATTTCACCATTTCTAGGAATTTTGCATTATCAGATTTTACTATCCTTATATTATGATTAGGGCAATAAAATATGTATCCCTTGGATCTTTCTAGATAACCAATAAAATATCCAGAAATTGTTCTTGGATCTAATTTCTTTTCATATGGATTGAATACTCTTATCTCTACAAGACAACCCCAAATATGTAAATGTCTTAGACTGAGTTTCCTAACAGTCCATAATTCAAATGGAGTTGATGGAACTGACTTACTAGGAACCCTGTTTAGGATGTACATAGCTGTCCTAAGAACATCACCCCACATTGATTAAGGTACAGAGGAATAACTCATCATGCTCCTAACCATATCCATAAGAGTACGATTTCGCCTTTCAGCAACACCGTTCTGCTGTGGCACACCTAGTAATGCATACTGAGTACAAATACCCCGTTGTTCTAGGAATCTAGCAAAAGGACCGATTTTCTGGTCGGATTCATCATATCTGTCATAAAATTCACCACCCTTGTCAGATCTGATAATTTTAACTTTTCTATCTAATTGTCTCTTGACGTCATTTGTGTACATTTCAAGAATGTCAACGGCCTGAGATTTTTCATGTATTAGATAAACATAGCTATATCTGAACATGTCATCTATAAATGTGATGAAATACCTTTCTCCACTAAAACAGGAAATATGGAATGGTCTGCAGATATCAGTATGAATAATTTCAATAAGTTCTTTACTTCTTATGGCATTCTTCTTTGTATACTTAGTTTGCTTTCCTTTAATGCAATCTATACAAACATCAAAATCAGTGAAGTCTATACTTCACTAATCTTTCAATTCTTTCCTTGGAGATATGCCCCAAACGTCTATGCCACAATATAGAAGATCTTTTATTACTGAAATTACGTTTCATTCTAACACTTGATTGCAGGGTTAATAATGTATTTGCAAATTCAAGATTCAAATTAATTATGTACAAACCATCACACAGAATTCCAGAACCAACTTTTATTGAATCATAAAATATGCTGAGTGTACCATTACCAAAAGAAACACAATATCCTAACTCATCAATTCTAGATAGAGAAATTAAATTTCTAGAAATTGTAGGAACAAAACATGTGTCTTTCAGATCCATAAGATGACCCGTCTCTAGGCGTAAGCGATAAGTCCCTATTGATACCACTTTTGCCTTGAGACAATTTCCCATAATTATGAATTTTTCATGTTTTTTTGGTTTTCAGATTGAAAGGAATCCCTGCATATTATTAATAACATGAATTGAAGCGTTAGAATCAATCCACCATATATTAGAAGGAACTTCTGCAATGTTTAATTTAAAATATATAAAGGTTGAGTTTATACCTTTCTTTTTGAACCAAGTCCTACGTTTAATACAGTCCTTCTTTACATGTCCTTTCTTGCCACAAAAGAAACATTTTACTGAAATAACTTTCTTTTCAATAGTCTGTCTAACATTTCCAGACCCGACAAATTTCTTTGATAGATGATGCTTTGATTTTCTTTTCTTGTTACTAACTCCTTGAGTAGTTGTCAGTACATTATATGAACTTACCTACCTTAGTCTTAATTCTTCATGAACACACACACTAGTTAACTCATTCAAGTCTCACTTATCCTTATTTGTATTGTAGTGAATCTTGAATGGGCCAAACTAAGAAGGAAGAGAATTAAGAATGAACTGCACAAGGAAAGATTCATCAACATTCATTCCCAACGCCTTAAGTTTTGCAGCTTTGTCAGCCATATTGAGGATGTGATCCTAAATTTCTCAAGTACCATCATATTAAGTTGTAGTCAATTCTCTCATTAATGTGCCAACCAATGGCTTATCCGTAGATTTAAATTTGTCTTCAATAACCTTTAAATATTCACGTGCGCTAGTTGCAACTACTAATGAAGTCTTTATATTATTTGCAATTGTCATCCTTATAAACATTAAACTGTAATTTTGACTAAATGGCAAAACTGTAATTTCAGTTGAAGGCAAAACTGTAATTTTAGCTGAATGGCAAAATCATAATTTATGCTAAAGGTAAAACTGTAATTTTAACTAATGGTAAAACTATAATTTTCATTTAAGAAAGACCCTAACCTCAATTCCTTCCTTATTGCTGTTGCCTTGTGGCTACAAGACGCGGTCGTCACAAGATGCATTGTCGCCGCGCACTTGCCGTCGGCATCGCCAACGACGATCGCAGATGCTGGCGTTTCGCGGCCGCTGACGCAGCTGTCTGCTCGGGTTACGCCGGCGGCGAGGCCACGGTGCACATGGTGGTCGCAGCGCCTCGCCGCACGCAATCGCTCTTGATGCGGGTCACCGCATGGCAGAGCCGCCGCTGGCGTACCGCCGCTTACGACGATCGATCGGGCCGGCAAGATCGACGCCATCGATCTGACACGACACTTGCCGCCAGCAGATCCGGCCAAAAACGCAATGAGATTACTACGTATTTTCCATGATGCACAATAACCATCAATAAGATCGTTAGCAAACAAACGATTAAACTTAACAGATAGGAATACAGATCGATCAAATATTCAGATCTACACATCATAAACTAAAATAATAGATCTAATAATTTTGATCTCAAGGACCTATGCTCTGAAACCAATTGTAAGCATAAAAACAATAATTATACAAACTATTATGCGAAAAATTATTATACAAGGATTGAAATCAAATAATTTTAGATCTGATTACGATACGCACTTTTAGATGTTATCTGAATAGATCCAATTAGATCTTCAAGAACACCGCCTATGGATCTGAATATCACTGAGATGTCGATCTGCAAGGAGAACTAGAATAGATCTAGACCCCTTCTCCTCTCTTCCTATCCTTCCTTTCACAGGACCACTATTATCGATGATATTTAGGGAGATTGAGAGAATAACCGTAATATCTCAATGTTCCTTGGATATTAGGTTTAGATGAGGTCCTGTCCTTTTATAGGCGAGAGCAGAAGGTATAAGATAATTTATTATGAGAGTTCCTTCCATCAAGGACGTCCTCTAAAATATCCTACTATAATATGAATTTTATTTAATATTAACTAATATATTTTATCACAATCTAATTAATCTATAATATATTTTATTCAATTATAAAGTACCATAAAATCTTACAGACTTAAATACTGTATAATTCCAGCATTTCTCACCTTGAACTTGGTGTCATTAAGGCTGCAAAGTCCCAAGAGGAGTGAATAGCTAACCGTGGCAGCGGTAGGGGGGAACTGAATGAGATTCAAAATGACTGATAGCGAAGAAAATTTCGACCTACAAAGGGGGACAAAATGAAATAAATCATGAATTCCGTCATGCCTTTCAAAATCATCGAAGACAACGGTATCAGGGACGATGTCGCTGAAGCTCAAGACGGCATCCAGCTCATTGCTCAGATCTTGGAATCCCAGAAAATACAAAATAATTTGGATTTAATCAAAACGCCAATAATCACAAAGCCAAGCCCAATGAAACAGCAATAGCAAATCGGTGACCTACCGGTGTCTAGGGGAGAAGCGTTGCCAGCGAACACACGAACTCTCGGTAACGAAGGCTGGAGCCGGATCAAGAGGCTCGGAGGCGGTCCGGCGGAACCGGTCCAATTCTCACGCTAATCGACCACACTGAGGCGTCAAGAATGGACCAAACCAGGCGCAAAGAAGGGGAAATCGATAGCAGAGAGAACAGACGAAGAACCGAAAGATCCAAAGCCTAAGAAGAGCGAGATCGAACCTTGGTTAACAGAGCGGCGGAGGCCGGAGAGGAGGCGATCGAGATGGACATTTGTTCTTCCTCGAAACTGACTCGGTGGACGGAGCGTTCGGAGAAGTTGGCTGAGCGGCTATTTATTTACTCAGGACAGGAAGATTAAGTCAATGACGAACTTGCCCCCACGCGCTGTCTCGGGCATGACAGGTGTAATATAACGAGCACCGACAATTATGATAACGGGATTAACTTCCTTTAGCCGCCTTATCCACATCAAGTTGAATAACGATATATCTTAAATATGAAATGATAATTTATTACCGCAACGGTCGTTAATCTACACTCCGTGGCAGTTCTTTTGCCGCCGTGGGCGCGACTGGCATTTGATGGTAAGAGGAAGGGGAGTAATGTAATTGAATAAAGAGACTTCGGAGGATTCGATACTCTCGAGGTAGCATGCGGCCTCACCCATCCTACGGGCCCCCCCCTTTTCTGGTCGATTCACCGGATCGCCGTGGCAAGTTTACTTTTTTTTTTCCCAAAAACAAAATTAACAAGGCGTTATTAATTAAAATATCAATCAGCAGTATGCTGGGGAGAATTAATATTCGGTAAATAATAAATGATTAGAGGTTGGTCAGTCAAATAATCATCGACCCAACCCAACATTTAGGCCACCAAATAATAATTAAAGCCACCCAATTACTTTCTCGAATAGACCCACATGTCCGAGTGGAAATTGCTCGACTAGGTCAAACCCATTTTAAGCGGCACCCATGAATCACGTTGCAAGGCTGCGGAAATAAAGAGTCAAGTCGAATATTACATTATGCAGAACAGTCATTTAGAAATTAACATATAATCAAGTTTCGCTCGACGGTGCACTTTTCATATCAAATTACTGGGTGGGGGAGAAAATGGCAGAAGCATTTAGAGGGGCACGCAAGCATCGTTCGACATGCTTAGAGTCTCATTATGGCCCGGGAGTGAGCACGCGAAGGGCATGATTTGTGATTTGACACAGAACAAAAATATCCCACGTTCATACTCTCTCCACAATCCATGCCCTTTTGGGTCTCAAGCAACGATGAACCGAAGACTCCATGAAGCAGCGGTTGCATTTCTTTTAGTCATGATCGTGTTGGTGGGCCATACGTTGCTCGTCTGGAGCTTTGTTCGACCTCATCAAAACCCATAGGAAGGAATAAACGATTGGTAGTTGTCACAAAATCTCTAAATGTTTGGAATAGAATGGGAGATGTAGTACCAAATCGTGGAGCCAAGTAGCCGCAGGAGGATTAAAAGCTTGGTTGGCGTATCCTGGCCCACGACAACGACTATTCTATATGTACCTTGTATCACTGTAACCATCATCATGACAGTCTCTTCGGGAACAATTTTTCTGTGACCAACAACCCTTAACATTAATATCAATTAATATTTTTTTTATTATTTTCATTAACATTTTGAGTAAAATATGAGAAAAATAATATTCCGTACTAATTTAGGATCAGACTGTCTCAACCACAGCACTTATCGGGCTCATTACTCCTCGCGAATTGAGAGATCGATGAAATTCTAACGTCAACAAATGATATATGTGATCAATATATGGAGCGTCACCCATTTTGAAGATCATCATTTTATGGGATTCGTACTATTGCCAATCAAATCATGACTCTCCAATCAATAACGATCTCCACTTAACATGTGAGGATACTAGTTTATGATCCCCGTTGTGTTGTGTTGGTGTCAGTTGGTTTTTTTTTTTATCACCGGTCTAATTTGATCCGATGGGATTTTATTAAACCCAACCAAAATAGCTACTGATTTGATTTAGAGTTAGGGGTGATCCTGATTAACGTCGTCCGCGTTGCTAATAAATGGTCCCACGGTGTCGGCGGTCCCTGGAAGAAGATATTTTATCTGCAGGGGAATAATAGGAGAATAAATAATAGAGAGGGGGAATAATAAGAGAAGAGAAATGGTGGCCCATTGGTTGGTGCAACTCGTGTCCTGTTTAGTTTAATGTTGTTCAGTGCATCTCGTGTGTGTGCGGTTGTTGGTGTGATCTCTATCAAATCATGAGTCATGGTGGTTGGTGTGATTTTTCATGCTACTCACCCACTTATTTACGTTGAGATCCATGCTGTCAAATTTCGTTCCATAAGTGCAGATAATTTTACACGACACAAATTTAGTATGTTTTAATGTCAATAATTAGTCATAATTCATGTGAAGAGAAGAAAAGACGAAAAAAAAGAGAGAGGATATTTAGGAAGAGATGAGGAACGTAGACAGATGTAGTAACCAAAAGGAGGCGAAAGCTTTCCAATGTGCTGCTTGCTCGCCACTAGATCAATCCAACGCCACCTTCACCGATAGCCACTTTGCACAACACTCATCTCTTTTGGATACAGAAGCCTCAACCAAGTAAAAATAGTAAATTCCACTGCCTTGCTTTGTACCCCTCACCTTTCATTGTTCTCCATCTTACAATCTATGTTTTGCCATCACAATTATTACTAGCTCTTGCTAGGCTACAGTGCGTCAACATAAATACACGCGTGTAATTTTCTAGGACAAACAAATTATTAAGAAAAATAATAATTTTTAAATTAATTTTCCTGCAAACCAGCCTCATTAATTGAATTTCTTACAAAAAAATCCTGTTTTTTTTTTTTATAAATATCAAACCATCCTTCGAACTATGAACATCAGGGCAAGCAATATAAAGTTAATTTTGTAAATAGTGAAAATCTGATGTGCTCTGTGGAAATTTTGAAAAAGGTTTTTCTAGAAAAATCATGTATTTTCTTACTTTTAAATTTACTAATCTTTAGTCCATTGAAAAACAAGTCTCCTAAACGAGCCACATAATAATTTGCATCAGTTTACATGTTTATAGAGAGTAAAATGAGACGATCAATTTGCTTGCGAAGAACGTTAAGATTACGATTATTTTTTTATTTTTATTTTTTCTGGGAGGGGAGTGATCCCCTTAGCTAACCTAGTTTTTGTGCTTCTTATCTAGGAGTCTTGACCGTAATGTTTTGCAATATAATTTTCTTTTAAGAAAAAAAAGTTATCTTATACGTTAAATTAGATGTCATTGCAGTTTTAAGGGTCAAACTAAATCATCCAAGTGATTGGGATTGATCTATATCCGTTAAATTTTCTAAAATATTGTATCTATATTTACCTCATTAATCCTAAAACTTATCTTAAAGTTAACGTTGTAGATGCAGTTGTTGGAATCCATACATATATAATTACTATTTGTCGTTGTACTCAAATGTAAGACATGAATGAGAAGCGTAGAGAAGCAAAAAGGCCAACAAACGAGAAGAGAAGGAAACAAAAAATCGGAATTCAATTTTCTGTTTGGAGTGTGACTTGTGAAACTTTAATAGTAAGGATTTATTTATATAAAAGATATTTTTATAGATAATCATATATTAATAAATGAATTACCTATTGGAGAAAACTTGCCAGCAATCTAATAACTTGTAGGTTGATGGGTGAAAATGGGTTCCATATTTTACTTGAAGTAATGTTGTGCTTATAATTTGCTCAGCAGATCTTATATTTTTCACATAAATAATTTCTACGACTGTGATAAGAGATTCAATCTCAAGACATCTTAAGAAAAAAATACATCCAATGAAGTTTTTAAACTCTCGACATTAACAAAAATGTGCAATATATGACAAAGGGATTATGTTTGAAATTATGTTTAGTCTTTAAAGATCAAACATAGACTTCGGATCTTTGGATTTGGTTCCATGTCGATCATTGCATCAGTTTTCTTCCTTATTTTTATTTAAAATATAAATATAGAATATTTTATGCACCGTATAAAAAGTAAAATTTACCAAAAAAAGGGGAAAGAGAAGAATAATACTCACCCATATTTGTGGATTTAAACGAATGTCTGCAAATTAAATGAGAATTGCATGACTGGTTGTCAACTATTCTCAAATACTGAGCTAAAATCGACTATATATATATATATATATATATATGATAATAATAATAATATGTCACCATCAAATCACAGCCCCAAAAAATTCATATATATATATATATATATATAGCATAGAAAGCCCTTTAAACCAAGTAGCGCAGGCTCGTTTCTCTTCTTCAAATCACCTTCTCCCTCCTGTCTCTCCTCTTCTGCTCCATCTATTGTTTAATATTTATATGCATATTTAGACTATACAGCGCACACGGCACACACACACACTCAATCGCAATTCTTTATCTTGACACCAACCTCACTCCCTTTCTTTCTCTTATACCACAAAAATCGGCAGGTTTAGGGATCTCTTGATCCAATGCGACCGGGATCGTGATCGGATCGCATTGTGATCGACAATGAGCGCGCCGAGGGCGATGCTCCCCCTCTGCTGCATCGTTCTCGATCGCGCCGGCGTCGCCGGTGACCAGTCCCCCGACCTGCCGACCAATGCCGCGGGGGGCGGTGGTGGGCCGCCGCGGACCAATGGCGAGGACGTCGGCGTCGCCGGGTTCCTCTACAAGTGGACCAATTATGGGCGGGGGTGGCGGTCCCGGTGGTTCTCCCTCCGCCACGGCGTGCTCTCCTACTCCAAGATCCGCCCCCAGGACGGCCTCCCCCCGCCGGAGAACGGCGGTATCCGGCTCATCGGCGACGCCTCCGCGCGGATCTCTTCCCGGGAGGGCGGCCTTAGGGAGGCGCCCGCCAAACCCGTCGATGTCGTTTACCTCAAGGTGAGCAGCAGATCCCAACCATCAATCTCATTTTTGGAACGGCACAAAAACACCTCTTTTCCCTAATTAATTGTCATGGCAAAAGAAAAATCTCCTCGAATGGCAGTGCATCAGATCCGCAGCTTCTTTTGGGCAATATGTGGGGTTGACTGGAATTTGACGTGTTCGACCAAAGCCTTCCCCGATTTCGTCGCTCCTCTGATCGATTATCTCGCCTAGGCATCTGGAACGCGTGGGGTTCAGGCATAAGACCGCCATATCTCTCTCTTTCTTCCCGACTAACTAAAACAATCTCTCGTTTATCATTATTTCGCTTCCATCTTCTTAATGATAAGAATTATCTTTCCCAAGTCCACTTCGATTTCACATAAAACATTCGCATTTGTTGGCCTTCTTTTCCTTTTACCCTTGGTTTCTCGCGGTGAAAGAGATGACTTTTGAGCGTGGGTCACCCAGGACTTTGTAGCCTAATCTAAGCCATGGGCACGGTGGATTCGGCTTTTGGTGTTGTAGCGGGGGCAGCACGGCTTTGCTTCGACCCCGCACCACGGAAGTGAACCTCTGTTTCGTCTTGCTTCGACATAAATTGTTAGTTGTAGTTCGTGGCTCGATGAAGCAGGTTGTACGAATCGCTGGCGTCAGTCTACTGTTTATGCTCGTTCCCGAGAACAGCTGGATTTGAGGCACAGGTGCACGGTTCTAGTAAGTCACGAATTGAAAGAAGTTGCCTAGGGTTACAGATCAGCTGGACTTTTCATCTTTTACTGGACAATTTCTTTTATTTCTGTTTCTTTTTCTCCAGAAATATTTGTGTAGGGATTTGTGTTTTATGATGTTTTTAGTTGCAAAGCTGAGATAGTTTCTTCTTTTCGTTTTCTGTGCTTGCTTTTATTCTCTTCCGTTTCTTCTTTTTGACATTCAGATTCGTTTAATTTGCTTACAGAAGAAAATATTGCCTTTTGCACTATTTTGTCTAATTGTCCTCGATAGTTTTTAATATGAAGGGTTTAGTAGTAACAGCTGTTAATCATCCTTCTGCTTTAGCTGCCTGGAGAATTATCACATGCTTCTGATCTGATGGTGCAAGTATTAGTTTTTAAGTGTGGCAGTGAAAGCTGAGCAGGGTCATCTATCAACTTGATGAGCAGTGTTTTGCCAACATGAAGATGGGAAAGAATCTATTTTGACATGGTGTTGCCTTGTGTGTTAGTTGATAGTCTCTCGTGTATGAATGCATGAACTTAAATGCTATTTTAACTTATTTCTTACTTTTTAAGTTTAATTTGTAGATAGGAGCATCTAGGTACTGTAGAATTATCAAATGGATGCTGCAAAGACCAATTTGTGTAAGATGCAGATTTGTTATAACTGACAGAGAAGTAAAGTGTAGCTGGTTGTATGATAAGTGGCTTAGAAGCATGACATCACCTAAACAAGTTATGTCAAATATTTGGCAAAAGCCAATTCTGATAAGAAAGTCAGTATGAGGTTATTTTTAGTTTGCATTAATCAATAATAAGTAAAAGTAATCTATATATGACAAGCTTGCTCAACTTCTCAAGGAAATCGATTCCGCAAATTGTACTCATAATGGGCAGTACAAACCTATCTGAGTTCAGATTGGTACATGAACCACTCATTTTAGGCCGAAACCAGAGAATCTTGTTCGAACATGCTTGTGATTGGAACACACCAAATTTTAATAAGTTTCAGGTGTTTGGTCCCTCTAAAGCACATTCCGCTGGATTTAATCATGTGACAAAACAGCTTACCTTCAAAGTTTCAAGGGCATGAGCTTCAATATGCTGCTGTGACAAAAAAAAAAAAAAAAAAAAAAAGAGAAGAGAATAGAAGAAAAGGAGGAACTACAGTAGCTGTCGATTAACAAAGAGCCTTGGGCTAAAAGTAATAGTTACTTTAGCTCATTTTTCAAATTTTCCTATCAAAAATTATTTTATAATTTTTTCTTTTGTTTTTTCACTTTGTTATCAACATAGCTCATAGTGCAGTTTGTTGGCATTTAAGGATGGGTCCTTAACTAGATTGGTATCAACTACTGCAGGGAATGCAATTGATTGTGTTTGCAAAATTATTTAAGTTTGACGTGTATGTTCTTTGATAATTTCATATCCATTATGTAACACCCTGATTAATTCCACATTGAAAGTGGGAAAAAAAAAAATTTGCTTATAAGGGTTTGATGGGTATATTAATGGCAACTATTATTTAATTTATAATAAATTATTCAAATTTATAATATCATATCTGTATTGAGGTATGGTGAGAGACTCGAGCAGTGTGGAAGGGGCTAGAGAGGCACGTCACAGCCTAGAGCCACCACCGAGTTATGCCTCACATGCATCATGCAAGGGTTTGATACTGTGTTAGGTCTTGGGAATGACGTTAAGCTAAGTGGGAGAGATTGCAACATCTTGATTAGTGCCACATTGAAAGTGGACAAAGATAGATTTGTTTATAAGGATATGATGATATACTATGGTTTACTTTGACTTAAGCATTTTGGATTTGTAGTTTCTGTTCAACGAAGTTGATAGGTTAGTTACTTACAAGTCGTGGCACATTATTTCTCTTAGCATTAGTATTTGAGCCTGATATACTATTGTCAACTTTGACTTAAGCATTTTGGATTAGTAGTTTATGTTCATCGAAGTTAATAGGTTAGTTATGTTACAAGTCATGGCACATTATTTCTCTTGCATTAGTATTTGAACCTGAAGTAAATTATTTAGAATTTTAGATAATATTGCCACTCTAACAGTTACCTACAAGAAAAAAAATATTTTTGTCTAATGACTCTCTCTTTTCTTGATTTAATTAGTCTTCTGATTTCCATTTTTTTGATGTTATGCCATATTTGTGGCAAGTAGAAGATTATACATGTAGGGGTGAGGACAAGTTAATAGTAAGACAATATGAGAGAAGACTGAGAAACCATGGAGAAAATATTTCTGAGTTCCATAGGAAGGAGTTATTTTGCTTGTCACCAAAGATGTTCTAAGTATATATTAACATATTATCCACCTCTGCTTATTCCCATTGAAACATTGCTTAAACAATCTGAAACCTGTGGTAGGAGCACGGAATCAATTGAGCTCACCATATCAAAGATGACACTTTCTCTACTTTTGGCTGCTTGTATCTGCTGTAAATAACAAGAAAAAAGAACATGGAGATGTTCAGGCCAAGATGCATGAGATGTGTGTATGTCAGTGACTTACTAGTGTATCATACCTATAATTAAGGTTTCCCATGCGGAATTATGTCAGCATACGCTACAAGAAAGGTGCAAAACTGGATCTGTACTGGCACAACATGAGGATCAATGTTTAAAATATGATCCTATAACTGCTATAGTGGCTGTTGTATTGATTTTAGAGGGGTACTATTATCATATTATGTTATATACTTGAAATCAGCAAGAAATACTCGTAGTGATTGTAACTTGTGATTGCCCATTATAATGGATGTGCTTGTGATAGGTAAGTTCATTTAATTGGAGATGATCCATTGCAATTGTTGTATTAGGTCATAATACAACAATTGAATTATAGCATAGCTTTAAAACCTTGAATTATAAGAGGCTTGGCTCTTGAACATTTAGTTTATAGTTCTCAGGAAACAGCATGGCTCACATAGTCTGTTCTTACCTTATCTTAGTACATACTTGGAGCATATTATACAAAAATATGTTGTGAACATAGCCAATGTGCTACTCCACATCTTCAGCCTTCATGTGAACTGATCTTTATTAAATTATGAGTTGTTTGAAATTTATTGCCCCAATTAGCTGACCGACTTGTGGGTTTGTTTTTTCTCTGCACTGCTAGGTGTCATCATTTCGGGAAAGCAAGTCTGATGATAGACGGTTCTATATATTTTCTCGCACAAAGACACTTCATCTGAAGACTGATTCAAAGAAAGATCGTGTAGCATGGATCGAGGCTTTGGTCTTGGCAAGTAGTGTATATTCCTTAAGAACATTGAGTGAACGTATTTCCTTTATCCCAAATGATATTACCTTCTCAACTGAAAGACTTAGAGACCGCATGCTTGTTGAGGGACTTAGGGATGATGTAATAAAGGATTGCGAACAGATTATGTTATCAGAATTTTCAGAATACCATAGACGACTAAAGATTCACTATGAAAAATGTTTAAACTTTCTTGGAACAGTTCAGCAACAATTAGAGGTAACATGCACTTTTCACTCATTGATGCTCTTGTTGTTATGGGCTTTTATTCTTTTTTGGTAAATGATAGTGATAAATTTACAATTTAATAAAGTTGGAGAGGTTTTACACTAACAATGTTAGTTTGAAATGATGATTTATATTGACAATCCATTTTTGTTGAAATTTAACAACTATCATACTTCTTTTCAAATTTAATAAATATGTCTTTTTGATATTGTTCCTAGGCGTTCATCTACTATTACCTGTTTTTGACATGTTCTCCAAGAGTTTAATTACCATTTCCATCTATCAAGAAAAAGAATTTTACTGTTATTATTGCATAAAACATTCTTTAAGCATTTATATCTATCAAGAAGATAATTCCTTCAAAATTTTCTTTCTTGTCTAAACTCAATGTCTCCTGACTCTTAACCTGATAAATTATTTCATGTGTATCAACAATATCCAAGTATTTAGTAAATTAAATGATCTCCATGATTCTAAACGTAAGGCCAAAACTGTTTTAGAGTCTTGTTGTTACTTACTACGAAGAAAAAATGAGTTCTAGTTGATAGTTATCGTATTCACTGGAATTGAATATGTACCATGTGGCATTGTGCTTGCCTTTGTGCAGGAAGTCAATATTGAAGACGAAGCAGCAAGTTGTGAAGGCCACTTGCAGCTGATGAAAACTGAATATTCTTGCTCTGGACATGGAAAGTACAGTGGTATAGCATATCTCCATTTTCTCTTTTCCTTTGGGTCAAGAATTGTGTTCATTCTGCTGTCATATACTATATTTGCATTTTTTTATGCACAAACTGCTCATTTATTCTATTTAAGTATAGTGGAGTGAAGTGATAGACACTTTGTTCTTGTCCATATATTTCAGTTCCTGCATATACAATGTCAATATTAAAATGATTAATTTATTGGTTTTCTGCTGATATTAGCATGTCTCGGCTTCCTCTCTGCGATTGTGTATATGCAATGCTACACGATGGTATAAATTGGCATCTGATCAAAGAAACTAAAAAGACAGTCTAGGATTCTCCTACCAGCGTTTTTTATTTGGTCCGGTTACTGAATCTTCATTTTGTTTTTATGTTTGCTAATGTCATCATGTCTCTACTAACTCTGCCGTTGTGTATATCCACTGCTACAAGATGGTATAATCATTAGTCTAACACTCCATTGATTCATGGTATCTTGAGAAACAGTTGTCTGCAGTGTCATTATACTTGTATGTGTAAAACATATTTGTGGTATCTTGCAACTGTGAACTCGATTCACTTGGAGAGAGTTATTTCAAACCCCATGTATAACCAAATGACAAATAATCTAGGTATTTATGTGTTATGTGTTCCATCCCTTTTTCTTCTTCTAGTTTTAGTGTATTGTTACTGCAATTTAACAGCAACTCAGAGAGAAATTGGCTGAGAACTCATTTGCTGATATTCTTGGACTTTTGTGTAACTGGAACTTGGTTCATGTGACCAAAATAATATAGATACGATTGTGCTTCTGAACTATGGCTAAGTGACATATGCAAATTTTGCTGTTCGCATATCAAATTGATTGAAGGTGTCCAATTTTCATAATTTAAACCTGGTGAAGAAGTTATTTTCTTGTCTTCTAATATTCCATCAGAAAGCTACTTAGTAGTATCTTCCTATGTCAAAAGTACAGCCTTCGAAAAGCCTATCCTTGCACGTCCTCCTTTCTTTAAGAATAATCAGCTTTAAATTTTTATTGTTTACCTTTTCTCTCATTTACTTCTCATTTTATTTGGTTACAAGTTACAACTGGCTTGTCTTATTACTATTATGCAAATAGGTCACAAATAATTACTTTGTTTTTGAAGAAACTAATTATTGTTTTATTGTTGAAAAAAAGGATAACTTTTGTCTGTGGGAATGATATGCATCACCTCTTTCTTGCTGCTTTCTGGTTTTTACCTTTTCATCTAAATTGATTTTAGAAGAAAAGAAATTGATTCTAGTTTCTTGCTTCTATGTATGACAAAGTTTATCTTGTTCTAGCATATCTGTTTTGACAAACCATTTGCTTCTACATAACACTGATCTCATAGTTTTTATTGGTATTCCACTATTCTTGTCCTATGTTGTTCTCAAATTGAACTTAAAATCTTTTGAGAAAGACAAGATCGTTGCTTCCAAGTAATTTTAGCATTTTGGCAATTTTTGACTTGATGTTGTTTCTTGGGCTTATAGGATTTGCTCTTCAAATGCCACTACAGTGATCCAGTTTTATGTTAGACCTTTTATGGTAGACCTGTTTATCTTTCCATTGTATCAATAGCTTACTGATTGTCTTGTCTACTTTATCATCTGTTCTTTGTCTATTATAGAATTAATTTGTTCATCTTGGGCTTGAATTCATATGGTTGATGCTTGCCTTGCTGACTTGATTATAATGAAAAATGTGTAGAACTCGTGCCAAGGTTTCTGCTAAATATAGTTATTTCCTTGATGACTTTATTGATTGATGTCAAGAGATCTTACTGAGTTCAGCTGTGTGAAGTTAACACTATCAGCCTTAGATAGTTGACTTTATCAGCAATCAATTATGCGAAAGAACTGCATCGCATTTGGCATGCTTGTTCCACCTGGAAGAGGTGGTGACAAAAATATTGGTTATCCGTGAATGTTTGTCATGAGTTGTTCCACCATAGTTTCTCTTGAATGTCTGGTGTTGCTATACCATCATTCTCAAAAACAAAAAAGAAACAAAAATGCCTGAATTGACATTTGATGGAAGTCACTGATTGCTGATTGCTGTGATCAGATCAATCTACATCATGCGAAACAGAGATTTTCATAGTTGACTGTGGTTTAGGTATAAACAGCTTTTTGATTGATATACCTGGAGGTTGAGCTTTAACAATATCGGTAAGTTTGCTCCTTTGTAACATGGGTAACCAAGATTAAAGTCATGGAAACAATCTATTTGCTTGCAGGGGTAAGACTGCACAGATTTCCTTTCCTAGGCCTTGCATTGGTGGGAGTTTCATGTGGCAGTTCACATTTTTTATCTTGTCAAATGTTTAGCAACCATTTTTATTCTTCTTTTAGCATTAAGATTCATTATAATTCAGGCTGGAGGGTTACATATATTATTTGATTACATGTAAGCTATATAAAACAGACATCTACATGCACATGATAATATTTCACTTAATTTTTTCGCCTCTGATATCACCTCAACGCATAGTCTTTTCTCATAAACCATTTACACAAAGTAGGTCAACAAAAATATCACACTTGACTTTACACTCTGGCCAATCATTTCTAAGTATTTTTTCTGATCTTTTCATGGTGTTTTCTCTTTGTGCTGCTCATAGCTTCTATTTTGTTCAGAATATAGCACAACAGAATCATCTGATGATGTTGAGAAGCAAGAGATTGATGATATTTCAGATGAAGAGGAGTCTTATTTCTTCGATACAAAAGAGAGTTTTAATGATGTTTCCGATTCCTGTGCTTTTAATATAAGGGTGGAGAATCATGAAACTACAACTTCCAAAAGAGAGAGCAAGACTGGTGATGTGGAGATAATGTATACCGAAGAAGAACTTCATTGTCAGCATATGTTTCCCCATATTGAAAGGCGAAAGAATATGCCAGCACCACTTGAGAAGGAGAAAAGTATTAGCCTTTGGTCTTTGATTAAAGACAATGTGGGAAAGGATTTGACACGTGTTTGTCTACCAGTCTACTTCAATGAACCATTGTCATCCCTTCAGAAGTGCTTTGAGGAGCTTGAGTACTCGTATCTCTTAGATCAAGCATATGAATTTGGCAAAAGGGTGAGCCTCTTTCTGATTTAGGATTACATCCTTTATACAATGTCATTGTCGACCGTTGCTTCTTTTATAATTACCAAATGACTGCATAATATATTGTTAATGATTCCATGATTCATTGCATCAGATGGTCTTGAAACCCCTGTAATATCAAGGAGTTGGGTGCAAAAGCAAGGTTTACAATTTCGACCTGTACCGCTCGGTACGGGCGGTACATATCGGTACGCGGACCGCCCGCTATCGGGCGGTTCCGTCAAAAATCGATCGTCGGCGGTCGATTGAGAGAGAAATCGACCGTCGGCGATCGATTGAGGAAGAAAAAGGGAAGAAGAAGAGGAAACGGAAAAAAAAAAAGAGGGGAAGAAAGAATACCTCGCCCGTGCGCCGTCCTCGCCCGCAGGTCGCCCGCGGCTGCTTTTTCTCCCGCGTGAGGAGACAGGTCGAAGCGACGTCGCCCCCCTTTTCCTTTTTTTAATATTTTAATAATTTTAATATTATATTATATAATATTATATTATAAAAATATTATATTATATTTTAATGCCGGGTGGTACACACTGTATATACCGCCTGATACGGGTCTCGTACCAGTACCGATAATATATCAGTACACCGGTATGGACTAGTAAGTAAAACATTGTGCAAAAGGGTTGGACTTGGATGTCCATCCAAGTCCAGACATAATTTTCTTTCACTGAATCCAGACCATTTCTTTGACGAACAATCTGGTTGACATCTGGCAATAATCATCTTATGAAAGTTGATCGGACACAATTCTATTGCATATTCTAGTGCCGAGCCTGATTCCAACTAAATCTCTCCCATTTGTTTGATAACCATTAACTTCCAGCAATATTTTTTTGAAATAACTAATTTGGATGATTCAACAGTCTTTTCTCTTATGCTAATGTTGATCCTGATTCCAATCACTTCTTGGAAAACTTGATTTGTGCTCATAGCTGGACAAACAACCATTACAAGAAGGTGAAGAACTCCATTTAGACACAATGAAGCCTGATATTTGAGGCCTTCATAACTGTTGTAACTTTTTATCTAAGATGTTATTTATTGTTCAGGAGATTTTGAGAAAAAGAATATTAGTTGAACTCCTTTGTATTTGAATTTTTTTTATTGGTTGTAGGGGAACAGTCTCATGAGAATTCTGAAAGTAGCTGCCTTTGCAGTCTCCGGTTATGCTTCTTCCATTGGTCGAAGTTGCAAACCATTCAATCCTTTGTTAGGGGAGACATACGAAGCCGACTTTCCCGAAAAGGGAATCCGCTTCATCTCAGAAAAGGTAATTCTGTAAAACCAATAAAACCAGTAACATGTTCAATACATATCTTTGGCTTATGATTCATTTTCAGATTTGTGCTTACCTTCGTAAATTAGAAATATTTATCTGATGTTTATATTTCCACTAGTGGCAGTCCAAACACCTTTTCACTTAGTAGTTGACAGTGACTTACATAAACTGACTTTTTCTGGCTATTACTATTGGAAGTATCAGTTAACATAAGTGCCAAGTTTTATTTTTAACTAAAAACATTAAATTCTTTTCAAAGTTCAGATACAAGAGAGGACTTTGAATTGCATATGAGATTCATTATTTTAATTTCTAGGTTAGCCACCACCCAATGCTCATTGCCTGCCACTGTGAAGGCAAAGGTTGGAAGTTTTGGGGTGACAGCAATCTCACCTCTAAATTTTGGGGCCAATCTATCCAGCTTGATCCCGTTGGTGTTTTGACCCTGGAATTTGATAATGGTGAGATATTCCAATGGAGTAAGGTTTGTCTTCTTAACATCCTTATGATACACCAATTCAAGTTTTTAACTGGATTTCATTCTGTCATGCCTAACAGAACTCTCTCAAATTTAGGTAACTACTACTATATACAACCTCATCTTTGGCAGACTTTACTGTGAACACCATGGAACTATGAACATAAGAAGCAACAGACAATTTTCATGTCAACTCAAGTTTAAGGAAAAGTCTCTTTTTGATCGCAATCCTCGGAAAGTAAGAAGCAACATATTAATTCTACATTTAGTTTACACTTTGAAAGTGTACCAAATATGTATCAACTGTTTTGCAGGTTCAAGGCCATGTTGAGGATGTCAAGGGGGAAAAAGTTGCCTCCTTACTGGGAAGATGGGACAATAGCATGTATTACAGCAAAGGAGATGATGTTTCTAACAAGACTTGTAATATAACACAAAATATGTGTTTATTATGGGAAAGGAGTAAGCCTCCTGCTAATCCAGCTCGATACAACTTAACATCATTTGCCATTACACTAAATGAACTAACTTCCGAGCTGCAGGTATAGATGAACTCATGAACGTGTAATGAACAGATAGCTTTTATTTTACTGCTATTCAACTTCAGTTGTATTCTACTCATCTGATCCAAACATTTGATCGTGAATCAAGGAGAAACTTCCACCTACAGATTCAAGACTTCGTCCAGACCAGAGGCATCTGGAATATGGGGAATACGAAAAGGCAAATGCAGAAAAGTTGCGATTGGAGAAAAGGCAGCGAATGGTATGCGTCTAGACATGCTGAATTTTTGTTTTTTTTGTTTTCATATCCCTACTGTGATTACCACCTGTTTACACTATCAACAGCAAATGGAGTTCCACACTTGATTCACTAATGTAGCTAGATGTTGTAATTTTCAAAAAGGATTTATTGTTCAGGGAAATAAGCACGTAGAAGTTGGACAAAATACACTTTTATTTGAACTCTCTTCGTTGTTCTGATCATTGAACAAGATTTATTTTTGCTTCGTAAGATTGTTTTAGTGCTAACAAAGTCAAATTCATGCATATAAACACCCATCTTACAAAACTAATCTCCATCTCTGGTATTCACATGCCTTGTTTTGACAGTCGAGGAAATTGCAAGAGAATGGTTGGAAGCCGCGATGGTTCCAACAAGAGGGTGAAGATGGCACGTATCACTATGTTGGTGGATATTGGGAAGCAAGAGAGCAGAAGAAGTGGGATGGATGTCCAGATATATTTGGCAAATTTTAGATGATGCTGGTTTCTCTCCCGGCACTGAACATTGTTTCAGGTGGGTACTGCTCAACATCGGACATCCCTGATGCAGGGAGGTTATCTTTGAGCAGGTTGCAGATTGGCAGCATTCTGGCAGTCTGATGTAGCACTTTTGTTGCATTTTGCAGTACGAAGGGAAGGCCACTCTAAAGTTGTCCTCCAATCAGAGTAGTTTTCCTTCATAGATTTATACTTCTTTTCCATCCATTTGTTACATTAGTAATTTGTTTATGTAGCCAATACCGATTCAGTCCCCTATGGGAAGTTTAGTCGACAAATGAGTGTCAAAATATGTAATCTTTCCAATAGATGAAGCAAAAATCGTTAATTTTTGCCGTGAGAGCCGCGAGAGCATTACGAGCGATATTTAAGCTATGTAAAAATGATGGCAATAAGATGGTCATCCTGATTCATCTTTTGTCCAAATGTTGTATTGTTTGATATCTTCTATGTTCAATACAATAAATGTAAGCTTGACATCAGAATCAGATGTAGAAGGAATAAATGTAAGTTTAACATCAAATGGGATTTGAAAATTATTTTATTTGTTAAGGGTTCATAATTTTATCTGACAAACTTAGATACTTAATTGTATCTTTTTTTTTTTTTTTTTGGTGTGCTTGTTAAGATGGGATTTAAGCTTAGCATCTTACAATGAGTTACCAATCTTTAAGCTTGGATTGAAATTTGTCTTCACAATTTATTCTTTGTTATAGATATAAAATTTGTTACATCAATATGTACAATCTGCAAACTGAAGTCTCAATCACTTGGCTAACATTTCAGTTCGCTGAATTATAGACATGGAACACCCATGCTTGATAATCTTGTCACCTTCTCATCATCCCAATCGAGGATCTGTTGGGTCATATACATATGCATGACTCGTACATCGTGTGTATATATAGTATCCATCGGAATATTCGTTCCTTTTATGATGTCCCAAATCATCAAAAGAAATAAGTTTTTCTCTTTGTTCTCACGGTACTTATTTTATGTTTCACCATCTATGGAGAAAATGTTGGATGACATGGACACATGTTGACCGGGACCCGGTTGCATGGCTCCCATTTGGGCCTGGTGATGGGCCATGGTTGCTCATAAGTCCTTCGGATCGGTGTCCCGACAACGCTATGGCTGCGAATCCGACTCGATGGGGAAAGCATCCGAACCCTAAGGGTATTATCGTCCATGAGAGTTGTGAGGACAACCAAAATATACTATTGTTATTACACCCAACTGTTCGACAGAGGAGGAGAGGGACCCGAGAGAAGAGATCTGCACTCCCCCCAAACCTACCCATTCGCTCCCTGTTCTCCCTCGCGAGAGAAGAAGAGATCTCTTCCAATCTTTGGCGCTTCCCGTTTCCAAATTCCAAGTGGAGGGGGAAGAGAAAAGAAAGGAAGCCGAAGGGTGAAAGAAATCTTGGATCGTTGTTTTCTCCCCGCATTCTCGTATATTAATTCTTGGAGGAGTGGATCTGAAGGTCTAAGGAGATATGAGTGACGGAGGGTTTCTGGAAATCCAGCCTACGGAGCTCAAATTCCCCTGTAATCGCCCGTTCACCTTTTTGGTCTTTGTCTGTCTGATTTTGCATTTTGCTTTTAATTCTTGATCGATAAATGTTTTCTTTCTCATTTCTTATTTTTCGGGCTTTTCGGTACGAGATTTGAGTAAGATTTAAATTTTCACTCGATGACACTTTCTGTTTTTGATCCTTAAATGGGTTTGCGTTGTTCTTTCGATCTTCTTGAAGGCGAGATTTTTGCGACTGGGTGATTTACTTATCCTTTTGTAAACTGTTCTTCCTTGTTTCCATCGTTAAGCCTTGATTATTTTCCCGACTCTGGTTTTATCTCCTTGATCGCAAATAGTATTATTTGCTGACGATACATGTGCTTTGTCCATTGGTCATGCGTGAGAAGTCGAGTTGAAGAAGCAAAGCTCATGCTCCATGCAGCTGATCAACAAAACAGATCATTATGTTGCCTTCAAGGTAAATTTTTATCTTCTCTATCAGGTTATTGCTTCGTTTCCATTTCTTCATATATTGTCTTAATTATAATAATTTATATCTCTGACGTTTTAGGTTAAAACAACCAACCCAAAGAAATATTGTGTTCGCCCCAATGCTGGGATCGTCTTGCCCAGGTCCACCTGTGATGTCACTGGTATGCCCCATTTTCCAAATCAATGAAGGTTTTTCTTGGATTTGATTGGGGATGTTAACAAATTATCTGTAAGTTTTCTGTCTTAATGTATATGTTCCCTCGATTTGCTTCTCTAGTCACAATGCAAGCACAAAAGGAGGCTCCACCCGACATGCAATGCAAAGACAAATTCTTACTTCAGAGTGTTATCACAGAGCATGGTGCGACGATCAAGGACATAACATCCGAAATGGTTTTGACCTGTGTTCGCTTCATTAGCATATCTGTATATCTCTTCTATTGGATTTTCTTGCATGATTCTGACTTATATCGAGCTTACTGCTACATTGTCAGTTCAATAAAGAACCTGGTAAGGTTGTTGATGAATTCAAGCTGCGGGTTGTTTATGTGCCTGCTGGTCCTCCCTCACCTGTTCATGAGGAATCAGAAGAAGGATCCTCACCAAGGTCCTCAACATTTGAAAATGGGACCCAAAGTTTGCAAACACTCGACTCTGTAAGTAGTTCCAATCGGCTAAAGCCCTTAGTAAACCAAAATTGATGTTTTATTTTTCTTTTATTTATGTCATCTTATAAAGGGTCATTTGATCCCAATAAAAAATTTAGGTATCAAGATCCAATGAACCCTCAAAGGAGAAGTCCCCTGAGGTACCTTCTTCCCCTTTTCTATCTATTATTGGTCTAGAAATTTTAGAAATTTTTTTGAGCTTTTGCAGTCTATTTTATATGCTTTTGGCATTTGAAGTCCTGTAGATTGAACCTGCACGATATCATCCAGAAAGGAAACGATTAAATAATGAAGGATTATCTTAGTCAGTCAGCAGCAACCTGGGTCTTCTCATCTTAAGCATCCTGTGCATAAGTTGAACTTCATGTAAAGAGCACTACGGGATGAGTGTTTTTTTGTTTCCTCAACCAAATTTTTTCTTTTTTATGATTCCATTGGCTTGAAAGTTGTGGATGGCATGCCGATTAGCTGCTCTAGCCATGACAATCTTCTTGGTTTGTAATTCTCTCCTTTTGCATAAATCATCATATCGATGTTTTCTCAATTGTAAAGATCGAAATCATTAATACTAAAAGAACTAATTCTGAACATTTATGTGACAACCATCCATTTATATTCCTTTGCTAGTCTTCTGTTCTTCTGATAGTGGCTATCTTATTCTACCACTTTGAATTGCCTAGATGTCATTGAACCTATGCTGTCTTATAGTTGGATGAATCATTACACCATTGTGGTCCATTAAATAGACAATATTAGTCAGCTAATAAAATTAGTCAATTCGTTGTTTAAGCCAGATTTACTCCAATGTTTCTCAATTGACTTATGCCAATCTGATGCAGACTTTGCCGTGATCAGCCAAAAACAATTGATCTAGACCAAGATAGATCTGAATTAATAGATTTTGACCAAGTCTGATTTGGGTTAACTGATATGCTCAACTCTTAAATATCAGGACCAGTTTGATATTCCTTCCATACCCCACATCTCATCAGATTGCTCCTTTCCATGTTCATTATTTTGATCTCTGAATTTGTTGCCTGCTAAACTATATGAGAAAGGAAGAGAACTCATTATAGTATTTGACCATGACTGGAGGGCTCAAGGGATGAACCCGTGAAATTTGGCCTTGGGGGTTTCAAACAATTCTAACACAGCACCCTAGTTTTTGCACTTAAAATGTGTTATCTTGATAATAAATTCAACATATACTAACAAAATTGTCGTATGTGATCATGTACAATGTGTTAATGTTTTATTGACACCAAAATAATATTATGACTAGGTTTTGTGTATATTAAAAAAATTCCTTCTACCTTAATTTATAAAATTAATTTGATATCTGTTTTGGTTGTCATTTTGGCAGTATCAATCCGCCAGAGCTGATTTAAAAAGATGCTGACAGAGCAATCTTCTCAGATTTTTTAGAACTAATTGGAAAGGTGTAGGTTCTTAGATGAGAAGAATTTTGGAAACCAACCCATGAAGATCATGGAGTCCTAAAGATTTTAGGATAATGGTTGCCCTCTTAGTTAATTATGTCATGGTCTCAAATTTCACAGTATACACTGATCGTAGTCTTATAATTTGATACTCTATTGTTGTATCAGTGCAGCAACCATACAACTATGTATAAAGCAAAATGTTGTGTATTCCTTTCATTGTTAACTGAGGCATACTGCATTGGTATATCATTATTTGAAACCTTGAAATAGATCTCTTTCATTTACCAAGAACTTTGAACTCTGGTTTCTTGTACATGTTCTCTTTTGACTCTTCTGTTTGTAGAAGTTCATTAAAACTTGGGCAAGTTTAATTTTCCAACGTTGTATTATCAGGGTGATTGAGAGTCTAACATGAGGGCATTCTTGTTGTAGCTAGAGAAGAGAATTTGTCATTGGCTGTGTATAGTTGTTTTCCAACATTTACTCTCTTTTAAAATATACTCCTATACATTATAAAGTTTTGATAGAGGAGTTCTTGGCTGGTTTTTGTAGACAAGGAATTCTGATAGCTTGACAAGCAGTATGGCAATGAGAACAGATAATGGAAAACAATTGCAGATTGCAAATCTTTGGACCTAGCTTGCTTTTTTTTCCCCTTAGATTTTCTACCTCTTGTGGATTGTCTAAGGGCTAGGACAAATTATAATGCTCCAGTATACTAATAGTAAGCACCTCAATATGTAAATTGGTTTATTGTCAAAATGATATTGATAAGTTTCCCCCTTATGTTAGTATCAGCTATATTGTAGCTGACATTCTTACCTGGCATGCTGTTCTTATTGTGTATTTTAAGAATGAGCTTTAATTTGATTGTATGCACTACTAGCTTTGTAGTGGCAATTGTTCAATAATCTTTTATAATATGTAGGCATTGGCTATGATTTCAAAGTTGACTGAAGAGAAAAATTCTGCCATTCAGCTAAACCAGAAGCTCCGACAGGAACTGGTATGTGTTTTGTTTACATGAAAAATATATGGTACACTTAAAGGCGAGCAATTATCCATTCGTAGCATATGTATGCCAGTAAATAAGCTGTAACAAAAGCATAGGAGTTTGCCATGGTGAATGCCACCTCATTTCTATAATATGGTTTGTTTGTATACTTTATTTATCTGTTTTTTATTTCAAAATAATTGTTTACCCAATTCCTTTTGTATAAGAAAATAATACTTTCATTTAATGAAAGTACCCAATTCCTTGTGTAGGGCCAACATGTCTTTGTGGGTTTCACAAATAAAGGGCGCGTGAACGCCATAATCCTGTCTCTGACCAAATATAGGGTAAACTGATAACATTACCAGGATAACATTTGCAGCTAGGAAATAGTGTTCTTTTAGCTTTGAAGGCAGACCTTCTCTTATGAATCACGTAATCATCTATTTGAGATTAGTAAAGAGCAGTGAAACAGCAGCTGCAGTCATCCAAAGGTGTTTATTCAAGATTGGATCCATATAATTATCAGATGGATGTCGGATGAAACAGGTAAAGATGGTTTGAGTTACTGACTTTAGTTTCCTTTCTTTGGTCAAATAGCTCTGTTTCATTTTTGTGAGTGCTAACAACATAACAGTGTATCTAAAATTCTATTCAGTATATTATATGTTGAGAGGACTCTTTGCTCTCATTACTTAGCCCGTAATTTATTACTGGAACAAGTCGAAGCCATAATCATGGTCAGTAAAGAGCAGCTTTTCAAGGAAAAGGGCTCTGCAATGGGTATTCTAGGCTTATGTTGGGGGGTACCCTTAACCCGAAAGTATTTAGGAAAGTGCAGTCACAAGTTTGGCCTGTGAGCAAATGTAAACTAGTGAAACACCAGTTCGGATTTGGTGATCTCATTGGCAAGATCCACCATAAGAAAGAAGGGCATGTCAAACGAAAAGAACAATGAAAACAATTTCGGGCTTAGATATATTAGTTTGGATGATTCATTCAATCCTCCATTTCTTTCTTGAATCTTGGACCAAAATCATGATGATAACAGGACCTGGATAACATTCCTACTTTATGGGCGGGTGAGATAGATTCCATGAATGTTTGTTCGATTGATTAGCCTAAACCTTGTCCCAACAAGACGCGGTGCGCTTATCACTCTTTTACCCACTAGCGGTTAAGGTGAGTGAGAAAGAAGGGTTTATAGTGGTGTTGCCGGACTTTTTTTTGGTAACAGTACTTTGGTTAACATGTTAAGGATGTTGCTGGTGGAGGTTCTTAGGTTTTTGTCATGATACTGCTGATTCCCTCACCCTACTCTCAATTGCAGGATCTGCTGCGAAAAGAACGGGGCATGCACCATGGCGGCTTCAGCGTCACATTTGTGGTGTTGGTGGGTCTCCTAGGTGCTCTTATTGGGTACATCATCAAGAAGTCATAGATCTGAGCACAAAATGATGAGCCTATCCAACCAAAATGGTTCCCCACCCCCCCCCCCCCCCCCCCTGTTTTCTCTATCGATGGACTTAATGATATTGACAGTGTTGTCACCCAGCACTAATCCATGCTGACTGTTTCGTTCTTGGATTCAAATTCATGTACCAGCGATGGTTAAGACGTCGAGGCACTAAATCCATGTGACCTTGGACTTCGTTTGCTAGATTACTGCGATGTGTTCTTTCCCCTTCGTTGGCCTGCCTTGGAGTCTTTTGCACTGGTGTGTGCTGTCTTTCGAGGCTGTTTTAGAGTAGGCTTAAAACCCTGGTTCCGACCACCACCTTTTACGATAGCCCAAAGAAGTGCATCGATTAGTACCATTCATTACTTATAACAAGGCCGCCGGCATTGGATGATATGCAACAGGAGACCTGCAGTATCGTGTCGTCATGCATGGCAACACGCCGCTTCCTCCGTCGGTTCTACCACGGCCATGCTGTCGTCGTCAACCGCCTTGCGCTGCTCCTTGTACGTGTACCACCTGGCCGCCACCAGGTAGGCCACCAGGTTCACCAGGCACAGCACCGCCAGCAGCCGGTAGAAGTTGTAGAACTTGCCCCGGTTGAGGTTGTCGGATAGCCACGCGCCGTGGCCCCTCTCCCCCGTCACCTTGTGCACCACCGTCACCAGGGCAGAGCTGACGAAGAAGCCCAGCGACAGGGTGCTCAGGAACAGCCCCGTGCTCATGGTCTTCATCCCCTTGGGGCACTCCCTGAGGAAGAAGTCCAGCTGGCCGATGTAGGTGAAGGCCTCGCCGGCTCCCACCAGGAAGAACTGCGGGATCAGCCAGAAGACACTCATGGGCACGGTGGCGCCGTTCTTGAGGGCGGCCGGGGTGGAGCGGGCCACCCTGAGGCGTTTGATCTCGGTGAGGGCGGCTGCGGACATGGCCAGGATGGAGAGCACGAGGCCGGCGCCGATGCGCTGGAGCGGGGTGAGGCCGTGGGGGTTGCCGGTGAGGCGGCAGGAGACGGGGACGACGACGCGGCGGTAGACGGGCACGGCGAGGAGGATGGAACCGACGAAGAAGACGGTGAGTGAGCCGGGTGGAATGCGGAAGGTGGGGCCGATGCGGCGGTCCATGGTGGTGGCCTGCGACACCGAGAAGGTAGTCATCTGGGCGTATACGGTCCAGAACATGATGGTGGTGGCCCATATGGGCAGCATCCGGATCACGATTTTGACCTCCTCCACGTCGGTCAACGTTGGGAGCCGCCGTTTCCCCTGCGTTGCCCCCAGATCGACGTCGATCGCAGCCCTGTCCAAGAAACTGCACTCAACAGTAGACGACCACGATGATGATGATGATAAGAGCAGACTCATACAACTATTTATTAAGGATCAGAACTTATCCCCTTGAAATGGAGGCAAAAGATGAAACGATTTCAGAGACATGGAGCGAGATCAATGCTTCCAATTTTTCTCGTCTTGATTCATCCATTTTTTTTTATTTAAAGTTTTCTTCATATTGTATATCCATGGAGAGAAGAATAAATCCTAGTGATTCTTAACATCGAACAACAGGATATTTGGGTTCAGCAGATAGTAAAAAAAAAAAGAAAAAGAAAAAAGAAAGAGAGTTGGAAGAAACTGCAGAAAACAGAACATAGCTAAGAAAGGAAGACCGAAAACAGGAAACCAAGTATTCTTTTCTGAAGCATCTCACGGAAAACACGGTGAACACTGTGCTACCAGGGCACATGGTCCTTGCCGGTGCACCACCCGACAAGCATATCGCTGCCGATGGCGCCCTTAAATGGCTCACCGAATCCTTGTAGCACTCTCCCTCCCTCGCTCACAGATGGATGGCTTCTACTCTCCCAAGGCCCAGGGTAAAATGTCGACTAGTCTTATCCTTTCGACGCAGCATCACTAGTACACTCTGACCATCCACTATTCTATCTTGCTCGGCTAAAGATCCCCACCCCGCTGCTTCTGATTCAGAACCAGTAGATTGTCCTGTGTCTTCCATCTCCCTCAATCAACTTCTTCTCGGTGTTGGCAGCTTTCTCGTGAGCCAGCTCGTGGTGCACGTTTTCCAAAAGCATGACAGCGGAATGCACCGACACAAAGCAGCGTCAATCCATGACCAGGATCTTGCGAGATGTTCCCAGAATCCATTCCTCCACGTTTCTTCTTCTTCTTCATGTGAGTACGCAGCAAGACTAGTAGTGCAGGGAGAGAAAGGTTCATAATTCTAATGTGTATGTGTGGACAGCAAGAGACCACACGAGAAACCTGCAGTCGGTGGTCTCAACTATTTGGCACTTCTCATCAAACTATGTCTGACATTACCCCCCTCAAACTACATGCCATTCATCACTACTACAAAGCTTAACATATGGGAAGCACATAGTTCCATAAGCAGCACACGGAATCTCATTCTTATTTTGGCTACCCTGTCGTGATTTGATTGCTAAATGATTAGTTCACGGTGGTATTATTTAGTCATATCCGTGCAGAAAAAGCCATGGGAAAAGCACGGGCCTCCTGTTGGACGTCTGGCCATGCAGTGCGTGCACAGGAGCAACATTAGTTTATGCTCTTCTATCCGCCACAATGGAATTCAATTTAATTCATCTACCCCATTTCTGGAATAATTATCTTTTCTTTCAGATAACTCATCTACCTTCTTCGGTGATTTGTTAAATCCTTCATGAACCCCAACCCCATCAATAATTGACATGTCTTGGAATTGTTTGAGAGCTGTTACAGCTCTGCTTTCTTCTATGAACTCATTTTCTCTGTTCTGTGTGTTTCTTCCTATCTTGTTTTTGTTTCTGAATTTTATAGAAACATATTCTCTAAATTAATGACGATATTCTTTAATCGTAAGAAACCACGATCAGTGGAAATGGAGGAACCAAATGGCGACAACAGGAGAGCAGAGAAGAATTAAGTGCGTGCCGGAACTGCTTGGTGTGAGGCACCCTTTGCTTTGCGTTGCTCCTCTTCGATCCCTTCTCCCCGTTCGTGGCCGCCTGTCTCTCGTCGATGTCATGCAGCAGTGAAGGGTCCGACGGCAGCTTGAGGTCTCACTTCCTCCACGCCGCCGCCGCCACCACCACCTCTATCTATGTCACAAGACTTCCTACTGATATAAACTAAGAAAATCGGTATTTAAAACAAAAAAAATAAGTATATCGTCTATTCTTTATTTGTACTTATTTATATAGAATAATAAAATATTGAAAGGATTCCTCAACAGCTTAGCTAAAAGTTGTTACAATAATCTTATCGCTTAACATGCCCTCGCAAGATTATGCTCCTGTCAAGGACGCCGATCTTGGACCTATAAAGTGAAAATAGCTTACGGGCAAGTGGCTTCGTGAGAGAGTCTGCCAGTTGATCTGCCGTATTAATATGAGAAACATGTAGTTATCGGTTGATCACTTGATCTCGTACAAAATGAAAGTCAATTGCTATATGTTTCATACGAGAGTGAAACACTGGATTTGCACATACGTAGGTAGCTCCGATATTATCACAATATATGGTAAGAGTGGCAGAAGAGCGGATGTTAAGTTCTATGAGCAGATTCATCACCCAATTAAGTTCTGCAGCTGCAGTTGCAATAGAGCGATACTCAGCTTTAGTGGTTGACCGAGCAACGGTCTTTTGTTTCTTGGAACTTCAGCTGATTGGATTAGCACCTAGGAAAACAATATACCAAGATGTCGATGTTCTATCATCAATATTTTCAACCCAATCAGCGTCAACATAAGCATGAAGTTGGAGTGGAGAGTTTTTGTAGAGAAGTATGCCATAGTCAATAGTACCATTAAGATAACGTAATACTCGTTTAACTGCTGACCAATGTGTAGTAGACGGTCTATGCATGAATTGGGATAGCTTGTTGTAAAGAGCCAAATATTGTAAAGAGCCAATTACTTGTCGATATGATGTAGGATCCGTAGCAGGACTTTTATCATTTAATCGAAGCGATTCACCAGTGGAAAGGGGAGTGAAAACAGCATTTGCATCCTTCATATTTGTCTTAACCAATAAGTCTTGAGTATACTTCCGTTGAGAGAGGAAGAGTCCAGAAGATGTAGACATTGCTTCCACTCCCAAAAAATAATTCAAGGGACCGAGATCTTTGAGGGAGAATCTGACAGCCAACTTATTAATGAACATTGTAACCTCCATAGAGTTATTACTGGTCACAATAATATCATCCACGTAGACTAAGAGATATATTGTATTATCCGGTTGTTGACGGAGAAATAAGGAGGTATCAGACTTAGAGTTCAAGAAGCCGACTGACATCAGAAACGAGCTGAGTTCTTTGTACCAGGCTCGTGGAGCTTGTCGAAGACCATAGATAGCCTTGTGGAGTTTACAAACATGTTTCAGATATTGAGGATTAAGAAAACCAGGAGGTTGTTCCATAAAGATATCGTCAGTTAATGTTCCTTGTAAGAAGACATTGTTGACATCAAGTTGTCGTAGTTGCCAACCTTTTAAAACAGCTAAACATAGAATTAGTCGGATTGTTGTGGATTTAACCACCAGACTGAATGTCTCTGTAAAATCAACGCCAGGACGTTGATGAAAGCCTTTGGCCACTAAATGGGCCTTATACCTGGCAATGGACCTATCAGGGTTCTGCTTAACTCGAAAAACCCACTTACACCCGATGACATTTTGTGTAGGATGAAACGGAATAAGTGTCAAGGTAGAGTTATGAAGGAGGGCGTCATACTCATCAGACATAGCTTGACGCCAGTGAGGAGACTTTTGGGCTTGAATAATCGTGTTAGGTTCATAGATCTCAACAGAGGGAGTCACAACCGTATTAAGGTCAAGAACCTGACGTGGTTTGAAAATACCACTTTTAGAGCGTGTTGTCATGAGATGTCTAAGTGGTTTAGGAGATAATGACAGAATAGGTGCTGGAGAAGTAATAGAACAGGGTGAGTCAGACTGAGAAACATTAGTGGAAGTAGGCAAGGGTGAGGGAAATATCGGTGATTGAGTGTCCGAAGACTGAATGTCTGAGGCAGGAGGTATATATGCAAAAGAAGGAGAGGAAAAAGAGGGAGCGAGATGTTGTATTGGAAAAGCGCTCCATTCATGTATGTAAGTTGGAGTGGGTGATTCTTGTGGAGGCTCATTGGATAATGGCATGTGCCAATGATGTATAGTCAGCGGAGTAGTTGGCACTGTAAGAGATTTGGACTAGTGAAATGGAAAGGAGGATTCCACAAAGATCACGTGACGAGACACAAAGAGTTTGTGAGTCAAGGGATTATAGTATCAGTAAGCATTATGTTCAAGAGAGTAACCAATGAAGGTGTAAGGTTTTGACCGTGGGGCTAGATTATGTGATGCATAAGGACATAACCAAGGATAGCAGACACAACCAAGGACTCTAAGTTTCTGAAGGTTTGCGGGTTTATGAAACAGTTTTTCAAAAGGTGATTGATCCTGGAGGACTGGAGTAGGCATGCGATTAATCAGATATACTGCGGTCTGGAAGGCTGCAGACCAAAAAATAGTTGGCATGGAAGTATGATGGAGAAGTGTAAGACCAGTTTTAACTATATACCGATGTTTGCGTTCGACTGAGCCAACTAACTGAGTGTACGGAGGAGACTTGAGGTGTTGAATACCACAGGTATTCAAGTATAGTGTTAGAGATTGGTATTCACCTCCACCGTTAGAGTAAACTATTTTAATGTTGGATTGAAAGATATTTTTTATCATTTTTTTAAAGGTAATGAAGGTTTTAGAGACATCAGACTAATGTTGAAGGGGATACAACCTAGTATATTTGGTAAAATAATCAACAAAGATAACATAAAATTTGAATTTGTCAAATGAAATACTTGGTGCAGGACCCCAAACATTAGTATATAAAATTTCAAACAGTTGTGAACAAGAGATAGAAGAATGTTCAAAAGGTAATCTACGACTTTTATTACTAAAATAGCATTACAATGAGTAACACTAGAACTTGCTTTAACAGACGAAAGAGAATAACATAAATTTTTTTTTTTGGAGAGTTGAGGAATAAGAGTGACCAAGACGATGATGCCATACATCCATTGGAACAACAATAGAAGAGTAGACAGTGGGTTGAGAGATCGATGGCCACTGGTAGATGTTATCTTTACTCTTGCCTTGAACTAACGATGCCCCCGTGCTCAGATCCTTGATAAGAAAGGAGTCAGGAAAGAATTCAATGGATGTATTATTTTATTTACAGAACTGGGAGATAGAAATAAGATTATGTTTGATATGAGGAGCGCACAACACATCATCGAGTGTAAAAGTACGAGAATGTGAATTAAGCATTATGGAACCAATATGAGTGATGGGAAGTCGCTTACCATCACTGATGATGATGTCATCAGTACCACCATAGCTGTTGTGAAGGGACAAGTTCTGGAGGTTCGAGGTGATGTGATGGGAAGCGCCAGAGTCCATAACCCAGGAATGTTGATCAGAAGTCGGGGCAGCAGCAAGATGTGCTTGGGGCATAGTAGCAGAAGGTCGAGGACGAGACCAACAGACCTTAGCGGAGTGACGAACCTTATCTCACAGCTGACAGACTATGCGTTGTTGAGGCATAGGAGCAGGTTGCCAAGGTTGTTGATAGTTGATGTTGCTACCTAAAGGCATGGGAGCAGGACGCCAAGGCTGTTGGTGATGGATGTTGCTTCCTTGGGGCAGAGCTTGTCCAAGTCTTTTGTTGATAGGTTTAGAATGCTGATTGTTCTTTTTTTTTAATTTGTGACTTACCTGAGTAGTAATAGGTGGGCCTGGAACGATATTTTCATGCTTTAGATATGACTCGTAGTCATTCAACTTGTCAGACAACTCCTCAAATGATAGCGACGAGTCACGTGCCCGTATTGCTGCTGCTAATTCTTTGTACTCAACTCCAAGACCATTAAGAGTGTGAACAATAATTTTATCATCATTGAGGTGGTGCCCTATTAATGCTAAATTATTGATGATAAGTTTTATATATTGGAGATAATCACCAATGGTACTTCCCTCTTGTTTGGTGTTCATGAGTCATGAGAGGAGGCCGAGCATACGAGTGCACAAACGATTAGCCAATGTAGTTTGCAACTTGCACCAGGCTTTAACACCAGTAGCACATAAAGATATAAGTGGTGCCACAGAACCAACAATAGAGGCTTGAATTGCCTGGAGAATGAGATGATCTTGACGTAACCACAACTTATGCTCCAGATTTGATACTAGACCTGGTGCCCCCGGGATGGTGATCATTTCTGGTGGACAATTGAAAGATCCATCAACATAGCCTAGTAAATCATAGCCAAA
Source organism: Ensete glaucum (assembly GCA_021527575.1). Classification (NCBI taxonomy): domain Eukaryota; kingdom Viridiplantae; phylum Streptophyta; class Magnoliopsida; order Zingiberales; family Musaceae; genus Ensete; species Ensete glaucum. The sequence goes on from CM038554.1 coordinate 18,753,128, forward strand.
GAGGAGATTAGAAAACTGAGCATGCTAGGATGCGTAGTTTCCTCCTCTGGATAATTTGATGGGCATGAGAGTTGCAGCATTAATAGATACAAGCCCTGTATGTTGAGAAGCACTATTGCTTCCTACGGGAACAATAATTGAAACTTGAGAGGGAGAAGACAAAGACATTAGGGGAGAGGATACCAAGCACTATCGTTTTTAGGTCCGAAAGATATGTGGTGGTGAACGACTTGCAGTTCCGGTGTGTGCCAGAAAGAAGGCTGCAGGCTATGCAAATAGGCCACTATAGGAGGTAATAGAGATATGAGAGAAGGCAGTTGTTACTGGGTAGGCATCTAGGAGCAAATGTAGCAGCTTCCTACTCTTCTCTTTAACTCTTTAACCTCGACTGGGAGCAAAGACAGACAGCGAAGGGAGGAGTTAATCAGCCGTCGAAGAAGGGAATGAGCAGCCGATGACTACCGACGTTAGGAGATCGATGAGGCACTGTCTACCGGAGGAAGAGGGTTGCAGTTGTGTGAAAACTAGAGCAAGGTACAATAGCTTCAGCAGCAGGTAGCAGGACAGCGATGCAAGAAGATGGCGATGCTCGCTGGCACTGCCGAGGATGACCTCTATGGACAATCGTCCTCTCCTCCACAAGAGAGGTGGAGGAGGAGGCTGGGAGACTGAGAGTCGTGGTTGTAATGTTGGTGAGGCCGCGCAGGCGATTAACGCCGATCCGGCTAGGTAGAACTGGTGCGGTGCCAAGCTTGATAGGGCGACGAGAGTGCGCCCGCGATCGGGGACCTTGGCCAGCTTCACGAGCTGTGGAAGAAGAGACAATGCTAGGAGGTCGGTGCCGATCTTGTAGGTTCCATCGATAGAGGAAAGGCGCAGTTGGACAGCATCGTCGACAAGGTCATCGTCGGAGGAAGTATGTGTAACACCCCTCATTTCCGAATTTTCGTATAAATTTCTGGTGATAATGTAAGCATTCATTATAAATTGACAAAGGAAATAGAGTATGAATCAGAAGTACTTATTTGTAAGATTTGGGTAATCTGTTCAAAAAAAAAAAAAAAATCTGAGGACCTATATGTAAACCCTGAGGACCTAATCGTAAATGTACTAAATACAAGGATTAAATTGCAAAATATAAAAAATGACAAATTCCACCGTTTAAGCCTCTCTGCCTTCATTCTTAAGGAAGCAGAGAAGGCAGCTACGTGGGTGATCTGTTCAAAAAAAAAAAAGAAAGAAAGAAAGAAAGAAGAAGAAGAAGAAGAAGATTTGGGGCTTTAAGGGTTCTTGCTCAAATCTTTTCACTTAGGGTCAAAATTATCAAAGGCAAGTGTTCTATCCTAATTTTTTTGCCTTCTGATACTTTATCTTTGCTGTTTTGCCTTGCTTTCCAAAATTAATTGCTGAATTCAAGACCTGCAAAGCTGAAATCTCTCTTGTTGCTTATAAGATTTGAATCTGGAAAATTATCAAAGTCCTGACCCTTCCGCCTTGTTCTGACTGTAGATTATTGTACTGATTTTAGATTTAGGTTAAACTTATTTTATATGAATCTAGACTGATTTTAACACTAAAATTGAAAACTTTGAAGTTCAATAGCATGTCCAAACAGTTGTTTTAATTGATACTATGTAATATGTAAAACAGAGTTTGCAGTTTCTAACCGTGTGTCACTAAATTATGTATAACTCCCTGATGGAGTCTCTGATTTAGACAAAACCTAATTCTTTATAAACTAGACTTGAAAATATTTCTTTTGACATATAGTTTGAAAATTTTGGAATTCAATTACCTACCCTATTATCTGTTGAATCCGACCCTATAAATTCTGCAAAACAGTGATTGTGTTTTTGCCTTTGGGTTACCAAATCAAAAGTAACTCCGTGTTGGGAACCCTGTTTCATACGAAATTTGTTCCATCAAAATATAGATTGATATATGGTTTGACCATAATTTTCTTATGGGTATTGGAGCATAATTGATATTCTGAAATATTTGTTTGTGTATCGAAATCTGTCCAAATCGAGCTTTGGTCGATTTCGATTCGCTCCATTTCTTTGGAAAATTGAATTGTCTAACCTTCTTATTGGAATTGAGCTAAATATGATTGCTTGGAATCCCTGTACATTCTTGTTTTCATTTCATTCCAAATCTGAATATATTTGTGAGAGATTTGTTCTTTGTTTCAGTATTATCTCGAAAAGGCACATGCACGCTTTGTTGTTCCGTGTGTTTCCGACATATGCTACTTATTGTTAAACCGCCTCTTGTACCTGTGTGTGGGATTGTCGGACCTTTGCGAAATGGTAAAGGGTATGCGCTTATTACCCGCTATGTGGGGTCCCGCTCAGGATATTCGGACCTTTGCGAAATGGTAAAGGGTATGTGCTTAGAGCTGCGATGCTCGCCCCTTCTGACTTCACCTAGACGTGGGTGGATGGAGCTCCCAAACGTGGGAGACATTTGTCAGGTGGTTATTCAGAAATGGATGGATCACATTCTGACTGAGATTCCACTACACCTTCTATATGTTTGATATGACATCCAGAGTTTTGGTGAGTTGTTTCTGTTCATGCTCTGGATAAGAATGATATGATTATGACGCGACGTTTGAGCTTCTGTACGATATTTGTTTTTGATATGCTCAAATGCTTCATTCACTGATGATTTTGCTTCGAAATATTCCATATGCCGTTGATATGCTTCGTAACATTTCGTATGCCACTGATAAGCTTCGATATGTTTCCTTTGTTACTGAGATGCTCCAATTACTCTATGCCCCATCTTTCAGGAACCAAATATGTAAGATTGAAAAGACAATTATGTTTCTGCTCCTAACAATATTATGTCTACGAAATAGTATATTCTGCCTTGTACTTTGCAACTGTATCCCTTTGGAAATTATATTATTTTGATATGGATATGTTAGTCACTTGCTGAGCTCCTTATGCTCACCCCGTTTGTTGATAAATTTTTCAGGATAGCGTATCGCTTGCTTAATTATTAAGATTGGGCTGAGGCGATGGAAAGTTTAGAAGATTTTGGGCAGATCTTTGTTAGCATATGTGTTTTTGTTGTATAAGCTACCCTGCATCTTATGAAATGTGACGATGAATCTAAACCTGTGGATTTTATGTAAGATAAAGGATCCCTCATGTATAGGATTTTGGAATGTTAAGTTAAATGTATGTAATGATATGAATTTATGGTAATCGTTGTTTTGGTGACTGCATAGACTTCCCCACTTATGAGTTTATGTGTGGTTATTATTTTGAAGAGTTGAGTTCAGATTATATGAAGTATCGAGTGATGCGTGGTATGTTTATGAACTGCACAGGGTGTTGAATTTGTAGACTATAGAGGTGAAAATTTGATTTGAATGTTTTCTTAGTGACCTCAAAATGTGTGTTTGGATCCTGGATTAGTTGTAAGGAAAATTTTAAATATTGTCGATATTTTGGAGGGGCGTGACAGTATGAAGGCCTCTGGTTTGTTGCTGTTTGTGTGTGGAAGAAGCAATTAGAAGATGCGACAAGGTGCTATCCAATAGAGGAAGAGGGTTGTGGCTACGTGGCAGCGAGTGATGTGGTGTCGATCGGAAGGAGCGGCAGTTGATCGCGATCAAGATTTGGAGGAACACGTCTCCAGCTTACACAGATACGGTTTTGCAGAAAAGGGACAGATGATGCCAAGATATCAGTGCCAATCTCGTTGGTTCCTGTCGATAGAGGAGGCAGATGTGCCGCGATGGTAGATGGGTAGGAGTCACGGTAGCTTCTGCACGCAGCTGGAAATGGTGGAAACTTGCTGTCATTTGACAGCGAGAAGAGAGCTTGCTCTAGGCAAGCGGCTCTGATACCATGATAGAAACTAAGGAAAGCAGTATTGAAAATAAAAAAAGAAGTACATTGTCTATTCTTTATTTGTACTTATTTATATAGGAGAAAAAAATATTGGAAGGATAAGACTGTTGAGGATTTCCCTCAACAACTTAGCTAAAAGTTGTTACAATAATCTTATCGCTTAACACCCACCAGCCTTTTGAACCTATACCTCCACGTGCTGGAGAGAAAGACCACTAGGTCGAGGGCGATGGCCGTGGCGCACAGCCCGTACCTCCACTCTCGTCCCAGGTTGTCCTGGATGTACACCAGCACCGTCACCACGGCAGTGAGCCCAGGCTAATGAAGAAGAAGAACCAGTTGAAGAACTTCATCATCTGCACCTTCTCCCCAAGGTCGGTCTCGTCGAACTGGTTCAACCCGAAACCGGACACGCTCGATTTGAGACCTTCGATGCCGAGTGCCATCAGGTACAATGCCATGTAGAGCACCCCAGCTGCGCCCCGGAGGCCTTGATGCAGCCTCCGGACGCCAGTCGGTGCATGCAGGAGGGCGCAACCCTGGCACGGCAATCGAGATGGTTAGGATGGACACTCCTTGCATGTCAATTCCATCGAACATTGTCGATAAGCCCGTAGCTGAGGAGGAAAGGGGTCTGGAGATGGAGGTGGCAGTGGTGCTTATGGAAGCTTGCACAACCGCGAAGATGGCGATGGTGAGGTAGTGGCCGAGAAAGGTGTCGGCGACGAAGCCACTAAGGAGGCAGAGCATGAAGGAGGTCCCCTCAGCCAAAGGCTACGTGCCTAGATCTGTTGGACAGGGTGATCTCCTACTTCCTCCCTCTAGGTCCGGCCGTGTGTGACAGCCTCCAGAGCTCGATAAACTGCAACTTACCCTAATGCTTCCCCTTCCCGATGAATTGCAGTGGATGCCCGAGCTACGACGCTTTGCACCAAATGTTCCTATTGTTCTGGTTGGAACAAACCTAGATCTTTATGAAGACAAAGGATATCTTGCTGATCATCCAGGTGCAACTACAATAACTCCAATTCAAGGAGAGGAGCTCAGGAAACAACTTGGTGCTGCAGCATACATTAAGTATAGCTCTAAGACACAACAGAACGTCAAAGCTATCTTTGATACTGCAATCAAGATCTATTTCATAGAAGTTGCCACTCCAAATTGAAATAGCAAGTCTCCACCAGTTCCAAGCAACGTTCTGGTTTATGGTAGCTGCTTCTCATCAACGTTCTAGATTTGTTCTAGCAACACCGGTGTGCTACCCAAGCTTGTGGTTTGAAGTCTACATCCAAAGGAGGTAACCCTGTGGTTTGAAGTCTTCATTTTAAGTTCACCCATCTGCATCCAAAGGAGGTAACCCTGTGGTTTTAAGTCTTCATTTTCGGTTCATCCTTATCACTTTGCTTCCTTTGTCACCTATTTCTTGAACTTTATGCGTTCTTCTCTTGAGTTCTTGGCTACCACCTTGGTGAGTCTTAAATGGCTTCTTTGTTTACCTCTGATGTTCCTACTCTGTTTCCTGCTTGCACTTCCCTTTCCTCTTCGTACTCTGGACCTATTTTCATAAATGCTATCTCTCTAATCCCCTTTAAACTATCCAAAGGTGGCAACTATGCATCATGACGAGCTCAGTTTTCTAATCTTCTATTTGGATATGATTTATTGGGTTACATTGATGGTTCTCTTAGTTGTCCACCAGCACTAATCCATGTTCTTGGAGAATCTAATCCAGTGCCAAACTCTGCATATAAGCTATGGTTACGCTAAGATCGCCTTATTCTCCAAGCAATTCAAGCTTCTATCGTCCCGCTTGTGTCTTCCTGTGTTACTGCTATGGAAGCTTTGATCAAGTTACAAACTATATTCGCGAATCGCTCGAGGACTCGCATGCTTAGCCTACTCTCCAACCTTATACACTTAAAGGAGGAGGGGAGTACTATTACCGACTACTTACAACATATCAAAATGATTATGGATGACCTAGCTTTGATAGGTCATTCTCTAACTGATGAAGAGGTTCTCGTCCACACACTTAATGGACTGGGTGTAGAATTCAAGGAACTAGAGGCTCGCGACTCTCCAATCTCCTTTGAAGAACTTCATGACAAGTTAACAAACTTTAAAGCTTACCTAAAGCATCGCGATATGCTCGCAAGATCTTAGTCGGGACCTCCTATCACTGCTCAATTTAATTACAAATCCAAATGGCCAAACCACAAATACAATAAGCAAGCTTTGAAAGGTGTGACCAACTTACCTCCTATGGGCACAATACTACATGTTCCCCCTCCACAGTCTCCAACCTTCAACCATCGTCAGAATACTTCCTTCTGGCAATATCGTCCTCCTTCTGCATTTCATCAGCTTATCGTTTGTCAGTTGTGTGACAAACTCAGTCACTCTGCAAGGGTTTGCTGGTCTCGGCCTCGTCTTCCAGCTCCATCAAACTTGCCTCAGGCGAATGTCATGACTGCTCCGTCTGCAAGTTAGCTCAATTGGATTGTAGATTCTGGTGCTTCCCACCATATCACTTCTGATCTTCAGAACTTATCGATCCACAACAACTATGATGGCAATAAAGACATTATCATCGGTGATGGTAAAAGAGTTTCAATTACTCATACTGGTTCTACATCGCTTAATTCACATGACACCTCTTTCACACTCGATAATGTTCTATGTGCACCCCACATTAAAAGAAACCTTATTTCTATTTCTCAATTATGCCAACAAAACCACACCTCTATTGAATTCTTTCCTGATTATTTTGTTGTCAAAGACTTGAGCACGAGGGCATTCTTAGTTCGCGGCCTGAATAAAGATAATATCTATGAATGACCGTCAGTCGTATTCGTCACCAGATCTACTGTGAACTCCTTCACTGCTGGTCCAGTCAACATTTGGCATCAACGTCTTGTAATCCCTCGGCCTCTATTCAACAAAAATTACTTTCTAACTGTTCTATTCTTATTTTTAAATCTACTAATGTCATTACTCATTGTGATGCTTGTCTTAGCAATAAGAGTCATCAATTACCTTTTGGTGCATCTTCTATTTCCTGCTCTAAACCATTTGAAGTTGTTTATACCGATGGTGGGGGTGAATATCAAGCCCTTGCGTCCCAGTTGTCCACTTGCGGTATTCAACATCTCAAATCCCCTCCATACACTCCTCAACTGGTTGGTTCTGCTGAACGTAAATATCGACATGTTGTCGAAATGGGCCTGACGCTGCTTTATTAGGCTTCCATGCCATCCACTTTTTGGTCTGTAGTATTTCAAACTGCTGTTTATCTTATTAATCGGATTCCTACTCCAATTCTACAATATCAATCACCATTTAAAAAGTTGTTTCACAAACGCCCTAATCTACAGACATTAAAAGTATTTGGTTATCTATGTTATCCATGGTTACGTCACTACAATTCTCACAAACTGCAACCTCGTTCTCGCCCTTGTATTTTCATTGGATACTCTATAGACCATAATACATACCGCTGTTATGACTCTCACACTGCTAAAAATCTTTATTTCCAGGCATGTCACTTTTGTAGAGTCTGTCTTTCCCTTTTGGGGTCACAAGCACTTTGTCATCCCATTAGATTCTTACGATATTTTTTTATCCTCTCATGCATCTCCGTTGGATCCATACTCTCTTGTTACCTCTGTTCCGTAGTCTTCTCTCTCCTCACCTCTGGCTCCATCTCTTCCTGTACAATTGCCTCTAGAACTGTCTCCTTTATCTTCACCTCGCCAGGAAACCTCTGTAGTTCTTCAACCTGACTCAAACAGCCACAATCCTCCTACTTTATCCCCCAACCATACTACAGCCTCTCGGCATCCTATGCAAACTCACTTTAAGAGCGGTGTCTTTAAACCACGTTAGGTTCTTGACTTACATACTAGCACTAAGCCATCCTTCAACTCTATTGAACTACTTTTTCTCAAGCAAAAAAATCTCCACATTGGCATACAGCCATGTATGAGGAGTATGATGCTCTCCTTCATAATGCTACATGGACCCTTACTCCTTCTAACCTCACACAAAATATTATCTGGTGTAAGTGGGTCTTTCGAATTAAGTGGCATCCTGATGGCTCGATTGCTTATTATAAAGCATGACTTGTGGCCAAAGGATTTCATTAATGACCGGTATTGACTACACTAAGACATTTAGTCATATCTTAAAGCCCACTACAATCTGGATTATCCTAAGTCTGGCAATCTCCAAAGGCTGGTGCTTACGCCAACTAGATATCAACAATGCATTTTTACAAGGAACTCTCACTAACGATGTCTTCATGGAGCAACCTGCAGGATTTATACATCCTCAGTATCCACGACATGTTTGTAAACTTCACAAGGCCATTTATGGACTCCATCAAGCTCCACGAGCCTGGTATATTGAGCTTGGTCACTACTTGTCCTCAGTTGGCTTCATCAACTCTAAGTCTGATGTCTCCCTACATCATCAACATGGGGACACCATCTATCTTCTAGTCTATGTCGATGATATTATTATCACAGGTGACAATCCTATGGTAGTTCAAGCGTTTATCACGTAATTGGCTACCCGATTCTCTCTTAAAGATCTCGGCAACCTGAGTTATTTTCTTGGTGTTAAAGCTGCATTTACATTCTCTGTCTCTTCCTTTCCTAGAGAAAGTACATCCAGGATCTGCTATTAAAGACGAACATGCAAGATGCAAACAAGGTCACCACTCCTCTATCTGCTACTGAATCACTGAAATTATGTGATGGCACTCCTGCTGCAGATCCTACTCAGTATCGACAGGTAGTTGGCTCCTTACAATATCTCACTCTTACCCATCTAAATGTCTCATTTGTAGTTAATAAGTTATCTCAGTTTATGCACCAACCGTCTACTTTACGCTGGACTGCTGTCAAACATATTTTACATTATCTTAAGGGGATAATCGATCATGGCATTTTTCTTCGTAAGCACTCTCCCTCTCAGCTTCATGCCTTTGCCGATGCAGACTGGGCTGGTAATGTTGATGATTGAACTTCTACATCAGGGTATATTATTTTTCTTGATGCTAATCCAATTAGCTAGAGTTCTAAGAAATAAAAGACGATTGCTCGGTCTACTACTAAAGCAGAATATCATGCTATTGCCACTGCTGTTGCCGAACTTAATTGAATTACTAACTTACTTATACAGCTTCACATTCCCTTTGCTTCTACGCCTGTTATCTATTACGACAACATTGGTGCTATCTATCTTTGTGCTAATCCAGTCTTCCACTCTCGCATGAAGCATATTGCTATTGATTTTCACTTTGTACGTGATCAAGTCATCCGCCAGTAGCTTCGTGTTTCTCATGTCCACATGGCCGATCAACTTGCAGACTCCATCACGAAGGCTCTGACTCGCAAACTCTTTCTATTGCATCGATCCAAGATCGACATCCTTGACAGAAGCATGATCTTGCGGGGGCATGTTAGCTGAACACCTTTGCTTCTATAACTGAACGAGAAGATCTCATTTCAGTTGAGAAAAATCCTCCTTCAACTCTGTATAAATAAACCAATGAATAAAACATATCTTTTGTTCCTCATCTCTATCTCAAACACCCATGAAGTTGGTGATGGTGTTGGCGGAGGCGACATTGCCCAGGTGCATGGTGCCCGTCAAGTATGTCACCAGGTTAATCGCGATGCCGAGCGTCGTCAATCTCTCGTTCAGCTCCACCACTTCGAAAAGTTTCCCCACAACCATGAATTCAGGTCAAACACGAACTAGAAAGACGAACACCTGCAGTAGATTGACACTAACTGCCAAAGGCCACAGATTAAGTTTGGGATACATGCCTAGGATCATGGCAGCGCCGCTCCAGCCACCGGTCCGGGAGCGGACGGCGGGGCGGCCCTTGTAGTTCCAGGCGTCCGATAGGATATCATTGGTCTCTGGCAAACCCACCATGTTTGCCTTCACCCGCACTACTAGTGGAGACCTAACTAGAGACACTGCGGGATGTGGAGGCCGGAGGAGTAGATGGCCAGGAAGAGGAAGCTTCTATCTTCTTGCGTGTAGGCCGCTGTTAGCTAGGGACTATATATAGATCAAAAGGCAGCGCAGGTTCAGGTCTCCCTGCATGCGAATCTAATGAAAAAATGCTGTGGCCCAATCATCGATCACTGTCTACGGGGAATCTCTCTCTCTATCTAATGAAAGAATGCGGTGGCCCAATCATCGATCACTGTCTACAGGGAATCTCTCTCTCTCTCTCTCTCTCTCTTAAATCTGTATAAACTAAATGTCGAGGTCTTCTGTGGCATAGATATCAGAAGCCATTGCTGTATTCCGATCTGCAATAAGAAGGGCTTGATCAGTAACATACCCTGCAGCTAAATGTCCTTGTTCTTTCCACCTCACAGCAGACAATTAATGGCCAAACTTATCCCACCCAAGACAGATGGATTGACACCATCTTCAATGATAAATTTCCACCCTGGTCATGCAGATTCACATTAAATATGTTTGTCTTAGTTGATACAGGTTCATATCTCGAAGAATTATACACGTAAAGCAGCAGTAGATACGTATGTTTCTTCAGCAATCTTGGCTACTACTTGCAGCATTTAGTTGCGTGCCTCGAAGAATCTCAAGCAGGTTACGAACACAAGCCTTAAAATTGACCCATGGCTTTTGGCCATAGAACAGCAGAGCAGTGGATGCAATGCCACGAACAGGAGCCGAATGGATCAGGTCACACGGATCAACAACTCGAGCAAAATCCACCACGATCTGATCCTGTTGTAGTTGACCAAATTCCAATTAGGAATTCTATTCCGGTAGGGTCATTATCGGATTGGTATTAAGATAGATTTGGGTTTGGATTCGAGCTCATCCGGTGGGTCGAGGGGAGGTCGCGAGGGGGTGTAGCCATCAGAGTAAGCTGTGGTGATGTGAACTGGTCGTGTGTAGGACCGGCGAAAGAGAAGAATATGAGGCTGATAACCACCTCGGCGTCCAAAAGCGGAGACTGCCTTGTTGCGCTGCTCCATGACCAACGATTCCTGCATCCCCTATTCGAAGCTCCACAAATTTGACAGGGATGCAAGTCGTCATCTGCACTGTGGATTGGAGATGTAGCAAAGATTCGTCGAGACCAACCCCCGAATAATCTTCGAGAACAGTGAAGCTCTCTCGCCTTCACACTGTTGCTTTCGGAGCATCTGATCCTTACCACCAGCTTTTCTTCCTCCTTTGTTTTCTCACCTTTTTCGTCTCTGCTTCACTTTGTTCTTCATTGTCACTCATAAGATTTGCGTCCTGTGCGTCGAAGTAGAGCAAAAATCCATGCTTTATTCCCGGAGGTGGAACAGCGACCACTGAAGCAGGATTAAGACTAGCAGAGACACAAATTTTTCTTGCATTTGCCTTTAATGCTGCGGTGATGCTCGCCTGTGCAATACGCACCTCATGAAATGGCTGTACCTTAAAGCTGCTCTCCTCCTTGAGATGCTTTGTTTGGTGACAGCAAGTATCTGAGAGGACTGCTCCAATACAGGAAAGAAAACAAGCCAACATTAAAGGCCACTCTTTTGCATTGTTGATTCTTATCTGCTCCCAAATAAAAGAAGCTGAGTTGAAGCGTGCATGAGTGTCGTTGTTAGGTGAGGTCCATATATCTACACATAAATCTTTTTGACTGCATGTTAAATAAAGCAAGAGTTAAGAAGAGATAGGGTGTGCAACAGAGCTTCAAGTTGGGACCAAAGCGGTGGTTTATGCTTTAGGATTAATTGCCTTCATCGGTATATGAGCTGGGAATCTGCCGGAATAATAAATACCCTACCTATGCATGACCACGGTCGAAAAAGTAGACAATCCAGTAGATGCGTCCTCTTCCTGCCTAAGACGAAGGCATAGGAAGTACAGTACACCATAAGAGCCTCCGGTGACACTGACACACACATTACATTTGCAATTAGACACAGTTTCAACCTGGAATCAAGACCTTTATTCGAATTTATCTAATCCGCTTAGATGTTATTTGGATACTATCTAATCGGATTTCGATACTTATTCGAGTATTTGGTCGCTGCACTCGTTTCTAGTCGAGTTTATCCAATCAGCTTAAAGTTGGATTCTGGTTTAGATTTCGATACTTGGGAAAATTAATTAGATAAGAGGAAATTTGCAAGTACTTGATGTGATAAATATGTGTAGTAAGATAGGTTATACTAACCTAGTTCATGGGTGATATGGTAAGAGTGACACATTGATGTTTGAATGATACATCACTGGCAGCTCGACGCCAAGTTAGACATCTAATTGGCCTGATGTATCTATAGCGGGATGCATCATCAGTCCATATTGTCATTTATGATGTGCGATTGTTCTAATGTCTCAACTACATCTTCGTGAACGGCAACTTAAACCATGTCTCGTTAGAAGCTAGTGGGCGTCAACATGGAATTGAGCGCGACTGTTTGAAGCTCACTCTTATCTCTGCGAAGCGACTCGACGTATATGAGCTTTTCTTATTATCTTAGTTGAAGGTTAAAGTTATTATTGTTCACGTACCTAAGTAAAGTTGTATTAAATATATATATATATATATATATATATATATATATATATATATATATATATATCGTCTATTCTTTAGTTGTACCTATTTATATAGGAGAATAAAATATTGACAGGATAAGACTGTTAAGGATTTCCCTCTATAAGTTGTTACAATAATCTTATCGCTTAACATGCCCCCGCAAGATTATGCTCCTATCAAAGACGTCGATCTTGGAACTATGAAGTGAAAGTAGCTTACGGGCAAGTGGGTTCATGAGAGAGTCTGCCAGTTGATCTTCCGTATGAACATGAGAAACACGTAGTTGTCGGTTGATCACTTGATCTCGTACAAAATGAAAGTTTCATATGAGATGATTCACATACGTATATTCATCAAGTTAACAGCTTGCATAGAGCGATACTCTGGTTGACCGAGCAACAGTCTTTTGTTTCTTGGAATTCCAGCTGATTGGATTAGCGCCTAGGAAAATAATATACCCAGATGTCGATGTTCTATCATCAACGTTTCCAGCCCAATCAGCGTCCATATAAGCATAAAGTTGGAGTGGAGAGTTTTTATGGAGAAGTATACCATAGTCAAGAGTGCCATTAAGATAACGTAATACTCGTTTGACTGCTGACCAATGTGTAGTAGACGGTCTATGCATGAATTGGGACAGCTTATTGACTGCAAATGAAATATCTGGGCGGGTGATAGCCAAATATTGTAAAGAGCCAATTACTTGTCGATATTGTGTAGGATCCGTAGCAGGACTTCCATCATTTAATCGAAGCGATTCACCAGTGGAAAGGGGAGTGGAAATAACATTTGCATCCTTCATGTTTGTCTTGATTAATAAGTCTTGAGTATACTTCCGTTGAGAGAGGAAAAGTCCGGAAGATGTAGACATTGCTTCCACTCCCAAAAAATAATTCAAGGGACCGAGATCTTTGAGGGAGAATCTGGCGGCCAACTTCTTAATGAACATTGTAACATCCATAGAGTTATTATCGGTCACAAATGATATCATCCACGTAGACTAAAAGATATATTGTACTGTCCGGTTGTTGACGGAGAAATAAGGTATCGACTCGAGTTAGAAGCCGATCGCCATCGAAGAGTTCTTTGTACCAGGCTCGTGGAGCTTGCCGAAGGCCATAGGTAGCCTTCTGGAGTTTACAGACATGTTTTGGATAATGAGGATTAAGAAAACCAGGAGGTTGTTCCATAAAGACATTGTTAGTTAATGTTCCTTGTAAGAAGGCATTGTTGACATCAAGTTATCATAGTTGCCAACCTTTTGAAACGACTAAACTTAGAATCAATTGGATTGTTGTAGATTTAATAATCGGACTGAATGTCTCTGTAAAATCAACGCCAGGACACTGATGAAAGCCTTTGGCCACTAAACGGGCCTTATACCTGGCAATGGACCCATCAGGGTTCCGCTTAACTTAAAAAACCCACTTACACCTGATGACATTTTGTGTAGGATGAAACAGAACAAGTGTCCAGGTAGAGTTATGAAAGAGGGCGTCATACTCATCAGACATAGCTTGACGCCAGTGAGGAGACTTTTTGGCTTGAATAACTGTGGTAGGTTCATAGATCTCAACAGAGAGAGTCACAACTGTATTGAAGTCAAGAACCTGACGTGGTTTGAAAATACCACTTTTAGAGCATATTGTCATGGGATGTCTAAGTGGTTTAGGAGATAATGGTGGAATAGGTGCTGGAGAAGTAATACAACAGGGTGAGTCGGACTGAGGAACAATAGTAGAAGTAGGTAGGGGTGAGGGAAATATTAGTGATTGAGTGTCCGAAGACTGGATATCGGAGGCAGAAGGTATGTATGCAAAAGAAGGAGAGGAAAGAGAGGGAGCGAGATATTGTATTAGAAAAGTGCTCCATTCATGTATGTGAGTTGGAGTGGGTGATTCTTGTGGAGGCTCATTGGATAATGACATATGTCAATGATGTACAGTCAGCGGAGTAGTTGGTACAGTAAGAGATTTGGACTGGTAAAATGGAAAGGAGGACTCCACAAAGACCATGTGACGAGACACAAAGACTTTGTAAGTCAAAGGATCATAGCATCGGTAGGCGTTATGTTTAAGAGAGTAACCAATGAAGGTGCAAGGCTTTGACCGTGGGGCTAGTTTATGTGATGCATAAGGACGTAACTAAGGATAGCAGACACAACCAAAGACTCTAAGTTTCTGAAGGTTTGCGGGTTTATGAAACAATTTTTCAAAAGGTGATTGATCCTGGAGGACTGGAGTAGGCATGCGATTAATCAGATAGACTGCGGTCTGGAAGGCTGCAGACCAAAAAATAGTTTGCATGGAAGCATGATGGAGAAGTGTAAGACCAGTTTCAACTATATACCGATGTTTACGTTCGGCTGAGCCAACTAGCTGCGGAGTGTACGAAGGAGACTTGAGATGTTGAATACCACAAGTATTCAAGTATGGTGTTAGAGATTGGTATTCATCTCCACCGTTAGAGTAAAGTGTTTTAATGGTGGACTGAAAGATATTTTTCACCATTTTTTTGAAGGTAATGAAGGTTTTAGAGACCTTAGACTTATATCAAAGGGGATAAAACCCAGTATATTTGATAAAATAATCAACAAAGATAACATAAAATTTAAATTTGTCAAATGAAATACTTGGTGCAGGACCCCAAACATCAGTATATAAAATTTCAAACGGTTGCGAACAAGAGATAGAAGAATGTTCAAAAGGTAATCTATGACTTTTATTACTCAAACATGCATCACAATGAGTAACACTAGAACTTGCTCTAACAGACGGAAGAGAATAACGTAAAATTTTTTTTTGGAGAGTTGAGGAAGAAGGGTGACCCAGACGATGATGCCACACATCCATTGGAACAACAATAGAAGAGTAGGCAGTGGGTTGAGAGATCGATGGCCACTGGTAGATCTTTACTCGTGTCTTGAACTAACGATTCCCTCGTGCTTAGATCTTTGACAAGAAAGGAGTTAGGAAAGAATTCAATGGATGTATTATTTTGTTTACAGAATTGAGAGACAGAAATAAGATTATGTTTGATATGAGGAGCGCACAACACATCACCAAGTGTAAAAGTATGAGAATGCAAATTAAGCATTGTGGAACTAATATGAGTGATGGGAAGTCGCTTATCATCACCGATGATGACATCATCAGTACCACCATAGCTGTTGTGAATGGACAAGTTCTGAAGGTCCGAGGTGATATGATGGGAGGCGCCAGAGTCCATAACCTAGGAATGTTGATCAGAAGTCAGGGCAGCAGTAAGATGTGCTTGGGGCATAGTAGCAGAAGGTCGAGGATAAGACCGACAGACCTTAGCGGAGTGACCAACCTTATCACATAGCTGACAGACTATGTGTTATTAAGGCATAGGAGCAGGTTGCCAAGGTTGTTGATAGTTGATGTTGCTACCTAGAGGCATGGGAGTAGGACGCCAAGGCTGTTGGTGATGAATGTTGCTTCCTTGGGGCAGAGCTTATCCAAGTCCTTTGTTGATAGGTCTAGAATGCTGATTATTCTTCTTTTTTGATTTGTGACTCACTTGAGGAGTAATAGGTGGGCCTGGAACCTTATCTTCACGCTTTAGATATGACTCGTTGTTATTTAGCTTGTTAGACAACTCCTCAAATGATAACGACGAGTGACGTGCCCGTATTGCTGCTGCCAATTCTTTGTACTCAACTCCAAGACCATTAAGAGTGTGAACAACAATTTCATCGTCACTGAGGTGGTAGCATATTAATGCTAAATCATCAATGATAAGTTTTATATATTGAAGATAATCACCAATGGTACTTCCCTCTTGTTTGGTGTTCATGAGTTGTGAGAGGAGGCCGAGCATACGAGTGCGCGAACAATTAGCCAATGTAGTTTGCAACTTACACTAGGCTTCAGCAGCAGTAGCACATGAAGATATAAGTGGTGCGACAGAACCAACAACAGAGGCTTGAATTGTCTGGAGAATGAGATGATCTTGACGTAATCATAACTTGTGCTCCGGATTTGATACTGGACTTGATGCCCCGGGATGGTGATAATTTCTGGTGGACAACTGAAAGATCCGTCAACATAGCCTAGTAAATCATAGCTAAAGAGGAGATTAGAAAACTGAGCACGCCAGGGTGCGTAGTTTCCTCCTCTGGATAATTTGATGTGGATGAGGGCTGCAGCATTAATAGATACAAGCCCTGTATGTTGAGATGCACTATTGCTTCCTACAGGAACAATAACTGGAACTTGAGAGGTAGAAGATGAAGACATTAGGGGAAAGGATACCAAGCACTATCATTTTTGGGTTCGAAAGATATGCGGTAGTGAATGGCTTGTAGATCCAATATATGCCAGAAAGAAGGCTGCAGGCTATGCAAATAGGCCATTACAAGAGGTAATAGAGATATGAGAGAAGGTTGTTGTTACCGGGTAGGCGGCTAGGAGCAAATGTAGCAGCTTCCTACTCTTCTCTTTAACTCTTTAACCTCGACTGGGAGCAAAGACCGACAGTGAAGGGAGAAGTTAATCAGCCGTCGAAGAAGGGAATGAGCAGCCGATGACTGCTGGCATTAGGAGATCGACGAGGCACTGTCCACCGGAGGAAGAGGGTTGCAGCTACATGGTAGCGGCGGTGGCAGTGGCAGGCTGCCGACTAGAAGGAGCAGTTGCAACTGTTGATCACGACCGAAGATTTGCTGGAGGAATACGTCTTCAGCTTCTACAGATATGGTTTTGCAAAAAAGGGACAGATTATGCCAAGAGATCAGTGTCAATCTCGTTGGTTCTGTCGATAGATGAGGCAGATGTGCCGCGACGGTAGATAGGTAGGAGTCGACGATAGCTTCTGCACGCAGTTGGAAATGGTGGAAACTTACTATCGTTTGACAACGAGAAGAGAGCTTGCTCTAGGTAAGGTGCTCTGATACCATGATAAAAACTAAAGAAAGCTATATTAAAAACAAAAAAAAGAAGTACATCATCTATTCTTTAGTTGTACCTATTTATGTAGGAGAATAAAATATTGAAAGGATAAGGCTGTTGAGGATTTCCCTCAACAGCTTAACTACAAGTTGTTACAATAATCTTATCGCTTAACAAAAGTGTCATCTAGATCTGAATACTTAAGAATTTTTTATTGACATCCATGGGATGTACAAGCTCCTAGGGATGTTAGCCGGCAGGTTGGGAACCTGGGCGGTTGACTTTTGGTCCATGGCGGAGCTACAACTATTCAGGGTCTACTGCGGTATTTCAGTGGGGGTTGCTTGCCCTTGATCGAGGGATCTCATTCGATCATCTACTAAGGATTGAGCTTCCTTCTTCTGCGAGTGTGCCCTTCCATTCCTCGACTCGTTCATTAGTCATCGATACCTGCACTAAAGCCATGGTCGGGGATGTCTATCCCGACGTGACCCATCCGATGGTTAAAGAGATTAATGCACGTGGGTGGTAGGTCCACGTCATATACTAGTTGGTGGTTGAACCTCCCGACCTAGCTATCCTATCTTGCTGTGACACTAGTTGTCTTTATTGCGCATTTGTGGTAGTCGCAATCCTTCCTTCGACCGCTGTTTGAGTTGAAATATGTCCTTATGCTGTGTAGGAGACGTACCATGGTAACCTTGTGGGAGAGGCAAGTGATGAGGCTTGAATCTAGATCCTTGAGCAATGGTCTGGAGCAATGTTCCTTCCCGAGACCTTAATCTAAACTGAGTCAGCAGTGTCTACATGGCTTTTTTAAGGGTGATGCAAAAGTATACATTGGATGGGTAAAATGTGCCCTATCATTCTCTCCCCCCAAAAGAGAGTTACGTTTTGAGAGAATTAAGAGTGCATGGTTGCAAGTTTGATTGATCGTCGGATTTGTTCTGCGATTCTGATTTTCAGGGTCAAGCCGAGCTAATAGTCAACAGGACTGGATGAATTGAGAGTTGGCATGGCTAGCCAAGCTAATAGTTAGTAGGACTCACTAAACAGAGAGTCGACATGGATGGGGTATTCGGCTCATGGTTGGGTTTTTTGCTCACTTTGCAGGCTTTGTCTTGTGAGTGTTGACTTTTGGGTCAGAACCATACCTAATGGATCGACTGAGATAAGTGGGCAGAGTTGATCGAGATATATAGTTGATATGAATGGTCAGGAAGGAGTTATGATCATAATCAAGGACTTCTTTTCTTATGTAGATAGCCCTTTGGAGATTTATTTGGAACTGAGATATCCTTTATAGTTGTTCGGGGTTAGAGATCGATTATAGTTGAAAGCTCGAGAGCCTTTTGTTTTCATATGATGAGAGTCTTTTGAGGGCTTGGTAGCTCTTGAGGATTTGTACGGGATCGAGAGTAATGCATTTGGGACTGAAAGCCCTTTGGGAGGTCGAAAGATTTTCAGAACTTATTTAGGACTAAAAGTACTGTGTTCATGATTAAAAGCCCTTTGCGAGCTCAGAAGCTCTTTAGAACTTGTTCGACACTAAAAGCCATTCAGAATTGAAAGCCCTTTGTTCGAGACTGAAAGCCCTTTGATAGCTTGAATGCTCTTTAGAACCTATTCGGGATTAAAAGTCCTTTGTTCAGGACTAAAAGCTCTTTGAGACCTCGGAAGCTCTTTAGAACCTCTTCGTGATTGGAAGCCCTTTGCTTGAGATTGAAAGCCCTTTGGGAGCTCAGAAGCTCTTTAGAATCTATTCGTAATTGAAAGCTCTTTGTTTGGGAACTCGAAAGCTCTTTAGAACTTGTTCGAGACTGAAAGCCCTTTGTTAGGGAGCTAAAAGGTCTTTAGAATCTATTCAGGACTGAAAGCCCTTTGTTCGGGACTGAAAACCCTTGAGGTTGGTCGGGCTTATGCTGGAGCAACGTTTATAATAGGGGCTGAAAGCCCTTGAGGTCGGTCGAGCTTATGCCTAAGCGACATTTATAATAGGGGCTAAAAGCCCTTGAGGTCGATCAGGCTCATGCCCGAGCGACGTTTGTAAAAAGGGTTGAAAGCCTTAGAGGTCGGTCAAGCTTACACTCGAGCGAAGTTTTAACAGGGGCTGAAAGCCCTTGAGGTTGCGCTTTGATAGGAGGGTGGAAAGGGGGATAATCGATCTCTTTGAGGGGATCGGGCCTCCTATATCACTTCGAGGGGATCTGCCTCCTAAGGTTTTACCTTTTAGCTAAAACTAATACTTCTCATTAATTGATTATGGAAAAGGGTTTACAACCTTATTTATAAGGCTTTACCAAGAGTCTCACTAATCTTTGACTCTTGATAGACTCCTAATTGAAAATAATAATATCCTAACTTAAGATAAAAATCACTCAATCTACTCATAACTGACTCGATAAGATTCACCTGACCCATAACTGACTCTGGCTAACATGACTCAACCTGAATAAATGGACTCGATTTAGCTAGAGTCCTAACAGACCCACCTACTTTAAATCAGCCTTGCCCTCAAGGCTAAGCAATATCAGATTTCGGGAGTACTTCAATATTTACCACGCATCACTTGGTGTAAGTAATTGTTTGGTCTTCTTATGCAGTTGTCATTGTAGTCTTCTGAAGAACCCTTTTTATCCGATGACTAGTGGTAGTATCATGTCTTATATCACTACTTCGAAGTCTTCCTGGGGCATCAAAAAGAAATTGACAAGTAGTTGTTTTACCTTTGAGCACCTTTTATCATAAATTAGGGTTTGCCCATTAGCAATCTTATCTTCAGATTTGGCACAACCTTCGTGATCGGACTCCATATTATCAATTTTTGATTCCTCCTTAGCTGGTTCAATCATCAAAAGTCTGTCACAGCCTTCATATTTGAGCTCCACATTGTCAGTTTTTATTTCCTCCTTAATTGTCTCAATCGTCAGAAGTTGCTCTTGTTTGTGATTGTCTATGTTGACCACCTTGAAGTCTTGTCTATTAAAGCTTCTGTTTTGGCGAATGTCCATAATGATTTTTCTTTCATGTACACTAGCAAATGATATAGTTGCTATCATGGTGCGGGGATGACGAGCTTTAACTTCGCACTGAATCTCAAGATTAAGTCCCTCAATAAATTTTCTCTCCAATTGTATCTCGGACCAATCTCAGGTTCGGTTCGATAGGCACTCAAATCCGCTCTGATACTCCTGTACTGTGGAAGTTTGACGGATTTCAGTGAGCTATCCATTAATGTTCTTGTACTCTAATAGTCTGAAGTGAATCAGGAACTCTCTCTTGAACTGTCCCCACAAAGGGACTCCGTGATAGGTCTTACATAAATCATACCACTGGATCGCGTCACCTTTGAGTTGAGTGGATGCAATCTCCACCATGGATTCTTCCAGAGTCTTGTGAAAACGAAAAAATTTTTTAATACGTGAGATCCAACCGATTGGGTCTTCATTTTTCCATCTAGGAAACTCCTTATCTTTCCCTTGATCATATTTTCCAGATCCATTCCCTTTAAGATTGAAACCTTCAATATGCTGAGATTTATTGGGGTTCTCCGATAAACTTCTTTTAAATTCGCAAAGGAATTCTTGCTATATATCTTCTATATGGGTCTCAAGTACTTTAAACCTTGCATCTAGTGCATCATCCATAACATTGCATTAGTTGTCTATAAAGAAAGTGGGATGGCTATTGTTGAGGCTGTGAATCAGATGCAAATGGCAGTTAAGGGGATTGGAGAGGGAGCAAAAGGCAACAACTGGTAATGACAAAGATGATGATAGGATGGCTGTTGTAACTTGGCTAGGTGGCAGCAAGAAGATGTTGGAGAAGGTGACTGATGATGATGAAGGAGGCAGCAACTACGATCGCGGTTGATGTGGAGCAAGGGAGGAAGAAGGGGGCTGGATGAAGCTGCGGGCTATTGTTGATGATAATGGCTGTGATTGGTAACAGAGGAGGAAGGAGATGGTGGCTGACAGAGAGGGGTAGCAGTTACTGCAACAAAGTGAAGACTTTGATTGTGATAGAGGAGAAACAGAGGCAGCACGACTAGGAGCAGTGGGCGGCAGATGGGCGCTAAAGTAGATTGAGGACATCGGCCACAACCGCGGGTGGCAGGTAGTGGTGACGTTGCTGTGCGGGAGTGGGCTACAGCCGTAAATCTCGGATGGAGTCGAGGAAGAGAAAGCAGTGGCGACAAGGATGGTAGGGGTGAGGGCTGCGACAGTAGGATTGCAGCGGCTGCAGTGGGAGATGGCAGGGATGTCGACGATGGGCTCGGCTGATGTCGCAGGGGTTCGATTGGGACTGGCAGAGGGAGATGGGGCAACAACAGAGGCGGCGCTGGCCGGCAGTAAGAGCAGGGGAGATGGGGCAGCGTAGAGGCGGCGCTGGCTGGTGGTGAGGAGTAGGGAAGATGGGGCAGCAGCAGAAGTGGCGCTGGTGGGCGGCAGGAGTAGGGGTGATAGGACAACAGCAGAGGTGACACTGGCCGACGATAGGAGTAGGGAAGATGGGGCAGCAGCAGAGGCGGCTATGGCCGGCAATAGGAGCAAGGGAGATGGGGCAGTAGTAGAGGCAGTGCTGGCCGATGGCAAGAGCAGGGGAGGAAGGAGGGGTGCGACGGCAGGAGCAGGGGAAGAAGAAGTGCGGGGCCCTTTTATTCCTTCCCTCTCTCTCTTTATTTCTTTCTCTTTCTCTTTTTTTTTGACTGTGGCTTCTTTTTCTTCTCTCTCTCTCTCTCTCTCTCTCTCTCTTTTTCGGTTGTGGCCCTTTTTTTTTATTTTTTATTTTTTGGCAGATGAGGAGAAAGGAGGGTTTGGCTACTTCTTCTTTTTTTCTTCTCTCTTTCTCTTTTTTTTTTTTTTAGCAAGATGACCAATATAATGATGATGGTAGTGATGACAATGTTAACGACGATGGCGGTGGTGATGACGATGACGAGTGGAGTGACTGTGGAATCACAATAGGAACATCGAGGATCTCTGCTCTGATACCAGTTGATAGGACCCTAGGGTTCTATCGTGGAGGAAAAGGGTGGAAAGGGGGATAATCGATCTCTTCGAGGGGATCGGGCCTCGTAGATCACTTTGAGGGGATCTACCTCCTAAGGTTTTGCCTTTTGGCTAAAACTAATACTTCTCATTGATTGATTATGGAAAAGGGTTTACAACCTTATTTATAAGGCTTTACCAAGAGTCTCACTAATCTTTGACTCTTGATAGAGTCCTAACTGAAAATAATAACATCATAATTAAAGATAAAAACCACTCAATCTACTTATAATCGACTCGATAAGATTCACCTGACCCATAACTGACTCTGGCTAACATGACTCAACCTGAATAAATGGACCCGAGTTAGCTAGGGTCCTAACATGCTTACGCTCATGCGACATTTGTAATAGCGGCTAAAAGCCTTGAGGATGGTTGAGCTCATTCCCGAGCAATGTTTGTAACAAGGGATGAAACTCCTTGAGGTCGGTCGGGCTTATGCCCAAGTGACATTTGTAATAGGGGCTAAAAGCACTTGAGGTCAGTTGGGCTCATGCCCGAGCGACATTTGTAACATGCGCTGAAAGCTCTAGAGGTCGGTCAGGCTTATGCTCGAGCAAAGTTTCTAACAAGGGTTGAAAACCCTTGAGGTCGATCGAGCTTACATATGAGCAATGTTTGTAATAGAGGCTAAAAGCCATTGAGGTCGGTAGGGCTTATGCTCGAGTGACGTTTATAATAGTGGTTGAAAGCCCTCGAGGACAGTCAAGCTCATGCATGAATGATAATTGTGACAAGGGCTGAAAGCCCGTGAGGTTGGTCAGGCTTATGCCTAAGCGACATTTATAACAAGGGCTGAAAGCCCTTAAGGTCGGTCAGGCTTATGCCCGAGCAACGTTTGTAACAAGAGTTGAAAACCCTTGAGGTTGGTTCGACTCATGAGCTACGTTTGTAAGAGGGGCTGAAAGCCCTAGAGGTTGGTCGGGCTTATTGACGAGCGATATTTGTATAGGGGCTGAAACTCCTTGAGGTTGGTCGGGCTGATGCCCAAGCGATGTTTGTAATAAGGGCCGAAAGCCATATGAAGGGGCCAAAATCCCTTGAGGTCAGTTTTACCCCCGAGTGACATTTGTAACAAGGGCTGAAAGCCCTTGAGGTAGGTCAAGCTTACGCTTGAGCATCGTTTATAATAGGGGCTGAAAGCCCTCGAGATCGGTCAAGCTCATGGTCGAGTGATGTTTGTAACAGGGGTTGAAAGCCCTCGAGGTCGGTACACCCGAGTGATGTTGGTAATAGGGGCTAAAAACCCTTGAGGTCGGTCGGGCTCATGCCCAAGCAAAGTTTGTAACAAGGGCTGAAAACTCTTGAGGTCAGTCGGGCTCATGCCCAAGCGACGTTTGTAACTAGGGCTGAAAGCCCTTGAGGTCGGTTGGGCCTATGCCCGAGCTACGTTTGTAACAAGGGTTGAAAGCCTTGTGAATATATCAAAAGCCCTTAAGGTTTGTTTGGCTTACATCCCAATGACGTTTGAAACAAGGGCTGAAAGCCCTTGAGGTCAATCGAGCTTATGCTTAAGCGACATTTGTAACAAGGGCTGAAAGCCCTTGAGGTCGGTCGGGTGAATGCTCGAGTGACATTTATAACAGGGGCTAAAAGCTCTTGATGTCGATCGGGCTCATGCCCGAGCGACCTTTGTAATAGGGGTTGAAAGTCCTTGAGGGTGGTCTGGCTTTCACCCACGTGATATTTATAATAGGGGCTGAAAGCCCTTGAGGTTAGTCGGCCTTATGCTCGACACCCTTAAGGTGGCTAGTGGCACATTCCGATGACCTTGATCATGGTAAGGCTAGTTGGGCGTCCTTTTTTTTTGCTTGCTAGTTCTTAACTAAGGAATCTTATTCACAACATCTTGTTTTACTGTGAGGCTCGAGGCGGGGGCCTCTGCTATCTTGATCATGGTAAGTCATTTGCCGAGGTGGCCCTCCTCCCTTCTTTTTTAATGGGTCATGATCAGGTGTTTTTCTTTGTAGCATCTTATTTTATCTTACCTTTCGTCCCTCAATCATAAGGCCCTATAAAGTTTTTTCAACTTCCCCTATGGCTACCGGCACTCCCCCTAGTGCAATAGCCTAGATGAAGGAGATTTGGTTTTAAAGTTTGATCTGGAGGAGGCCCTAGCGAGGGATGGGGAGGCAGAGGATCTCACTTTGACTGGAGAGGACCAAGTGACCAAGGGAGAGGGTGTGCTCCCCTGCTTTCCTAGAAGTGGCTTTGGCACACATGGGTGTCAGTCGCCCATCATCATAGGTCGATAAGCCCTGAATCTGGCTGAGAGGGATGCATTTGCATTTCGCTATCAGGTAGTAACCTGAACAAGGCTCCTGCTTTCACTGGAGTTAATAATTCTTTTTCATTGTATGCTAACATACGTGATAGAAGATATGATTTAGATATTACTATAGATACTACCCCAAAGACATATCCAACCATGTAACACTTGCGTAGATCTTAGGTGCTATACTAGCTAATACTCAATACCATTCTACGGAGCTAAAAAACCCCTAAAATGATTACTTGGAGGGTTTGTTTCTCGATAGTTTTTTCTCTACGATATAACTACACACAACTAACATTTATAAGCCTAAAATAACTATAAAAGCTAACCAAAATGAGGCTGCTCAACCTACAACAAGCCCTCTATATGTTGTGCAAAGTATAAATAAAACTAAAAGAGATAGATATACATGAACATTACATCAAACATTCTATTTACAGCTTTGTTCATGATATTTTCCCCCACTTATTCCCTCGACATCCTCGTTGAAGCCATTGCAGACATTTATTTTTTTGCTCTAGTTGTAATGTGCCTCTTGGCTCCCAATTGCTCTTCGCATTGTTATTGAGTAGTTGACCTCTGATGTCTTATACTACAACTCGTCAATAACTATGACTTTAGTGTGAGTTCAACCAAGTTATGTTGATCCTTACTAGTTCTTGTAAACCCTTCAAATAAAGGAATAAATCTTTCTTGTTATGTATCAGTCTCTTAAATGTCTCACACCATTTGAATTGGGTAGATGCCCATCAGAGATAAGAATTGCCTCACAAATTTTAAAATTTTTAAGGTCTTTCCTCTGTAATATTTGCCCACCGATTCCTCTTCTACTTGTCGCCTCTAAGTAGGTCTATATCACATCTGCTTTCTATTGGTATTCTATTGGAAAATAAAACAAATAATCTACTCTCCAAAGAACTAGTCATTATTAGTGGAAATTTGACAATTGTTGTCTTCCACATTCTTTGAAAGGTCTTTGAGCATGTGCAGAGCTCCTCTGCTAGATAAATAAGAAAACTGGGGTACTTGATTTTGTCCATTCTTTTAAGAGTTCAGAAAGCAATGTTACTCAACTTTGCTAGCTTCTTCAAGGGTTGTACTTTATGCATCGAGCTGGTTACTAGCATTCATTGGCTCTTTGCCTATCCTTCCAAAGAACCCGAAGTATTTACTCTCCTTGCATTGAATTAACTACTGTGATTTGCCTTCTCATTACCATTGAGCTTTTGAAATGCGAGAAGTTTTACCTGAAAAGTGTAAAAGTTAGTCGTGACTTGGAGCAAGTCTCTAATAGTTTTGGTTGCCTATATGATTGTACTATCTTCATCATTTCTATCAACTCCTCTGAGTAGAAAAGCACCACTTATTGCCTACTTCATTCTTTAGTCAAAGACTCTTGCACTAACCTGAAGTTCTTCACTTTTGGTTTTGATGAGAAGCCCATTGACGTTGGTCTTATGAAGTTCCCTAGCCTTTGTCCTTTAACCTTATCTTAGTACTTGGAGTTTGTCTTTATATTCTCCATCTCCTTGACTCCTTTCATGATTAAGTGCTCTCCTTTAATGAGAGCAAGGGATCGATGACTCTACAGAAGTCTTGCCTCTACTATTTGTCGCCTCACATCTATGTTCCCTTTTTTGCAATCGATAGATCCATCTCTATAGCACTATGACACTCCCCTCCATCTACATCCATTCTAGCCGATGCTTGGTTTTTAGGTAGCTTAGTCCCTCAATCTACATCCATTCCTCACCTCTTTTGACTACCTGCTTTAATACATTTGTGTTCTTCGAGCAATTCCTCTTGGTTAATAGAAAGACAAACTATAACTCCTATGCATGGCTTGCACCATCATATTATAGGGTTTATATCAATTATGTTCTTCTTTGCTTTCTTAGTAACAATGTTTATTTGGCCTTATCCTTTGATTTGCTAAGCTCCCTTGAGTGAATATATGCTCTAGACTAGTTCAACTTTTAAGTCGCTCTGATCATACTTCTATATGATCAAGTCCCTCTCATGGGACTCATTAGTACTTATACTCGAAATTCTCTCTCGGTGGTACACAACCTGATAGGAACCCTTAATAGGGCATCACATGTGCAGTAAAAAATATAAAACAAAATTGGTTTCCCATAATAAGTTTATCTAGTCGTTGTGTGAAGATTAGTGTGCGAGAAATGGTAAAACCAAAAAACTATACATCTTAGTGTTTGATGTAATACTTGGGGAGATCCTATATCCCCGAAAATTTTAGATTCATAGGAGAGGATGAAGGAGGTTAGATGTTCTCTCTAAGGGATGATCCACACAATAGATGGGATGATGATGCTTCTTAAATTACAGCATGATCTTCCTCTTTACACACACCATAAGGTTGCACTATCATCAAGGAGGGATCAACCCTTCTTGCTGTCCACACTATCATGGATTTAGCTAAATTTGCCTAAGTCGTGCAGCACCATTATGCAAAGTTAAGGACTTAGTTAGAATTACCTAAGTCGTGAAGCACCCTCGTGCCAATGTCTCAGACTTAGCTGGGATTGCCTAAGTCATGAAATGCCCATACGTTATTTATCCGCAATAGGTCAGCCTAGATATAACCTTGTGCCGATCCCGAAGGACCTGCAAAAGAGAAGGTTGATTAGTTTGAAAGCGAGGTGACGGACAAGTTCCGACATCTTGCGAAGAGGGAAGCTTTACAAGCAATTCAATAAACACCTTGAGTGTAAAAGAGAAAAGAGAGAAAGGAGCGAAAAAAGATTTTAGAAGGTTGAACGAATAGTCGCAAGTCCACAAACGATGGTTTACCGGGTGCTAAGTGTAAAGATAAACTCAACTTGTGAAGAACGTTTAAATCTCAACACTATACCGAAGCCCCATCTAGCTCTGTGCCACTTGGGTGGTTCTAGGGGTGTGAGATGGTAAACATTTTGCATCTCATTATGGTTTATAAAAATTAGGCCGTAACATGTGAAAATAGAGCTATTTTGGGCAGTTTTGGCCCAAAATAGTGAGCGATCACACTACAATATTATAGACTATTTTCGCTTATATTTCTCAAGTAAAACCACATAAAACTAAGAAAAAATAGACTGTCAAACATCTGTACAAGCATGCAAAAGTGACGAATGGTTTATTGAGTGAAGATGCTATGGGTTTGCGATGACCTTTCATGAGAACATGCCCCAAACAACGGATGTCAGCTGAGGAGGAGAAAAGAGAGAGGAGAATAAGAGGAGCGACCAAAATGAATCTAGCCTATGATCTATATGGCTAGTTCCTATTTATAGAGGTTCATGACAACTTTAACCCTAATGGATCCTATTAGGTATTAGATCTCTATCTAATTACCTAAGCCTCTTAGATTAGTGAATCTCTATCCAATAATCTCTTAGTAGCGATTAGTGAATCTCTATCCAATAATCTCTTAGTAGCTCTTATTTGATCTCATCCATATGATCCAATAATATAGAGAATTACTGGACATCCAATAAAATAGGGGCTTTATAGATATCTCATATCCGAACCTCTACTCATCGTAATATCTACCGTATGTGTATGACGCTCTAGGTCCAATACCGATCTGACTGTGAGTTATACCTGTTGAAACTCTTTTTGACTCAAAATTCTTTTTAGCTTAGTGAATTGTTATCCCATAACAATTCACTCAACTCATCGACTATGGGCATACTAAGCAACTACGCCATACTCCCTCGATGGTACAGGGAGATCTAATCCATTGGACTTGTCTGGTCTGTCCTTAGTTATTATGTATCTATAGTCCCTCATCCATATAATATTTCAGAGACTATATATCGGGTATAGTACTATCAGGTCTCATATGGAATCTATCTGAGTCTCGCTCTAATCGAATTCTCTAAAAGAACTCTTTCTCTCTTAATTCGAATGACCCTGGTATAAGATTTGCCTGATTATATAGGATTCCTCTTATGATACTAAGAGTGGGCGATCCTTTATTAACACTCAATTACTTTCATAATATTTGCTATTACACCGAATAACCAGCCATACTAGATCTGAAGCTTTTAGACCTATAAGTCTACTGTCAAATAATAAAGTACTCAAATAAGACATCCTTGTAAGTCTAAAGACTAGACACACAACTTGAACTACAGAATCACTGTCTGATATCAGGTATCATTAATCATCCAACATTCTATAAGTGGATTAATTAATAAACTCATTCTTCAATAAGCATCTATACTATATCCCACATAAGCAATTATGAGACTACTTGCCTCCATCATATGGATGAGCATACAAGACACTGGCCTATCCGGTTATCTCGATGCCTCTCGAGTAACCTACGATCAGGATTATTTAGGGTCTGTGTTTAAATGTAAATTAGTCTTATTATCATGATCTCATTATAATCGAATTCTCATTGCATAGATCTAAGGACATCACAATATAAGCAACAACCAACATCAAGTGAGAAAATATAAATAATAATAATAAACAAAAGGACTGTGCAATGTGTTATCATTCATGCGATTGGTTTGCATGCCACTTATAACTAGTAATCTCCCACTTGGCCTAAAGTCAATCACCTATGTGTCTGATCCCCTGCCACACTAAAAGATAATATGAGATAATGGCTTCATTAGTGGATCTGTAATTTTATATTTGGATGAAACTCTTTCGATTACTATATCTCTACAGGCCACAATATCTCTATTTAGGTGGAACCTTCTCAAAAAGTGCCTGGACTTATGATGAGACTTGGGTTTCTATGCTTGAGCAATCGCCCTGTTGTTATCACAATATATGAGAATTTGCTCCTCAATGCTTGATACGACTCCCAATTTTATGATGAACTTCTTCATCTAGACTCCCTCCTTTGTTGCTTCTATCGGAGTAATATACTCTACCTTTGTAGTTGATTCAACAGTAATATCTTGCTTAGAACTCTTCCAGCTTACTACTCCATTCAGGGTGAAGATATACTCTGACTTTGACTTGCTATCATCGATATTAGACTGAAAATTTAAGTTTGTGTAGCCCTCAACTTAGAGGTTGCCTCCTCCATGTATCTAGTAAAAGATCCTTAGGTCTTCTTAAGTACTTAAGGATACATTTTACTACTTTTTAGTGTTCCAAACCTAGATCTGCTTGATACTTGCTCGTGACACTCAAAATATATACTATATCAGGTTTTGTACATAGCATAACATACATGATAAACCCTATTGTAGAGACATAGGGTATCATATCTATGTCTACCCTTTCTTCAAGAGTCTTTAGGGATATATTTTTAGAAAGTGATATTCCATGTCTCATTGGTTTGAGACATCTCTTGGAATTTTCTAAGCTAAATCTTTTGGCAATAATATCTATGCACTTGGACTGAGATAAGCCAAGCATCCCTTTGGATCTCTCTATAGATTCGAATCCCCAAAATATGAGATATTTCCCTTAAGTCATTCATGGAGAAATATCCAGATAACCAAGCCTTAACCGTGGAGAGCGTTCTTACATCATTCCCAATGATAAGGATGTCATATATATATAATACCAAGAAGGTGATAACATTCCCACTTGCCTTCTTGTATACACAAGGCTTATCTTCATTCTTAACAAAGTCATAAGATATGATCACCTCATCAAATTTATGTTCCAATTTTGAGAAGTTTGTTTTAGTCTGCAGATAGATTAGAGCAATCTGCACACCATATCTGGACTTTCCTTGGACGCAAATCCCTTAGGTTGTATTATATAAACCTCCTCCTCGAGGTTGTCATTAAGGAATATGGTTTTTATGCCCATCTATCAGATCTAATAGTTATAGTATGGTGCCATAGCTAAGAGAATTATGATATATTTCAACATGGTTACAGGTGAGAATGTTTCATAATTGTCAACACATTACCTTTGATGATACCCTTAAACTATTAGCGTTGACTCATAGGTCTCCACCTTTTATCTACTTCAATCTTCTTCTTGAATATCTATTTATAGACGATGGGTATGATATCCTCAGGTGCATCAACAAGGTTCTATACCTTGTTGGAATATATGAATTCCATCTCAGAATTTATGACTTCTTATTATTTCTCGGAGCCTATACTCGTATCTCTCAAGGGGGTGGGTCACTCTGCTTGATCTATAGAAAGTTAAAACTTGTGTGCTAGATACATAAACAGACTCGGTCTTCAGAATGGTGCTTGAGCTAGGTTTTCTAACCTCACTCAACTCTATCACGCTCCCGTTGTTTCCACAAAGAATATGTTCATTATAAAGGAACACTGTTCTCTTGGCAACAAAGACTTTGTGGTCCTCACAATGATAGAATTAATACTCATAAGCTTCCTTGGGGTATCCCATGAACTTACATTGCTCCGTTCTTCATTCCAACTAAGGGGTTGTGTCTTCTAATATGAGCAAGGCAATCCCAAATTTTAATAACCTTAAGGTTAGATTTCTTTCCTTTCTATATCTTATGTTGTGTAGACATTACCAAAGTAGAGGAAACTCTATTCAAAAGGTAGGCTGCAGTATTTAAGGTATAACCCTAAAATGAGATATGTATACTAGCGAAACCCATCATGGATAGCACTATATTTAACATGTAGTTTCTCCTTTTTGATATACTATTGAGATGAGGTGTATAAGGAGGTATCCATTGGGATAGAATCCTATGGTCCTTGAAGAACTAGGTGAACTCTATACTCAAGTACTCACCCCTTCGATTTGATCAAAGAGTCTTTATACTCTTTCCAATATGGTTCTCTACTTCATTCTTATATTTTGTGAATTTCTCGAAGGCTTTAGACTTGTATTTCATAAAGTACACATATTCGTAGCTAGAGAAATCATTGGTGAAAGTAATAAAGTAAGACTAACCACCTATAGCCTGAGTCAACATGGGACCACACACATCGCTATGTATAAGTTCTAGTAACTTAGTGGCTATCTCTTAAGTTCTACTAAATGGAGAGTTGGTCAACTTTCAATGAAGAAAAAGTTTTATAAGTTACATATAATTTATAGTCGAATAGATCTAAGTACCCATCCTTCAATAACTTTTAAAATTTTTCCTCGTGGATGTGACCTAGGCTACAATGCCATAGGTATGCATTATTCAACTCATATTGTTTCCTCTTGGGCACATTTACATTAATAACATATGGAGCAATGTCTAGCATAAATAAACTATTATTCAACATTCCTCTAGTAGTGATCTTATCACCCAAAATTAATAAACAACTATTATTCTTGAAATAGAAATAATATTTTTGATAATAGAAAGAATGAAATAACATGCATCTAATGCAATAGTAGTTCTATACAAATATAGGATGACCTCACTAATAGCCACTAAAGGAACTCTTGCTCCATTGCCTATTTTGAGATCTATCTCGCCTTTCACTAATCTCCTATGTCTTGCTAGTACATATGTAACAAGTATTATTGGTATCCAATACTCATGTATTATCATAAAAATATGACAAGTGGAGATTGATAATGAAAATACCAAAAGCTTATTCAAGTTTTTGTTTCATCTTCTCTACAAGATGCTCTTTGCAATTTTTTTTTCAATGCCCATCTTTATCGTAGTGGAAGTACTGATCTTTGTCTTTTGTTGGGTCTTTCTACTGGTTATAAGTGCCCTATAAGTCAATCATATGAGTGATGATATGTGTGACACGCTACGCGATCTTTTTACTTATGATTGTTATTGGTATATTATCATATTATATTATATATTGTATATATATATTGTGATATCCATGGTTCTATGCAATGAGAATTAGATCATGATGAGATCACGATAATGAGATCGATTCACCTTTAAATATAAATCATAAATAATCCTGATCATAGATTACTTGAGAGGGATATCGAGATAACCAAACAGACTGGTGTACTGTATACCCATCCATATGATGGAGGCGACCAATCTCATAGCCACTCGTGTAAAGATATTGAGGATACAATAGAAGTGCTCATTGGAGAATGAATTCACTGATTGATCTGCTCACGGAATGTTGTATGGTTAATGATACTTAACATCAGATATCGATTCCATAGTTCTTTTGTGTCTGATCCTTAGATTTGAGACATCAAGAATGCCTTAGTTGAGTACTCCTTTCCTTGATGCCGGACTTATAGATTTAGAAAATTCAAGATATGGTACAACCAGTTATTGAGATTGGTAGCCAACCATACGAAGACAATTGAGCGTCAATAGAAGATCATCCACTCTTAGTATTATGAGAGAAATATCCGTGTTTTCTTGCTCGAACAAATTCTTGACTAGGATCATTCAATTGAGAGAGAAAGAGTTTTCCGAGAGAATCTGATTCGAGTAAGACTTGGACGGATTTCATATGTGGCCTGGCAGTACCATGCCTAATATATAGTCTCTAGAATATTAGATAGATGAGGGACTATAGATACACAGTAATTGAGGACAGACAAGTCCAATGGATAAGATTCCTTGTACTATGTAGGGACTATGACGTAGTGGTCTAGTATGTCAATAGTCGATGAGTCGAGTGAATTATTATGAGATAATAATTTATTGAGTCATAAGTTATTTTGATAGAGAGGACTCATGGCCAGCTCGGTATTGGGCTTAAAGGGTCACACATATGATGGATGTTTCAGCGAGTAGAGGATTGGATATGAGTTATCCAATTAGCCCATATTCTCATTAGATGAGACCAAACATTGATCACTGTATGAAGCCCGATTATAGGCTAATTGAGATTATTGGATATAGATCCAATAATTCAAGAATAGTAGGTAATTGGATGGACATCTAATACCCACTAAGATAGGATCCACTAGGGTTTCTTGGTCGCTCTCTATAAATAGGAGGTAGGGGCGATACATTAATAATAGGCTGTATATTCGGCCACCCTCTCCTATTCTCCTTCATCCCTCATCTTCTCAGCCGGCCAACCATTCCCTACTGTAAGAGGGCAGCGAAGAAGATAACAGATCTTCTTTCACAAGTGTTACCAGAAGGTACATAAGAGTTACGAGTTTTGGGCTACGATTGTAGGAGCATCATTGTAACGATCCATCGTATGGATATAGCTAGAGAGGAGGATGTTTGACCTCCTTTATCCTCTCTATCTTGATTTGGATTTTTAGGGATATACGATCTCTCTAGGTAATTAATCTCTCATATGTCACAGTTTCGATTTTGTGATTTTTTTCGTGCACTAATCTTTGCACGACAATTTCATATATGTAGGAAACTATTTTGTTTTATTCTTCTACTACGCATGCGATGCTCCTGCGGGATTTCCCAATAGTGGTATCAGAGCCATATTGCTCGTGTAAAAGATTGGGCTTTGAACTACGTATGATGAGATTGAATTGCGTAGAATTATTCTATGCATTTTTGCAACGAATGAAGCGCGATGAGGGAGGAGGGCTGCTACCTATAGCTAGGGCCGCCTGTAGAGGCGGCCAAGCCATCTATAAGTGTGGCCAAGGCCCTACAGGGGTAGTCACCTACAGCTAGGGCACTTATAGGGGTGGCCATTTACAGGCACAACCCCACGGGCAGGTTGCCTATGGCCAAGTCATGACCTTCGTGGTCGCCGGTAGCGCACAGCACCACTGATGCGCAGGGGCTATGGTGGTAGCCAGCAGGAAGGCGAGTAGGAGGGCTAGGGCTTCCTTTTGTCAAAAGGATAAATATACCCCTTAAAATTTGAGAAACTCCATGAATTTTCTTTTATCTAAAATTCTAAAAATGCCCTTAATAATTCTAAAAATTTCTAATATATCTTAATTTTTTAAAAATAAATAATTAAATATTTTAATTAATTATAAATTTTCTAGTAATCCTACATGATGATGTGTACATGTGATGTATAATGTGGACCGATGATCACGAGTTATGTGTTATGATGTGTGTAAATGTGATGATTATTATTATTATTGGGGCTCATGAGTCTTTGTTTTTCTCACTTATTAGCAGGTCTACGTGCTTGTGATTATGCTGTAATTACACTAAACGGCATGGCAGGAGCATGAAGGTGTCAACAGGACTCATGATATTGTGGCGGGTGATCGTGAGATATGGTGATGCGCCGAGAATTCGATAGAGCCGATGATGATAAGAAAGATGATCACAAGGCATGGAGATGCGCCGATATACATATAGATCCTATTATGAGAGATTGAACCTACTAGCTCGGCCTAATCACATTAGGTAACAGTTCATGATCATCTGGTATGGCATGTATATGTGATATGTGATTATACACCTACCAAATTATATATATATATATATATATATATATATATATTATAATATAGATATATATTAAATATGTATGTGTATGACATAATATATTAGAAAATCGATACAAACTAAAAAACCCCTCCTACGATAATATTAATTTGGTGAGCGTGAGGCAATAAGATTGACCCACATGGCCTTCCATTATTATAAGAAGAAATTGAATCACGACATAGGTTGAATTGGTCGAGTCACTCGAGGCTCACCTATCTACATTATCGAGATCCTGCCTATAATATAGAAATGTCATCGATGATATGAGGACGTGGTATGCTTAGTTGAGTCACTCGAGGGCATATCAACAAATCAGACTCATCTTGTAATAATGGTGATGACTTGACTGAACTTCATAGTTGGTCGAGCCATCAAGACCATGATGATTTAGATGTCAAACATGATGAGAATTACAAGGAGTTGTGAATGACAAGAGTTGCCTACCATTTTGGGCTTAGTGCAATTGGTCACTCGACATTGCACTAAGACGTCGATTGGATCTCGATCTCCATGAGAAGTCTGTTGGATACTTCTGTTTCATGTGTCCAAGGTATCACATGATTAGTTATAAAAATAGTGGGATTAGATTAAGATAGAAGTATGTATCTTAATTATTAATTTTCTACAAAATCTACATGTTATTTATTTATGCTACATCTTATTTATTAGAAATATATCGCTTGCAAACCCTCTACTTGGTATACTTGATGCCAACCGCCTCATCAATCCAAGCTACATGGATTGGCTCCGCTGTTTGAGAATTGTTCTCACAATAAAGAAAATTGCATCAGTCCTTGGCACGGTTCTATCTAAAAAAGAAAAGCTCGTTCTCTATATTAGTGAGACCAAAAGGAAAAGGAAGGTTAATAAATCCTTTAACAATAGCAAGGGGAGACTGAGTAAGGCTAAAGTTGTCAAGAAAGACCCGATAAAGGACAAAGACTAGTGCTTCCATAGGGAAAAAGACGAGTACCATAAGAGAAATTGCAAGGGTTCTCTTGCAAAAGGTGAAGCTAAAGCTTGAAGAAGCTTCAGCACATTCATAATCAATCTTCACTTATTAGATTTTTATGATAGCACATGGGTATTTGATACCAAGAGTGTTTATCATATCTATATTTTATTGAAGATTCTGACAAGGCTAGGAGACTAGGCAAATGTGAGATAGATCTTAAGATAGGCAATGGAGTACGAGTTGCTGTAGTTGTTATTGGTGATGTCATACTATATCTGCTTGGTGGAGCTACTATTGCATTAGATGCATTTTATTATGTTCCCTATATTATCAAAAATATTTTTTATATTTTTTATTTAATAATTAGTGGATATAAACTAATTTTTGAAAATAATAGTTGTTCACTAATTATGGATGATGAGATCATCATAAGAGGGACGTTGATTAATGACATATATGTGTTAGATACTTCTCTACACATAATGAATGTAAGTACGTCCAAGAGAAAATGAGATGAGGTGAATGAGGCATACCTATGATATTGTAGGCTAGGTCATATCTATGAGGGAATGATTCAAAAGTTGCTAAGAGATGAATATTTAGATTCATTCGATTATGAATCTTATGCAACTTATGAATCTTGCTTTCTTAGAAAGTTGACCAACTCTCCTTTTGGTGGAATTAGAGAGAGAGTCATTGAGTTATTGAAACTCATATATAGTGATATATGTAGTCCCATATCGACTCAAGATATAAGTGGTTACTCCTATTTTCATTTCGTTCACCGATAATTTCTCTATGTATGGACATGTGTACTTGATGAAGTACAAGTCTGATCAGGGAATATAAGAATGAAGCAGAGAACTAGATTTAAAAGAGTATTAAGACTCATTGATCAGATAGAAGAGGAGAGTACTTGAGTACAGAGTTCACCCATTTCCTCAGGGACTATGAGATTCTGTCCCAATAGACACCCCCTTAGCTTAATGATGTATCAAAAATGAGGAATCGTAGGCTGTTAGACATAGTGTGATCCATGATGAGTATTGCTAACCTACCCGTCTCATTCTGGGGATATGCCCTGGAGAGCAGCTTACCTTCTGAATAGAGTTCTATCTAGGTCGATAGTATCTACACTATATGTGATATAAAAAGGAAAAAAGCTTAATCTTAAGGTTGTTAAGATTTGGAGTTGCCCTGCCCACATTAGGAGATACAACCCTAACAAGTTGGAATCAAGGACAAAATGATGTAAGTTCATGGGATACCTCAAAGAAACTTGTGGGTATTATTTCTATCATCCTAAGGACCAGAAGATCTTTGTTGTCAAGAGAGCTGTATTCCTTGAGAATGAATACATTCTCGGTGAAAATAATGGGAGTGAGATAGAGTTGAGCGAGGTTAGAGAATCTAACTCAAGCACCATTCCAAAGAGAGTCTATTCAGGTGCCTAGTACACAAGTTCCAATTTTGCATGGGTCTAGCAGAGTACCTTACTCTCCTAAAAGATATGTGTGACATATTAATAGAGAGTACTCTTAGGATGTTGATCTTAAGACTTACGAGGAGGCTGTTATGAGTATAGACTTTGGGAAGTAACAATAAACCATGAATTCTGAGATAGATTTTATGTACTCCAATAAGGTTTGGAATCTTGTGGATACACCTGAGGGTACTTTACCCATCGACTGCAAATGAATCTTCAAGAAGATCAAAGTAAATGGAAAGTTAGAGACCTATAAGGCAAGAATGGTGGTCAAAGGATATTGTTAAAGGCAAGGAGTTGACTATGATAAGACCTTCTCTCCTGTAGCTATGCTAAAATCCATCAGAATTCTTTTGGCTAATACATCATACTATGATTATGAGATTTGACATATGGATATGAAAACTGTATTCCTCAACGGCAACCTTGAGGAGGAGGTGTATATGATACAACTAGAGGGATTCGTATATAAAGAGACTCCATATGAGGTGTGTAGGTTGCTCAGGTCTATCTATGGACTGAAGCAAGCTTTTCGAAGTTGGAACATAAAATTTAATGAGGTGATCAAATCTTATGACTTCATTAAGAATGAAGATAAACTTTGTGTATACCAGAAGGTAAGTGGGAGTCCTATCACCTTCTTAGTATTGTATGTGGATGACATCCTAATAATTGGGAATGACGTAGGAATTATCTCCATAGTTAAGACTTGGTTATCTAGAAAATTCTACATGAAGGACTTAGGGGAAACATCCTATATTTTTCGGATCTGGACCTATAGAGATAGATCCAAGACGATCCTTGGCTTGTCCCAATCCAGGTACATAGACTTTATTATTAAAAGGTTTAATATTAAAAATTTCAAGAAAGGTCTCATACTAATGAGACATGAAATATTATTTTCTAGGAGTATATCCCCAAAGGCTCTTGAAGAAAGGGCAGACATGGATATGATACTCTATGCCTCAGCGATAAGGTCTATCATGTATGTTATGCTATATACCAGGCCTGATATAGCACATGATTTGACTATCATGAGTAGATATCAGTCGAATCTAGGTTTAGAACACTGGAAGGTAGTAAAGTGCTAGTTACAGTGCCCTGCAAACCAATCACATGAGTGATGGCATATGTGACAAGTTATATGATCTTTTTACTTATGATTAATATTAGCATATTCTCATATTATATTATCTATAGTACATATATTATGATGTCCTTAGTTCTATGCAATGAGAATCGGGTTGTGATGAGATCACAATAATGAGATCGATTTACCTTTAAACACATATCCTAAATAATCCTGATCATAGGTTACTCGAGAGGGACATCGACATCATCAGACAGATCAGTGTACTATATACTCATCCATATGATAAAGGTGGCTAGTCTTATAGGCGCTTGTGTGGAGACACTAAGGATATAGTACAGGTGCTCATTGGCGAATGAGTTCACTGATTGATCCGCTTATGGAATACTGTATGGTTAATGATACCTAATGTCAGATAGCAATTCCATAGTCCCAGTTGTGTATCTAGTCCTTTAACTTGAGTCATCAAGGATGTCTTGTATGAGTATTTCTTTCTTTGACGCCAAACTTACAGGTTTGGAAAGTTTCACATATCGTACAACTGGTTATTGGGATTTGTAGCCAACCTTATGAAGGCAATTGAGTGTCAACAAATGATCATCCACTCTCACTATCATAAGAGGAATATCAAATATATGCTTGCTCAGACAAATCCCTGGCCAGGGTCATTTAGATTAAGAGAAGGAGTTTTCCAAGAGAATCTTTTAGAGCGAGACTATAGCAAATTATGTATGTGACCTGACAGTACCATATCGAATATATGGTCTCTGGGATATTAGTTAGATGAGGGATTATAGATACACAGTAATTGTAGATAGACAAGTCTACTGGATTTGATCTCTCTGTACCGTTTGGGGACTATTGCGTAGTGGCCTAGTACGTCTATAGTCGATGAGTCGTTAGAAGGAATTCTAATGGGAGTGACTCATGGCCAACTCGGTATTTGGCCTATAGGGTCATACATATATGGTGGATGCTTAAGCAAATAGAGGATTGGATGGAGATCCAATTAGCCCCTATTCTCATTATATGAGACCCTATACTGATGGGCTCCTTAGTTGAGGCCCAATTAGACACCTAAGGAGATTATTGGAAAAAGATCCAATAATGCAAGGTTAGTGGGTATTGGATGGAGATCCAATACCCGCTAAGGTAGGAGCCCTAGGGTTTTTTAGTGGCTCTCTATAAATAGGAGGATAGACTAATGGTTAATAGGCTACAGCTTTGGCCTCCCCTTCCTATTCTCCTCCCTCCTTCTATGCTAGAGTTACAAAATCAGATTAGAGGAGTTTCATTGTAAAGATCCATTGTGTAGATACTACTAGAGAGAGGAAGATGCTTGACTTTCTTCATCCTCTCCATCCAGATCTAGAATACACGGATATATGATCTCCCTAGGTAATCAATCTATCACATCACATGATGCGGCTTTATCAATTTTTGTAATTTTCTCATGACCACAATCTTTTGCACAACGATTTGATTTATGTTGAAAATTAATTTTTGTTTTGATTTTCACTGCACATGTGATGCTCCTACTGAGGTTTCCTAATAGTGGTATCAGAGCTAAGGTTTTCATGCGAAAGATTGGCTTTAGACTGCGTATGATGAAATTGTCTCATGTAGAACTATTCTACACATTCTTAATATATTTTTATAGTGAAGGCAGTGATGAAAGAGGGTGGTCGGCCTTGACCAGGTTGCAGCAGGTGCAGGCAATTGCCCACGGCCTACTCGCAAGGGGAGGTCGCCCGTAGGGGCAGTATCCTACAAGCTGACGATCGGCTACGGGCACGATGCCCGCAAGAAGACCACTTGCGGGTAGAAGCACTACCCGCAAGGGCTATCGCTGGCAGGAGCGGCCACTAGCAAGGGCTAGCGCCCATAGGGGCGGCGTCCGTGGTGGTGCCACTTGCGGGAACGACACCTTCCCGCAGGGGTGGCTACCCGAGGGTAGCGATGCTTGCCACAAGGGCAACCTCCCATGGACAAGGTGGCCTCCAGTGATGTGCAGCACTGTTGTATGTGAGGCGGTGGTGGCGATCGTAGGATGAGGGCAGAAGGGGAGGGCTACAACATCCTTCTAAGAAAAGGATGGTTATGCCCCTCAGAATTTGAGAAATTCTAAGGTCTGTCCTATGCCCAGAATACTGAAAGTACCCTCAATAATTCTGAAAATTCTGAGGACTATCCTCCTATCTAGATTATGAAAATGCCCTTGACAATTCTGAAAATTTCGAGCATATCCTAATTTCTAGAAAAATAAATAATTAATTATTATATATCTAGTAATCCTACATGTGATGTGATATATGATGTGGATGGATGATCATGAGCCATATGTTGCGATATATATATTATGATTATGATGATGATGATGATTATTATTATTATTATTATTATTAGGGCCTATGAGCCTTTATTTTTCTCGTTTATTGTTCGGCATACGTGCTTGTGATTATTTGTAATTACATGGAGAGGTGCAGCGGGAGTGTGGAGGTGATAGCAGGACCTACGATGTCGTGGCAGGAGATCATGATGCATAGTGATGCAACAAGGATCCGACGGAATCGATGATGATGAGATCAACAATCACAGGGCATAGAGATGCGTCAATGCACACATAGATCCTATTGTGAGTTATTAGGCCCATTGGCTCGAGCTTAATCATACTAGGTGACGGTTCATGATCATCCGGTGTTGCTTGAATATGTGATGTGTTATACACCTACTAGATATATGTATATATATTTATATGCGATATAGATATATATTAAATATGTATATATGTGACATGACATATTAGGAGACCGATACAAAACAAAAACCCCTCCAATGATAATATTAAGTCTGTAAGTATGAGGCAATAAGATTGACTCACGTAGCCTTCCATCGTTATAGGAAGAAATTGAATCACGACATAGGTTGAGTTGGTTGAATCACTCGAGGCTTACCTATCTACGTGATCGAATTCTTGCCTACGACATATAGTTGTCATCGGTGATCTGAGGACATGGTATGACTTGGTCGAGTAGTCAAGAGCATATCCATCGAATCAGACTCATCTTGTAACGATAGTGATGACTTAACTAAACTTCATGGTTGGTCTAACAGTCGAGATCATGATGATTCGAAGGCCGAACATAATTGGAATCACAAGGAATTGTGATTGGCAAGAGTTACCTACCTTTTGGGCTTAGTGTAATTAGTCGAGTCCCTCGAGGTTGTACTAAGATGCCGATTGGATCCTGATCCCCACTAAGAGTTCGTCGAAGACTTCCTCTCACATGTCAAGGGTGTCACGTGATTCGCTAGGAAAATAGTAGGAGTATATTAAGATAGAAGTCCATATCTTAATTAGTATTTTCTGTAAAGTCTACATGTTATTTATTTATGCTATATCTTGTTTGTCGCTTGTAAAACCCCTATATGACATACTTGATGCCAACCACCTCATTGGTCTAAAGGCTCCGCAATTTGAGAATTATTTTTTGAAAGAGAAAATCATATATGTTCTTAATACAATTGTGCCCACGTCGGAGGAAAAGGATAAGCGAGGATGAGATCGTTCGCTTTGTGAAGTATAAAGATAGTCCTAAATGATAACCTGTATGTTGATCTTATACTTCAGTCCATACTAGATTCTTTTTCATAATTCATTGTTAACTTCAATATAAATAAGTTTGAGGTGAATCATCCTAAGCTCCTTAATATTTTGAGGGAAGCTGAGAGTACCATCAAGAAAGAGAAGTCAGTTCTCTATATTGGTAAGACCAATAGGAAAAGGAAGGCTAATAAGACCCTTAAGAAGGGCAAGGGCAAAGACCTAGGAGAGTGCTTATTATAATTATAATTTGTTGCAGGTTTTTGCAAGACCTAGGAGATTAGCTAGAGGTGAGATGGACCTCAAGATGGGCAATGGAGCAAGAGTTACTGCAGTTGTTGTTAGGGAGGTCACCCTACATCTGCCTGGTGGAGCTATTATTGCATTGAATGTATGCTATTTTGTTTCCTCTATTATCAAATATATTATTTTCATCTTTTATTTGATAATTAGTGGATATAAATTAATTTTTGAGAACAATAATTATTCAATAATTATGGATGATGAGATCATCACTAGAGAGATCTTGATAAATGACTTATATTTGTGAGACACTTCTCAACATATCATGAATACAAATACGTCTAAGAGGAAAAGAGATAAGGTAAACAATATATACCTATGATATTGTAGGCTAGGTCATATATATGAAGGAAGGATTCAAAAGGTTGCTGAAAGATGGATACTTAAATCTATTCGACTATGAGTCATATGCAACTTGCGAACCTTGCCTTCATGAAAAGATAACCAACTCTTCTTTTAGTGGAATTGGAGAGAGAGCCACTGAGTTATTGGAACTTGTACATAGTGATGTATATGGTCCTATATCGATTCAGTCTATAGGTGGTCACTTATACTTCATTACAT
Organism: Ensete glaucum; assembly: GCA_021527575.1. Lineage (NCBI taxonomy): Eukaryota > Viridiplantae > Streptophyta > Magnoliopsida > Zingiberales > Musaceae > Ensete > Ensete glaucum. Next base: position 18,796,101 of record CM038554.1, read on the forward strand.
TCACTGATGATTTCTCTAGGTATGGATATGTATACTTGATGAAGTACAAGTCCGAGGTTTTTAAGAAATTTAGGGAATATAAGAATGAAGTTAAGAACCAGATTGAAAAGAGTATTAAGACTCTTCGATTAGATCAAGGATGAGAGTACTTGAGTATGAAGTTCACCCATTTTCTCAAGGACAATAGGATTATATCCAAGTGGACACCTCCTTATACACCTCAGCTTAATGGTGTATTAGAAAGGTGGAATCACATACTGTTAGACATAGTGCGGTCCATGATGAGTTTCGTTGACCTGCCCATCTTGTTTTAGGGATATACCCTAGAGACTGCAACTTACCTTCTAAATAGAGCTCCATCAAAGTCGATAGTTTATACATCATATGAGATATGAAAATGAAAGAAGCCCGATCTTAAGGTGGTTAAGATTTGGGGCTATCTTGCCCACATTAGAAGACATAACCGTGATAAATTGGAATCAGGGATGGAACGGTGCACATTCGTAGGATACCCTAGGGAGAGTTTAGGGTATTACTTCTATCATCTTGAGGACTGAAAGGTTTTTGTTGTCAAGAGAGCTGTGTTCCTTGAGAAGAAACATATTCTTAGTAGAAACAGTAGGAGTGAGATAGAGTTGAGCGAGATTGGAGAACCTTGCTCAAGCACCATTTTAGAGTCTGAGTCTATTCAAGTACCTAACATACAAGTTCCAACTTTGCATAGGTCTAGCAGAGTATCTCACCCCCCTGAAAGATATATGAGATATATTAGTAGAGATGACTTTTAGGATGTTGATCCTTAGATCTATGAGGAGGCTATTATGAGTATAGACTCTGGGAAGTGGCAAGAAGCCATGAATTCTTAGATAGATTTCATGTACTCTAATAAGGTTTGGAACCTTGTGGATGCACCTAAGGGTATTGTACCCATTAGCTACAAATGATCTTTAAGAAGAAAATCGAAGCGGATGAAAAGGTGGAGACCTATAAGACAAGGTTGGTAGCTAAAGGATATCGTCAAAGATAAGGAGTTGACTATGACGAAACCTTTTCACTTGTAGCCATGTTTAAATCCATTCGAATTCTTTTAGCTATTGCAATATACTATGACTATGAGATCTGGCAGATGGATATGAAAATGATATTCCTCGACAACCTCGAGGAGGAGGTGTATATGATACAACCAGAGAGATTCATATCTAGAGAGAGGCTAAATAAAGTATACAAGCTGCTCAGATTCATTTATAGATTGAAGCAAGCTTTTAAAAGTTAGAACATAAGATTTGATGAGGTGATTAGATCTTATAACTTTGTTAAGAATGAAGATGAGCCTTGTATGTATAGGAAGGTAAGTGGGAGTGCTATCAACTTCTTGGTGCTATATGTGGATGATATTCTAATCATTGGGAATGATGTAGGAATGCTCTCCACAGTAAAAGCTTGGCTATCAAGAAACTTCTCCATAAAGGACTTAGGGGAAACATAATATATTTTGGAGATTCAGATCTATAGAGATACATCCAAGAGGATACTTGGCTTATCTCAGTCCAGGTACATAGACTCCATTGTCTAAAGGTTTGGCATGGAGAATTCCAAGAGAGGTCTTATACCGATGATGAAATATCACTTTCTATGAGTATGTTCCCAAAGACTCCTACAGAAAGGGCAGACATGGATAGAATACCTTATGCCTCAGGAATAGGGTCTATTATGTATGCTATGCTATATACCAGGCTTGATATAGTGTATGCTCTGAGTGTCACGAGCAAGTATTAAGTGGATCCAGGTTTGGAACACTAGAAGGCAATAAAGTGTATCATTAAGTACTTGAGAAGGATTAAGGATCTTTTACTGGTATATAGAGAAGGTAGCCTCCAAGTTAAGGGCTACACAGACCCAAGTTTCTAGTCCGACATTGATGATAGCAAGTCAAACTCAGGATATATTTTCACCCTGAATAAAGGACCAGTAAGCTAGAAGAGTTTCAAGCAAGATATTAGTTGGATGAGGGATTATAGAGACACCCTATATGTGACCTGCCAATACTATATCCAATATATGACCTATAGGAAATTAGTTGGATGAGGGATTATAGATACATGCTAACTATGGACAGATAGGTCCAATGGATTTGATCCCCTTGTACCGTCTAGGACTATAGTGTAGTGGCCTAATACATCCATAGTCGATGAGTCGAGTGAATTATTATGGAGATAATAATCCACTATATTAGAAAGAGTTTTGATGGAAGTGACTCACGGCCAGCTCGGTATCGGGCCTAGAGGGTTACACACATATGATGGATGCTTCAGCGAATAGAGGATTAGATGGAGATCCAATTAGCCCTTATTCTCATTAGATGAGACTTTATGCTGATGGGCTCCTTAGTTGAGGCCTAATTAGAGGCTAAGGAGATTATTGGAGAGAGATCCAATAATGCAAGGTTAGTAGATAATTGGATGAAGATCCAATACCCATTAAGGCAGGAGCCATAGGATTTTTTTGGTGGCTCTCTATAAATAGGAGGGGAGACTCATAGTTGATAGGCTATAGCTTTGGCCTCCCCTTCTTATTCTCTTCCCTCCCTCTGCGCAAGAGTTACAAAATCAGATTTGAGGAGTTTCGCTATAGAGATCCATCGTGTGGATACCGCTAGAGAGGAAGACGTTTGAATTCCTTCATCCTTTCTATCCGGATCTGGAATACAAGGATATATGATCTCCCTATGTAATCAATCTATCACATCATATGATACGATGTTATAAGTTTTTGTAGTTTTCTCGTGACCCCAATCTTTTGCATGATGATTTGATCTACGCGGGAAACCCATTTTTATTTTGATTTCTGCTGTATATGTGATGCTCCCACTGAGATTTCCTAACATAAAGTACATCCTTAAGTACTTGAGAAGGACTAAAGATCTTTTACTAGTATACGAAGAAGGTAGCCTCCAGGTTGAGGGTTACACAGACTCAACTTTAATCCAACATCAATGATAGCAAGTTAAACTCAGGGTATGTCTTCACCCTGAATGGAGGAGTAGTAAGTTAGAAGAGTTCTAAGAAAGAAACTACTGCTGACTTGACCATAGAGGCAGAGTATATTATTATAGTAAAAGTAGCAAAGGAAGGGGTATGAATGAAGAGGTTCGTTAGAGATTTGAGAGTCATACCAAGCCACGTGGAGGCGATTCCCATATATAGTGACAGTAACAATAGAGTGATAGCTTTAGCAAGAGAAACCAAGTCTCATCATAATTATTTTAAGGAGGATCTAAATAATTAGAGAGCTCGTGGCCTATGAAGATGTAGCAATAGAAAGAATTCCATCAGAAGATAACATTACAAAGCATCACAAGGGTCTAATAGGGATCAAACACTCAAGTAATTGGCTTTAGGTTAAGTAAGAGATTGCTGGTTACAGGTGCCCTATAAGCCAATCATGTGAATGATGGCACATGTGACACACTACACAATCATTTTACTTATGATTATTATTGGTATATTCTTATATTATTTATTGCATAAATATATTGTGATATCCTTAGTTTTGTACAATGAGAATTGGATTGTGATGAGATCGATTTGCTTTTAAATATAAATCATAAATAATCCCAGTCATAGGTTACTCGAGAGGGACATCAAGATAATAGGACAGATCAATGTTCTGTATGCCCGTTTATATGATGGAGGTAGGTGGTCTTATAATCACTTATGTGGAGACACTAAGGATACAATACAGGTGCTCATTGGCGAATGAGTTTACTAATTGATCTGCTTATAGAATATTATATGGTTAATGATACATAACATCAGACAGCGATTCTGTAGTCTTAATTGTGTGTTTGGTCCTTAGACTTGAGACATAAGGATGTTTTGTTTGAGTACTCTATTCTTTGACACCAGACTTACAGGTATGGAAAGTTATAAATATGTTACAATCGATTTTCAGGATTAGTAGCCAATTTTACGAAGGCAATTGAGTGCTAATAGATGATAATCTATTGAATCTTAGATTTTGATGATGAAATCAATTGATGGGTTTTATGATCTAACTTGTGTATTAAAGAAAATGATACAGGATTGACTGTAACAGTAAAGGACAGTACAATCAGATGTTGGACCGAGGTCAAGTTCAAGCATTAAGCTAAGGTTCGGACGACGCAATGGGAGCTCGTCGAGAGTTCATCGGAGGTCGATTGAGGTTTGGATGATGTTGTCATGAGCTCATCGAAAACTCACCAGAAGTTTATTAGGAAGTTCGTCGGGAGTTTACCGACAAGTTGTCGGGAGCTCGCCGGGAGTTCGTCGGAAGGATACTAGAAGTTCGTTAGGAGTTCACCAAAGAAAATCGGGAGCTCGACAGGAGTTCATCGAAAAGATGCTAGGAGTTCGCCAAAGAGACGATTAGATAATAAAGATTGAACGTTGAGTATCGTAGTCAGCATCATGAGAAGAGTTAGTTCTACTAACTCAATTAAGAGGCCATTAGGCCTTAATTGGGACTGATTTAGACGTATTATAAAAGTTATTTCAGTAACCCAAGGTCAGACGAGATACGATTTTCAAAGACATGTTGTCCAAGACGATAGTCTTCAAAGATGTGTCAAGCAGTTGACCCGCCCAGACATAGTCTTCCAGATTGTGTCCTGCAGCTAAACTGCCCAGACATAGTTTAACAAACAGTGTCAAGTGGCTGAACCGCCCAGAACATAATCTTCGAGACTAGCTAATTATAATTCTTAAAAATGACTAAGATAAAATAAGATACTAAGAACAAAAGTGAACTAAAAAAGGACTCAATAATATGTTACGAATGTAAGAAGCTGGGATACTTTAAAAATGAATGTTCCTGAGTGAAGAAGAAGCAACCAAAGAAGAAGAAGGCGCTCAAAGCTACTTGGGACGACTCAAGTTCATTCGAAGACGAGGAGCCAACAATGAAGAAGTTGCAAATTATGCTTTAATGACATTTAGCAACGAGGTAAGTAACCTAAACGAGTCTTCTTTATCTTTTGATAAATTATTTAATATATTTAATGACTTGTATGATGATCTTAAATTAGTTAGTAAAAATTATAAATTATTAAAGAAAGATCATGCTTCATTAGTTAGTGAGTTTGAAAATTTAAAAGGGAGTATGATGAACATAGGATAGCTCCTTGCACTAAGTGTGAAGAATTAGATATACTCAAGAAAGAAAATATTTCATTACATGAGACATTAGAAAAATTTAAAATAGGTAACAAATCCTTAAATATGATCCTTGCTAATAAGGGTCCTATTCATAGAAAGGAATAAATTGGCTTTATGAGTAACACTCAACAAAAGCCAACCATCTTCTTTAAAAGATCTACATTATATATTTCAACTATAAATAAATATAATTTTGTGGAAGAATTGGGTAATATGCTTATAAATATTTATTTAAAAAGCATAGTCCATAAAAATTAATTTGGGTCCAAAAGGAACTATAGACAGCTCAACGCTATTAGTAAAATTAGGTAGAATTTTTCATGAGGAATCCAAAGGTAAATGAGTACCTAAACCAAAACCCTATTTCTTGTATGTATGTCTCCAAACAAAGGCTAGAAGCACAAAATGATAGCTTGATAATGGATTCTCAAGATATATGACTAGAGATCTAACTCATTTCTCTAAGTTTACTAGCCTAAATGAAGGATTTGTCACCTTCGGAGAGAACAACAAGGGAAAAATCGTAGGGAAAGGAACCATAGGTAACAAATCAAACCTCTTGATAGAAGATGTATTATTAGTTGATAGTTTGAAACATAATCTACTAAGTACTAGCCAATTATGTGATAAAGGATACATTATTAAATTTGAATCTAATGCTTGTATAATTAAAATACCACACAAAAATAGTTTTATAATTGCCTTAAGAAGAAATAATGTGTATACCATTGACATTGATGATTTTTATAATGAAATGTGTTTATAAGTCTTAAATGATGATGCATGGATTTGGCATAGGAGATTAGGACATGCTAGCATAAAACTATTAAATCAAATCTCAACTAAAAATCTAGTAAGAGGAATACCTAGCATCAAGTTTGTTAAAAATAAAGTTTGTGATGCATGTCAAGTAGGAAAACAAATAAAAAGTAGTTTCAAATCAAAAAATCAAATAAGCACCTCTAGGCCACTTCGATTGATCTATATGGATTTATTTGGATCAATTGATACTACAAACTTAGAAGGTAGCAAATATATATTTGTTATTGTAGACGATTATAGTAGATATACTTGAAACTATTTCTTGGCACACAAAAGTGATTCTTTTAAATGTTTTTAAAAATTTTACAAACTTGTTTAAAATGAAAAGGGTTTTATGATTTTATATATACATAGTGATCATGGTGGTGAGTTTCCAAATTATGACTTTCAAAATTTTTGTGACTCAAATGAGTATAATCATAATTTCTCTACCCGTAGAAATCTACAACAAAATAGAGCATTGGAAAGAAAAAATAGGAGCGTACAAGAAATGGCTAGAACCATGTTAAACGAACATAGCCTACCCAAATATTTTTGGGCCAAAGCTGTTAACACGACATGCTATGTTATGAATAGGGTTCTCGTAAGACCATTACTCTACAAAACTCCTTATGAATTATGGAATAATAACAAATCTAATATTTTATATTTTAAAGCATTTGGCTATTAATGATTTATTTTGAATAAAAAAGATGCCTTAGGAAGGTTCGATACAAAATTCGATGAAGGCATATTTCTTGGTTATTCCTCAATTTCAAAAGTTTATCATATCTTTAATAAAAGAACCATAGTAATTAAGGAATCCATACATATTATATTTAATGAAGTTCCCAAATTGAAGAAAATTGATTTTGATGATGATTTTGATTTTTGATACTTTAAATTTGAATAATAAATCTCCTCTTCAAAATAACTTGGATGCATCTACTTCCAAGGAATCCATACCTAAGGAATGGAAGTATGTAGATGCTCATCCTAAGGAGTTAATAATAGGAGATACATCAAAAGGTATTCAAACTCATTTATCATTTAAGAATTTTTATGCTAACATCATATTTTTATCTCAAATTGAACCAAAATGCATTGAGGAAGCCCTAAAAGATGATTCTTAGGTTATTTCAACGTATAAAGAGTTAAACCAATTTGAGAGAAATGAGGTATGAGAGCTTGTTCCTAGACCTAATGATCATTTAGTGATTAGTACTAAATAAGTCTTTAGAAACAAGCAAGATGAAAAATGGCATCGTGGTTAGAAACAATGCTAGATTAGTGGCCGAGGGTTTCAATAAAGAAGAAGGGATTGATTATGAAGAGACCTTTGCTCTTGTGGCTAGACTTGAAGCCATAAGGATGCTCCTTGCCTTTGCCTCTTTTAAGAATTTTAAGTGGAAGCAATTTGTTAAAGAAAATGATGTAGGATTAAATGTGATAGTAAAGGACAGTACAATCAGATATTGGGCCGGAGTCAAGTTCGAGCATCGGGCCGAGATTCGGATAACGTAATGGAAGCTCACCGAGAGTTCGCTGGAAGAATGCTGGAAGTTTGTTGGGAGTTCACTGAAGGAAATCGAGAGCTCGCCGGGGGTTCATCGGAAAGATGTCAGGAGTTCACCAAAGAGATGATCAGACAACGAAGATTATACATTGAGTGTTGTAGTTAACATTATGATAAGAGTTAGTTTTACTAACTAAATTAAGAGGCCATTAGGTCTTAATTAGGATTAATTTGGACTTATTATAAAAGTCATTTCGGTAACCTAAGGTCAGATGAGACACGATCTTCGAAGACACGATCTTCAAGATGATACAGTCTTTGAAGATGTGTTAGGTAGTTCACCCACCCAGACATAGTCTTCTAGACTGTGTCAGGCGACTGAACCACCTAGAATGCAGTCTTCGAGACTAGCACCTCGGGATCACTTAGAATTTGAAGTTTAGCTCCACTTTGAAGCCATTTGGGGTCTATAAATACCCCACCCATTTTTGCTGAAAGGATGCAAGCAATTAAGAGCAAAAACCTTATGAAAATGCTGTTGTAATTGAGAGCTTCTCCTCATTTTTATCTTGTATAGAATTTTTGTTTAAGGGAGAGCTTAGAGACTTGTAAATGTTATCTCCTAAACCTGTAAATGGATAATAGAGTTGTAAGAAGATAGTCGATTTTTACCCATTGAAGAAAGATCAATAGTGGAAGCCGTTGACCTTAACGGAGGAGGAATCAGGAGTAGGGTAGGTCATGAGACCAAACCAATATAAAATCAGTTTGCTTCCTCTTCTTTGCTCTTCATCTTAATTGCTTTCTAATTTAATTGTCTATTACCTTTGCTTGCACTCTTACAAATATCTCTACGCTTAAATGCTTCTCTACACTTACACGCATCTTTACGGTTAAATGTATTTTTGATACGATTTTTATTGAGCGAGTATTTAAATCAACGTAAATTTTTTATAAGCACTAAATCCACAATAAAATGGAGTAGTGGAAAGAAAAAATAGGAACTTACAAGCTAGAACCATGTTAAGCGAACATAGCCTACCCAAATATTTTTGAGCCGCAATTGTTAACACGACATGCTATGTTATGAATAGGGTTCTCGTAAAACCATTACTCTCCAAAACTTCTTATGAATTATGGAATAATAAAAAATCTAATATTTTATATTTCAAAATATTTAGTTATAAATATTTTATTTTGAATGAAAAAGATGCCTTAGGAAAGTTTGATGCAAAATCCGATGAAGGCATATTTCTTGGTTATTCCTCAATTTCAAAAGTTTATCATGTCTTTAATAAAAGAACTCTAGTAATTGGGGAATCCATACATATTATTTTTAATGAGGTTCCTAAATTGAAAAAAATTAATTTTGATGATGATTTTGATTTTGACACTTTAAATTTGAATAAGAAATCTCCTCTTCAAAATAACTTGGATGCATTTACTTCCAAGGAATCCTTACCTAAGGAATGAAAGTATGTAGATGCTCATTCTAAGGAGTTAATAATAGGAGATATATCAAAAGGTATTAAAATTCACTCATCATTTAAGAATTTTTATGCTAACGTTTTATTTTTATCTCAAATTGAACCAAAATGCATTGAGGAAGCCCCAAAAGATGATTCCTAGGTTATTTCAATGCATGAAGAGTTAAACCGATTTGAGAGAAATGAGGTGTGGGAGCTTGTTACTAGACCTAATTATCATTTAGTGATTGGTACTAAATGAGTCTTTAGAAATAAGCAAGATGAAAATGGTATCATGGTTAGAAACAATGCTATATTAGTGGCTGAGGGTTTGAACTAAGAAGAAGGGATTAATTATAAAGAAACCTTCACTTTTGTGGTTAGACTTGAAGTCATAAGGATGCTCCTTGCCTTTGTCTTTTTTAAGAATTTTAAGTTATTTCAAATGAATGTCAAAAGTGATTTTCTTAATGGTTTTATTTTTGAAGAAGTTTATGTTAAACAACCCCCGGTTTTAAAAATAATCTTTTTATGAATCATGTTTTTAAACTATCTAAGGCTCTTTATTGATTGAAACAAGCCTCTAGGGCCTGGTATGAAAGACTTAACTCTTTTCTTATTTCAAATAATTTTTTAAAAGATAAGGTTAATACCACGTTATTTTTAAGTATTTTAAAAATAATTTTATAGTTATTCAAATTTATGTTGATGATATTATTTTTGATTTAACAAATGAATCATTATGTAAATCTTTTGCCAAGAGTATGAGCCAAGAATTTGAAATGAGTCTAATGGGTGAATTAATATTTTTTTTAAGATTATAAATAAAATAATTAAATGATAGTATCTTCATAAGTCAAACTAAGTATATCTTAGATTTGTTAAAATATTTTAGTATGAACAATGCTAAGGCCATAAACACACCCATAAGCACTTTTACAAAATTAGACTTGGATAATGAAGGTAAAAATTTTAATAAAAAAATATAGAGGAATACTAGGTAGTTTATTGTATTTAACTACTACTAGATCGGACATAATGTTTAGTATTGGATTGTGTATAAGATTTCAATCCAATCCTAAATATTCTCATTTTAAGGCAGTTAAACAAATATTTAGATATTTAAAAGGAACTTCCAATTTTGGTTTTTGGTATCCTAAGTAAAAAAAAACTTTGGTTTACTTGCCTATGCGGATGCCAATTTTAGAGGTTGTAGAACAAATAGAAAGAGTACAATCGGAACATGCCAATTCTTAGGACATGCTCTTGTTTCTTGATCTTCTAAAAATAAAATTCGGTTGCATTATCTATAACCGAAGCTAAGTACATAGTAGTTGGTGCATGCTGTGTACAAGTTATTTGGATGAAAAATACCTTAGAAGATTATAAAATTTACTTGAAAAATATACTTACAAAATACGATAATACTAGTGTAATATGTTTAACTAAAAATCTTATTCAATACTCAAGAGCTAAATATATTGACATTAGACATCACTTTATTAGAGATCATATAAATAATCATGATATATCTTTGGAATTTATTGATACTAACCATCAATTAGCTGATATATTCACCAAGCCATTAAATAAAGAATAATTTGACTTTATTAGAAGAGAGTTAGGAATGTTAAACTATCCAAATGCATGATTTGCTATTTCTAAGATTTATTCAGCTTTTACTTGAAATTTACATAAAATGATTTTGAATACATGAGTAGCTCTTATAGTCTTCTTGGATTTCTCAACTTTTTGAGATCTCTTTCAAAATAATTCTTGGATTCATGTTATATATCTCCACTTTTAATAATTTATTTTATTTTGGGATACTTGATTTTTAGATCTTTGACACCCCCTCCCCTTATTCTTCTTCTATTTTATTTACAAAGAGGAAGAAATCACTTTGATATGAAATGGATTAAATTATATTCTATTTTTCTTCTTACTTTACTGAGGGAGAGAAATGAACTAGATTTCTTTCTTTGTGTAATGAATATTTATGATAAATATGTTAACATATGTATTGAACACTTAGTATTCAAATATGTGATGTATATTTCTCCTTTTTGATAACAAAGGGGGAGAAACAACATGGTTGATGACATATGATAAATGTTGTGTTTAAAATTTTATCATATAATGAACTTTTTTTAAACAATTATTGAATAACTTTTCATTTTTAATGACAAAGGGGGGAGAAATAGTATATTGATGACAAGTGATAAATGATATGTTTGAATATTTTTGATAAATAGTCAAAAATGATAAATGTTAAAATGATGGATATTTGAGATAAATGCTCAAATATGAATTATATATTTCTCTTTTTTTGTTGATGACAAAGGGGGAGAAACGACATAAATTATGACATAAGAGAGATATTTTAAGATCTTTAAAATAGTTAAAAAATTTTATGATGACATGGTATATTAAGAATATAATGATTGAAATTTTTATGTGATACCAAAAAGATAAATCTCTCAAAATTTTATCATGTTTGGTATCATGTATAGTTAAATTATTAAAATTGTCAAAATGCTTAAATTCAAAAGTGATGGTGCTTTCGAATTCAAGTTTGTTTTATATATCCTATGGCATATACATAAGGGGTGTTATGGTTAACTCCCATCATCAATTGATTGTCATCATAAAAAAGGGGTTGTTGAATCTCAGATTTTGATGATGAAATCAATTGATGAGTTTTATGATCTAACTTGTGTGTTAAAGAAAATGATACAAGATTAAATGCGACAGTAAAGGGTAGTACAATCAGATGTTGGGCCAGAGTTAAGTTCGAGCATCGAGCTGAGGTTCGGACAATGCAATGGGAACTCGCTAAGAGTTTGCCAGAGGTCGACCGAGATTCAGACGATGTTGTTGGGAGCTCATCGAGAACTCACGAGAAGTTTACCGGGAAGTTCATCGGGAGTTCACCGACAGGTTGTCGGAGCTCATCGGGAGTTTGCCGGAAGAATGGTGGAAGTGCTGGTTATAGGTGCCCTACAAGCCAATCACGTGAGTGATGGCACGTGTGACACACTATATGATCTTTTTGCTTATGATTAATATTAATATATTCTCACATTATCTATTACATATATATTGTAATGTCCTTGGTTCTGTGCAATGGGAGTCGGTTCGTGATGAGATCATGATAATAAGATCGATTCACCTCTAAACACGGATCCTAAATAATTTCGGTCATAGGTTACTTAAGAGGGACATTGAGATAATCGGACAGATTGGTGTACTATATATCCATCCATATAATAGAGGCAACTGGTCTCATAGCCACTTGTGTGAAGACATTAAGGATATAGTATAGGTGCTCATTGGAGAATGAGTTCACTGATTGATCCGCTTATGAAATGTTGTATAGTTAATGATACCTAATGTCAGATATGATTTCATAGTCCCAGTTGTGTATCTTATCCTTAGACTTGAGACACCAAGGATGCCTTGTATGAGTACTCCTTTCTTCGACGCCAGACTTACAGGTTTGTAAAGTTTCAGATCTAGTACAGTTGGTTATTGGGATTGGTAGCCAATCTTACGAAGGCAATTAAGTGTCAATAGAGGATCATCCACTCTCAGTATCACGAGAGGAATATCCCATATGTGCTTGCTTAAACAAATCTCTAGCCAAGGTCGTTCGGATTAAGAGAGAGAGTTCTCTGGGAAAATTCGATAAGAGCGAGACTATGAAGGATTCTGTATGTAGCCTGACAGTACCATATCTAATATACGGTCTCTGAGATATTGGTTGGATGAGAGATTATAGATACATAGTAATTGTGGATAGATAGGTCCGATTGATTTGATCCCCCCTATACCGTTTGGGGACTATGACATAGTGGCCTAGTATGTCCATAGTCGATGAGTCGAGTGAATTATTATAGGGATAATAATTCACTATATCAGAAGGAGTTCTGATGGGAGTGACTCACGACCAACTTGGTATCGGGCCTAGAAGGTGACACACATATGGTGGATGCTATAGTGAATAGAGGATTGGATGAAGATCCAATTAGCTCATATTCTCATTAGATGAGATCCTAAGCTGATGGGCCCCTTGATTAAGGCGCAATTAGAGGCCTAAGGAGATTATTGGATAGAGATCTAATAATGCAAGGTTAGTGGGTTATTGGATAGAGATCCAATACCTACTAAGGCAAGAGCCCTAGGGTTTTGGTGGCTCTTTATAAATAGGAGGGGAGACTTATAGTTAATAGGCTATAGCTTTAGGCACCACCTCCTATTCTCCTCTCTCCCTCTGTGTAAGAGTTATGAGATCAGATTGGAGGAGCTTCGCTATAGAGATCCATCGTGTGGATACTACTAGAAAGGAGAACACTTGATCTTCTTCATCTTCTCCATCCGGATATGGAATATAGGGATATACGATCTTCCTAGGTAAAATCAATCTCTCACACATTATGGTTTTATCAATTTTTTACGTTTTTCTTGCGACTCTAATATTTTATATGATGATTTTGATCTATGTAGGAAACTAGTTTTTATTTTGATTTTCACTGCACATGTGATGCATCCGTTGAGGTTTCTCAACAGTGGTATCAGAGCCAAGGTTTTTATGTGAAAGATTGGTTTTAAACTACGTATGATGAGATTATATCACGTAGAATCATTCTACATATTCTTGTTATGTTTTCACAGTGAAGGCAGACAGGAGGAGGGGTGGCCAACCACAACCAGCCCCCATGGAGGGTCGGTGATAGAACCCCAGAAGGAGCCCTATAGATTTTGATTCTTGAGGGGGATCAACCCTTAGAACACTGTAGGGGTTTCTCCCTCCTAGATTCGACACAAGACTGAAATAAAATTAATAATTGCTTGATTCAAGAGAGGGGGCGGCTACATCATTATATAGGGATCAAAACCCTAGCCTAAGGAGGTGCTTGCCTAAGTAAAATTATCCCTTTGCCCCTCCTATAGCCAACCTGCCTTAATAGGAACAGGGGGCGACTAGGTTGGCTCTATAACCGACCTAAGCAGGGGGAAACTCTGGCCAACCAACGCAGTAAGGGGGCGATGTCCACTAAGCCATAAGGGCTAATCTAAACCTTAGCTATACTCTTTTATAAGATAGGAGTAGCTTTATTATAATCTAGCAGAGTTTTGTTGATTACTTCTATGGAGATTAGGACTCAACTGTACTGGAGTCCTATCAAACCCGCCCTCTTAAAATCAGCCTTGTCCTCAAGGATGAAGTTGCATGAACTCAGGGAACCAAGTCTTCAGCTCCTCATTAGCTTGGGTGTCAGTTAGAAGAACTTGAGATGAGTCGTCATCTTTAAATTTCCATTTGAGTTGGGATACTTGGAGGATCAACTGTAATTTTAATCTGGTGTATGGATCTGATCTCCAAATTGGGGTCCCAATATGATCCCCAATTTTGCAAGGCCCAAAGAAATAGGGAGACCACTTTCTTGAGGCTTGAATTTCATGCTAGGGGAGCTGGAGATGAAGGGGGACTTGATCTTTTTTAGGAAACTTTCTTCTGCTCCGGCATTTGTTAGGGAAAAGTTTCTTCCTTGCATGGGCTGCCACATTGTTAGTCTTTAGTGATAGCCAATCTTTCTTCTGGAATGGTGACTACCCTCTAGTATGGTTCAGGATAATGAGAGCCCAATCTGGTGTGAGCATGGAGTGTAATTCTTCTAGTTTAACTCCTCTTTCGTGCCATAGACCTATATCCAATTATATTTTAAATTTGGTAGTAATTAGTATCTCCTGTAAAATCCTCTTATGAAGTGTGGGGGAAGCTTCAATGTAAATTAGGAGTCAACCATCTTGTATAATAATAGCCCAAATTCTAACTCTTGATGCATCAGTCTCAATGACCAAAGTGCGACCGAAATAGGGCAATGCTAGGACCGACATCATCGTCATGGCTGCCTTGAGTCGTTTGAAGGCTGTGGAGGCTTTATCCGACCACAAGGAGTCTTTTTTCAGTAAGAACATGAGCGGGGCACTGATCTTGCCATAATATTTCACAAAATTTTGGTAGTAGCCTGTGAGTCCAAGGAAATCACATAATGATTGTACGTTTATAGATCTCGACCATCCTTGCATTGCCTCAATCTTTGTCGGGTCCACCGCCACTCCATCCTTTAATATAATGTGCCCAAGATACTCCAATTTACGCTGTAAGAAGCTGCACTTTGACTGTTTAACATAAAGAGTATTCTCCCGAAGAATCGTTAGAATAGTTCGTGAGTGTTGAAAATGTATATCAAGTGTAGGGCTATAAATTAGAATCAAAGAATACCAATACGAACTTGCGTAGAAAACATAGGAAGATATCATTCATCAGGCTTTGAAAAATAGGAGTATTCATAAGTCCGAAAGGCATTACCAAAAACTCATAGTGGCCGTTATTCGTGTAGAATGCAATTTTCAGAATATCTTCAGTGCATACCCGGATCTGATGGTATCCGGATCGAAGATCCAATTTAGTGAGGACTCAAGCTTCTTTTAATTCATCCAAGAGTTCATCTACGACTGGGATAGGATATTTATCCTTGATGGTGATAGCATTTAGAGCCCGGTAGTCAATGCACATCCGCCACGTACCATCTTTCTTGTGCACTAGCAACACCAATGAGGAGTAAGGGCTGCAGCGCAGTTGAATCACCCTGGTGTCAAGCATATCTTTAACAATGTTCTCGATCTCATCCTACTACAAGTGAGGATAGTGGTACGATCGTAAATTTATAAGAGGTTTGCCCATAGATGACTGCTAAATATGCATCAAGAATCCACCATGTGCTTTGTGCAAAACTTTCTCCATTTGTTGTGACGAAATGGTGGAAATTTGGCTCTCGCGCTTGCCTCGTAATGTGACATATCTCCCTTTGCAATAAAATTTCATGATTAATTTAAAAAAATATTAGGAGATATCACCTAGTGTTGTGAGTCATTCGATCTCGAGTACGGCTTCATAATCATCGATGGATAGGAGGAAGAAATCAGCGACCACTTCTTGATCTTGGAGGAGTAGTTTCACCCGCGGGCACCGTTGTCATAATTAAATATTCGGCCATCGGTGACCTTTATGTCAAACTTGTTACAACCTTCAATTTGAAGTGCTAAATGTGCAGCAACCTTACCATTGAGGAAGTTATTGGTGTTGCCTGTGTTGATGAGAATGATGATGAATTATTATTTTAGAAGTCCTCCAACTTTCATCATTTGTGGGTTGGAATAGCCTGCCAATGCGTGCACTATGTAGTTGGCCGGTTGGGACCCTTCCTCCATGGCTTCTTTTTTAGGTTTAAGGGCTTCTTCAGATGTTTCATTGTCCTCATCCTCGGCTAGTTCAATCACGAGGAGCCGACCCTTTTGCAGTGATGTTTGCGGCTCCATGGTTCATCGCAATGCCAACACAACTCCTTAGCTGATCGTTCGTGAAGCTCGTCTCTTGTCAACTTTTTTAGTGCAGGGGCTTGGATGGCAATAGAGGGGGCAGTAGGCCTCGGCATGGCTGGTCGGGGAGTGACCCTTGTCCTTCGTACCTCATGGTTTAATTGTTCTTCCTAGATATGCACAAAGGAAATCGTCGCCATAAGAGTGTATGGTTGCCGCACCTTTACTTCTCCTCGGATCTCCAGCTTTAGGCCCTCGATAAAAGTACCTAAAAGTTGTTTCTCATACCAATTCTCAGTTTGGTTAGATAAATGCTCAAACCTTATTTAGTATTCTTGTATTGTAGAGGTTTGACGAATCTTTACCAATTGTCCATCAATGTTGTTGAAATCGATTGGTCCAAAGCGATCTAGTAGTCATTCCTTCAATCGCTACCAAGAGAGTCCTCCATGGGTGTGCTTAAACCAATTAAACCATTGAATAGCATCTCCCTCGAGGTGGATGGTAGCAATCTCCACCCGTGTAGCGTCGATGGTTCGGTAGAACCGAAAATAGCACTCCGTGCGTGAGCTCCACCCGATCAGGTCTCCTTCTTCCCATCTAGGGAAGTCAACCTTCATGCATGGATTATTGAGATCAGAGGTGATGTGACCATGTTCTTGAGGATCATCTTGCCGATCCAGAGTTTCTCTGTGTTGTGATTTCCTCGGGTTCGACAGTCGACCAATGCTGAATTCGGCGAAAATGGATCACATCTTCTCTTCCATGCGGTTTCCAAAGGCTTCAAGCTTTGCATCGATAGCCTCCTCTGATACCATAGTATATGTCTCTAGATCTGTAATATTAAGATCTTTTTTCTATCATTGAGTTAGTGGCATGGGAATTTTGGAGAAGGGGGTGGCCGGTTGGAAGGTGGATCGGTTTGGGTGGAAGTAGGCTACAGTTTAGGGTAGATTTGGGGCTATGGTTTTGTAGAGTTTAGGCTATGAATTGGTATGATTTTAGGGCTGTGATAGTAGTAGATGAATGTTAGGAAAATAGTTTTTAGATCTGGGATAGATGACAGTAAAGGTAGGTGTCTCGGTAAGGAAAGTTAGCTAGAAAGGTATGTGGATCGATAAGGAAGTAGGCTGATTTGGGTGGTTGATTTGGGGCCTGTTTGGATTCAGTTTAAGGTAATATTTGGAAGAGTTTTTAGTGAGGATCATAGGGTTTGGAGATGAGGAAAATAGAGTCCAAAATCTCACAAAAAATATCACTTAAATCTGATCAAATTCGGTGAAAAGAAGTGTTACGATGTGCTATCCTGCTGAACCAGTTTTATGTTGGAGAAATGATGACTTCTCGACATAAATTCTAGAGGGAAGTTCAAGAAAATTATTCAAAAACCCTTGGTTCAGATGTTAATACTAGTAAAAAGTTCGACAAAATTTTTACAGCATAATAGTAGGGAAATAGGGCAAAAGATAAAAGGCAGATTCCTTCATTGTAAAATGCTAGAACTACGTGATGATTAAAGATTACACAAAAAACCAGTTCTAGAAGGAGTTTTTTCGTAAAATCAAATCCAGATGAAAGCCAACATGATCTTGAGAATTGTGTAAAAATTTCAGCCAAAAAGAATGAACAAATATTTGGTTTCAAGAGGCCAATAGATGGAAGGCAGATTCTGATTTGTAAAATTTTAGTACTGTGCAATGAAGAATCGCAGTGCTATAAGTCAAGATCCAGAAGGAGTTTTTTCAGAAGATTAGTCTTAGATGAAAGGTAAGACGTTCTATAAAATTGTATAAAAGTTTTAGCTAAGAAGGGCAATTAAAAGTTTGGTTTCAAGAAGCAATAATCGATTAAAAATTTCTGCAGCATTTTGCCTTTACAACGATGATAACGTTTGCGACAAGCAAAATTTGTAGCGGATAAAATTTGAAAAAAGATCTTCAATGTGTAAAGTAAGGAATCTTGTAGTATTGAAGAGACATGGATGATAAAAATATACTAGATTTTCAGATCAAATGCAGGCGGCACAGAAGGGGAAAGAGAGGTTAGGGCATCCTTTAAAGAAAAGGATGATCCTACCCCTATGAATTCAAAAAATTTCGAGGACTGTCCTCTCATCCAGAATTATGAAAATGCCCTTGATAATTCTGAAATTTTTTAGCATGTCCTTATTTCCAAAAAATAATTAATTAAATAATTTAATTAATTATTATATATATCTAGTAATCCTACATATGATGTGATATACATGTGATATATGATGTGGATGGATGATCATGAGCCATGTGTTGTGATGTGTGTAATTATGATTATGATTATGATTATTATTATTATTATTATTATTATTATTATTATTATTATTATTATTATTATTGGGGCCTGTGAGCCTATGTTTTTCTCGTTTATTGTCGGGTCTATATGTTTGTGATTATTTATAATTACATGGAGAGGC
Organism: Ensete glaucum; assembly: GCA_021527575.1. Classification (NCBI taxonomy): domain Eukaryota; kingdom Viridiplantae; phylum Streptophyta; class Magnoliopsida; order Zingiberales; family Musaceae; genus Ensete; species Ensete glaucum. Next base: position 18,814,914 of record CM038554.1, read on the forward strand.
ACAGCGGGAGCGTAGAGGTGATAACGGGACCCACGATGTCGTGGCGGAAGATCATGCCGCATGGTGATGCGATGATCCGACGAAACTAATGATGATGAGATCAATAATCACAAGGCATGAAGATGCGCCAATGCACACATAGATCCTAATTGTGAGTGATTAGGCCCATTGACTCGGGCTTAATCATATTAGGTGACGACTCATTATCATCTGGTGTAGCTTGCATATATGATGTGTTATATACCAACTAGATATATATATATATATATATATTTGTATGCGATGTAGATATATATTAAATATGTATATATGTGACACGACATATTAGGAGACCGATACAAAAACCCCTCCTAAGATAATATTAAGTCGATAAGCGTGAGACAATAAGATTAACCCATGTAGCCTTCCATCATTATAGAAAGAAATTGAATCCCAACATAAGTTGAGTTAGTCGAGTCCCTCGAGGCTCACCTATCTACGTGATCGAGTTTTTGCCTATGACATAAAAATGTCACCAGTGACCTGAGGACATGGTATGCTTGGTCGAGTCCCTCGAGGACATATCATCAAATCAGACTCATCTTGTAATGATGGTGATAACCTAACTGAATATCATGGTTGGTCAAGTCTCTTAAGACCATGATAATTTGGAGGCCAAACGTGATGGGAATCACAAGGAGTTGTGATTGACAAGAGTTACCTACCTTTTGAGCTTAGTGTAATTGGTCGAGTCCCTCGAGATTGCACTTGTTGGAAAACCTCAGTGGGTGCATCACACGCGCAGCGAAAATTAAAACAAAAATTGGTTTCCCACGTAGATCAAATCGTCGTGCAAAATATTGGGGTCGCTAGAAAAATGTAAAAACTGATAAAACCGTGATGTGTGAGAGATTGATTTTACATAAGGAGATCGTATATCCCTATATTCCAGATCCGGATGGAGAAGATGAAGGAGGCTAAGCATCCTCCATTCTAGCGGTATCCACATGATGGATCTCTGTAGCGAAACTTCTCCAATCTGATCTCACAGCTTTTGCACAGAGGGAGGGAGGAGAATAGAAGGTGGTGGCTAAGGCTGTAGCCTATCAACCATGAGTCTCCCCTTCTATTTATAGAGAGCCACCAAAAACCCTAGGGCTCCTGCCTTAGTGGGTATTGGATCTCCATCCGATAACCCACTAACCTTAAATTATTGGATCTCTATCCAATAATCTCCTTAGGCCTCTGATTGGGCTTTAAGTAAGGAGCCCATCAGCATGGGGTCTCATCTAATGAGAATAGAAGCTAATTGGATCTTCATCCAATCCTTTATTCGCTGAAGTATCCACCATATGCGTGTGACACTCATATAGTGAATTATTATCCTCATAATAATTCACTCAACTCATTGACTATGGATGTACTAGGCCATTATGACATAGTCCCCAAACGGTATAGGGGGATCGAATCCGTCGAACCTATCTGTCCACAGTTACCATGTATCTATAATCCCTTATCCAACTAATATCCCAGAGATAGTATATTGGACATGGTACTATCAGGCCACATACATAATCCTTCATTGTCTCGCTCTAATCGGATTCTCCCGGAGAACTCCTTTTCTCTTAATCCAAACGACCCTAGCCAGGGATTTGTCTGAGCAAGCATATATGAGATATTTCTCTCATGATACCAAGAATGGATGATCCTCTATTGACACTCAATTGCCTTCGTAAGGTTGGCTACCAATCCCGATAACCAGTTGTACCAGATTTGAAACTTTCTAAACCTGTAAGTCTGACATCAAAGAAAGGAGTACTCATACAAGGTATCCTTGGTATCTCAAGTCTAAGGACCAGATACACAATTGGGACTATAGAATCACTATATGATATTAGGTATCATTAACCATACAACATTTCATAAGCGGATCAATCAGTGAACTCATTCTCCAATGAGCACCTGTACTATATCCTTAGTATCTCCACACAAGTGACTATGAGACCAGTCGCCTCCATCATATAAACGGGTATATAGTACACTGATCTGTCCTATTATCTCATTGTCCCTCTCGAGTAACCTATGATCATGATTATTTAGGATCTATGTTTAAAGATGAACCAATCTCATTATCGTGATCTCATCACGATCCGATTCCCATTGCACAGAACCATAGATATCACAATATATATGCAACTTATAATATAATATGAGAATATACCAATATTAATCATAAGAAAAAAGATCATATGGTATGTTATATGTGCCACAACTCATGTGATTGGATTGCAAGGCACCTGTAACTAGCAACACTAAGATACCGATTGGATCCTGATCCCCACTAGGAGTTTGCCAGAGACTTTCATCTCACGTGTTGAGGGTGTCGCATGATTCGCTAGGAAAATAGTGGGAGTACATTAAGATAGAAGTCCATATCTTAATTAATATTTTTTGTAAAGTTTACATGTTATTTAATTTACGCTATACCTTGTTTATCTCTTGCAAACCCCCTATATAGCATACTTGATGCCAATCGCTTCACTAGTCCAAACTACATAGATTGGCTCCATAATTTGATAATTGTTCTCACTACGGAGAAAATCATATATGTCCTTAATATGATTATGCCCACGCTGGAGGAAAGGACAAGCGAGGATGAAATCGTTTGCTTTGTGAAGTATATAGATAGTCCTAGAGGATAACCTGTATTTTGATCTTATACTTCAGTCCTTACCGGATTCCTTTTCATAGTTCATTATTAACTTTAATATGAACAAATTTGAGGTGACTCTCCCTGAGCTCCTCAATTTGTTGAGGGAAGCTAAGAGTGCCATCAAGAAGGAGAAGTCAGTTCTTTATATTGGTGAGACCAAAAAGAAAAGGAAGCCTAGCAAGACCCTTAAGAAGGGCAAGAGCAAAGAAAGACTAGGTAAGGCAAATGTTGTTAAGAGAGACCCGACAAAGGACAAAGAATAATGCTTTCACTGCGGCCAAGATGGGCATTGGAAGAGGAATTGTAAGGACTACCTTATAAATAAGGCGAAATAGAAGCTTTAGGTATATTCATGATCAGTGTTAACTTGTCAGATTTTCATGATAACACATGGGTATTGGATACCGGGAGTGTTTATCATATCTACAATTGGTTGTAAGTTCTGGCAAGACCTAGGAGACTGTCCAGAGGTATGATGGACCTCAAGATAGGCAATGGAGCAAGAGTTTCTATAGTTGCCATTGGGGAGGTCACCCTACCTAGTGGAGCTATCATTGTATTGGATGCATGCTATTTTATTCTCTCTATTATTAAAAATATTATATCCATCTCTTGTTTGATAATTAGTGGATATAAATTAGTTTTTGAGAATAATAGTTGTTCAATAAATATGGATGATGAGATCATCACTAGAGGGACCCTTGTATATGGCTTATATATGTTAGACACTTCTCCACACATCATGAATATAAATATGTCTAAGAAGAAAAGAGATGAGGTGAATAATACAAACCTGTGACAATATAGGCTAGGTCATATATATGAGGGAAGGATTCAAAAGTTGTTGAAAGATGGATACTTAGATCTATTTGATTATGAGTCATATGCAACTTGCGAACCTTACCTTTGTAGGAAGATGACCAACTCTCCTTTTAGTGGAACTGGAGAGAGAGCCACTGAGTTATTGGAACTCATACATAGTGACGTATGTGGTCCCATGACGACTCAGGCTATAGGTGGTTACTTATACTTCATTACATTCACTGTTGATTTCTCTAAGTATGGACATGTATACTTGATGAAGTACAAATCTGAGGCCTTCGAAAAATTTAAAAAATATAAGAATGAGGTAGAGAACCAAATTGGAAAGAGTATTAAGACTCTTCGATTAGATCGAGGAGGAGAGTACTTAAGTATGGAGTTTACCCATTTCCTCAAGGATAATAAGATTCTATCCCATTGGACACCTTATACACCTCAGCTCAATAGTGTATCAGAAAGAAGGAATCGTACGTTGTTAGACATGGTGCGGTCCATGATGAGTTTTGCTAACCTACTCGTCTCATTCTAGGGGTACACCCTAGAGACTATAACTTACCTTCTTAACAGAGTTCCATCCATCAAAGTCGATAGTGTCTACGCCATATGAGATATGGAAAGGAAAGAAGCCTGATCTTAAGATTATTAAGATTTGGGGCTATCCTGCCCACGTTAGAAGACACAACCCTGATAAGTTAGAATCAAGGACAGAATGGTGTACATTCATGGGATACCCAAAGGAAACTTGTGGGTATTATTTCTACCATCCCGAAGACCGAAAGGTCTTTGTTGCTATGAGAGCTGTGTTCATTGAGAATGAACACATTCTTAGTAGAAACAATGGGAGTGAGATAGAATTGAGCGAGGTTGGAGAACCTAGTTCAACACCATTCCAGAGCCCGAGTCTGTTCAGGTACCTAACACACAAATTTCAATTTTACATAGGTTTAGTAGAGTATCTCACCCTCCTGAAAGATATGTGGGACATATTAGTGGAGATGACTCTCAAGATATTGATTCTCAGACCTATGAGGAGGCTATTATGAGTATAGACTCTGAGAAGTGACAAGAAGTCATGAATTCTGAGATGGATTCCATGTACTCTAATAAGGTTTGGAACCTTGTGGATGCACTTGAGGGTATTATACCCATTGGCTACAAATGAATCTTCAAGAAGATCGGAGTGGATAGAAAGGTAGAGACCTATAAAGCAAGGTTGGTAGCTAAAGGATATCATCAAAGACAGCCATGCTTAAGTCCATTAGAATTATTTTGGCCATTGCAGCATACTATAACTATGAGATCTGGCAGATAAATATCAAAATGGTATTCTTCAACGACAACCTTGAGGAATAGGTGTATATGATACAACTAGAGGGATTCGTATCCAAAGAGAGTCCAAATAAAGTGTGCAGGTTGCTTAGATCTATTTATGGATTGAAGAAAGCTTTCAAAAGTTGGAACATAAGATTTGATGAGGTGATCAAATCTTATGACTTCGTTAAGAATAAACATGAGCCTTGTGTGTACAGGAAGGTAAGTGAAAACGCTATCACCTTCTTTAGTATATGTGGATGACATCCTAATCATTAAGAATGATGTAGAAATGCTCTCCACAGTAAAGGCTTGGCTATTCAGAAACTTTTTGATAGGACTCCAGTAGGTTTGAGTCCTAATCTCCCTAGAAGTAGTCAATAAAACCCTGCTAGATTTTAATAAAGCCACTCCTATCTTATAAAGGATTCTGGCTAGGGTTTAGATTAGCCCTTAGAGCTTAGTGGCCATCGCTCCCTTACTGGGTTGGTTGGCCAGGGTTTCCCCTGCTTAGGTTGGCTATAGAGCCAACCTAGTCGCCCCTGTTCCTCTTAAGACAGGTTGACTATAGGAGGGGCAAAAGGTTAATTTTACTTAGGCAAGCACCCCCTTAAACTAGGTTTTTAATCTCTATATAATGATGGAGCTATCTCATCTCTTGAATCAAGCAATTATTAATTTTATTTTAGCCTTGTGCCGAGTCTAGGATGGAGGAACCCTTATAACGTTCCAAGGGTTGATCCCCCTCAAGGATCAAAATCTATAGAGCTCCTTTTGGGGTTCTATCATCTGGTATCAGAGCCGCATTCCTGCTACCCTGTAGCCATCTCAGTCGCTTCCACCTTCCCAAGCAATTCCCACAATTGCTATGACACGCGCCTCCACCTTCCACCCTAGCAGCAAATCAAATCAGTCTGCCACTGCCCCCTGCATTTGATCTGGAACTCAGGTATATTTTTATAACCCATGACTCTTTAATACTACAAGATCCTTCATATTATATATGTGGGAGAAGTTTTTCAAAGTTTTATTGCTGTAATTTTTTACCATCACAAATGTTATCATCGTTGTGAAGGTAAAACATTGTAAAAATTTTCAGCTGATTTTTGCTACTTAAACTAAACTTTTGTTCATCCTTTCTAGCCAAAACTTTTACACAATTCTCAAGATCAAGTTGGCTTTCATTTGGATTTGATTTTATGAAAAAACTCCTTTTGGAACCGATTTTCTTGTATGATCTTTCACCATCATGCAATTCTAGAATTTTATGATGAAGGAATCTACCTTGCATCTTTTGCCCTATTTCCCTACTGTTATGCTACCAAAATTTTGTCAAAGTTTCTACTGATATTCACAATATCTAAACCAAGGGTTTCTATATAATTTTCTTAAAGTTTCTCTGGAATTTACATTGAGAAGTCATCATTTCTCCGACGTAAAATCTGGTTCAGCAAGACAGCACATCGCAACACTTCTTTTCATCGAATTCTATCAGATTTGAGTGCTATTTTTTGTGGGATTTTAGACTCTCTTTTCCTTATCTCCAAATCCTACCATCCTCATCAAAAGCCCTTCCAAATACTACCCTAAACCGAATCCAAATAGCCCCCCAAATCAGCCACCCAAATCAACCTATTTCCTTATCGATCCACTTACCTTTTTAGCCAACTTTCCTTACTGAGACACCTACCTTTACTGCCATCTATCCTAGATCTAAAATCTATTTTCCTAACCTTCATCTACTGCTATCATAGCCCTAAACTATATCAATTTGCATCCTAAACTCTACAAAACTATAGCCCCAAATTGCACGCAATACAGCCACTAACTGCACCTAAAAACTGAAGCCTTCGGTCCACCAACCTTTCAGCCACCCAATCACCCTTGTCCCTTTAATTGCAGCATGCATCTTTCACTGCCCAACACTACCAATAGTGACCTCTTGCTACCATCCTCCTTGATAGTAGCCAACAGTGATCCTTGCGATAAAAAGCTACTAGTAGTGATCTTTCGCTGTAATTTATTTCGCTGCTGAATATCTTGATTGCATATAGTAACAAATTAAACACAAAAATAGCCATATCTTGCTCCATACCACTGCTGCCCTCCTCTGTAATAGCCGTGTACATCATTACCCGTCTTCCTCCTATTATAGCCGCACCCTTGCTGCAATCGATGCCACATGCAGCCATGAAGTCGTACCGTAGCCATAGCCGACATTACTATTGCCCTCTTCTTCCTTCACCATCGTTGCTGCCTTCCAACTCAGATCTCTTGGCTGCCATCTTTTGACAAATATCAACCATCTAAAAAATCATAGCCTCGATGATATTGCAGCGTCAACATTGCAGCATCACCAAAGGACCATAGCCGACGTTACTGCTACCATTTTCCTCCTCCACCGTTACTACTACCCTTGGCTGCCATCCTCCACTTGGAGACTTCACCATCGCTGCCCTGACATCGCTGCCATTACTGCCTTCAGCCTAAAGATTGCAGCTACACTCTTTAATCGATTTGATTTGATAGGTTGCAGATCCTTATGTAATGACATCAGGGGGCTTATTCGAAGCCAAATTGGAGGCTCTATAGATGCATATGGATGTTAAATTTGGATTGGACTGATCACCAAGGCCAATAAGATCACAATGTGGCACAAATTTGGATTGTAAAAAGAACCTTAGTGATGATCCATCAAACCTCCACCATCCAAGAGTATTAAACCAAATTTCGAAGGTTATCTAATCAAACTTATGATTGGTCTAAAAAATAGATATTAGGGACTTTTATTGAGGGCTTGAAGTCAAAGATTCAGGAAGAAGTTAAAGCACGATGGTCGTACACACTTAAGGTAGCCATCTCCTTTATGCGACATCAAGAGGAGCGATTGAACTATGAAGCTCAGAAGACTAGAGTTGCTCCTCGACCAGTGGCACCAAAGCTTTCACCTCCTCCTACTGTTAGCCGACCCCCTTAGCCATGGAAATTAATAAGAGAAGACCTTCATGACGGATCGACAAAGGGCCTATGTGGGTGTTGTGATAAACTGTGGAGCCTAGAACACAAATGTAAAAAGGAGACACTATTGATGATTGCGCCCACTAAAGAACCCAATCTTGAAGATATGACTCTCGAGCCCAAGGAGAAGGATACACCATAACTGGCCACCCATACAGTCCCTATCTTAGCCAACTGTACTAACCTACAAACATTGAAGATCAAAGGGTTTCTCGAGCAGCAGTCCATCATCATCCTCATCGACGCTAGGAGCACACACAACTTCATGAGCAATAAGGTCGCTACCAACTTAATGCTCCAAAAAGAAGATTACAATAGGTTCGAAGTCAAGGTAGCTAACGACCAAATTCTAAAGTGCAACCAGAAGTGCTCGTGGGGAAAACTGATCCTACAGGAGCAAGACATAGTTGCTAATTTTTTCCTCCTCCCTCTTGATGGTTTTGATATAATGCTTACAATTGATTGGTTGTCCATGATTGGAGATATTTTCTAAAATTTTTTGAAGCTAACCATGAAATTTTTCAAAAAAGAAAAGCAGGTGATTCTACGAGGGAGCCCAGTGACTACAACCACAACACCATAGTTGGAGGGGGTACCAAAAGAAGAATCCAGTGGTTTCCCAATTTAAATTCAAGAGTTTCATGAGATTGAAGATAAAAAAACCCCTCCCACAACTTGTTGAATTTTTAGGCGTCTCCACCCAACTAAGCCGACTACCTCCTTTGAAGTTGGCTAACCCCCCCATGCTGAATAGGTTGAAACTTCTACTGGTTGTTGCTCGACCAAATTGCTTCGTACAACCTCAGAAGGTCGAAGATAAAAGGGTCGTCCAAGAGATAACAGAGACACGTATTGTTCGACCATGCTTATTTCCCGCTACACCACGTCCCTACATCCTTTTCTCTAGAGATAAGCTACTTTTAAAGTATTACATCATATTGAACTCACCATGGTTGCTGATGCAGCACTTCCAGATTTCAAGTGACTTCCACGACTTTCCCGAGGATCAGACCATGATGCTTAAAGACTTCCTTGATGATGATATCCAATCTACGGCCTAAGATCATGAGAAAATTGAGCCCATCCAGTGGAAAAATTAGAAAAGGGGAAGGATCATTTGTACGACTCAACAAAGCATGTACATCATCCCTCTCATTATAAAGAAAGATGCACCACCTTGGCCGAGTGGAACTATAGCCCTCACGGCCATAATGTCGTCCACACCAAATCATGACAAGATGTTTATTATTGGAGTAGACACACCTAGAGTAGGGGTTAGTACCATCCTCGTGCAAGATGGTCAACAACATGAAAAAGTGAAAATGGGTCCGAAAAAATCACTACTCCTATCCACCTCGGACTTAGATCGGGCTCGGACCACTAGAGATTTTATTATATGACAGTCCTTACTCCGAAAGAAGGTACAACTACTATTACAGAGCAACCACATGGCAGCCCATGCAAGGAAGAAACTTCCCCCTGATAAACGTCAGAGTAGAACAATGTTTACCGAGAAAGATCAAGTCCTCCTTCATCTCCAGCTCCACTAGCATAAAATTCAAGCCTCAAGAAAGTGGTCTCCCTATTTCTTTGGGCCTTGTAAAATTGGGGATCATATTGGGGCCTTAACCTGGAGATCAGATCAGTACACCATATCAAAATTACAGTTGATATCCCAACTCAAATGGAAATTTAAAGATGACGACTCAACTCAAGTTCTTCCAACTGACACACAAGCTGATGAGGAGCTGAAGACCTGGTTCCTTGAGTTCATGGAACTTCAGCCTTGAGGACAAGACTGATTTTAAGAGGGTGGGTTTGATAGGACTCTAGCAGGGTTGAGTCCTAATCTCCCTAGAAGTAGTCAATAAAACCCTGCTAGATTGTAATAAAGTCACTCCTATCTTATAAAGGAGTATGGCTAGGGTTTAGATTAGCCCTTAGGGCTTAGTGGCCATCGCCTCCTTACTGGGTTAGTTGGCTAAGGTTTCCCCCTGCTTAGGTCGGTTATAGAGCCAACCTAGTCGCCCTTGGTTCCTATTAAGGTTGGTTGGCTATAGAAGGGGCAAAGGGATAATTTTACTTCGGCAAGATTTTAAGCTAAGATTTTGATCCCTATAAAATGATGTAGCCACCCCCTCTCTTGAATCAAGCAATTATCAATTTTATTTCAGCCTTATGCCGAGTATAGGAGGGAGGAACTCCTATAGCGTTCAAAGGGTTGATCCCCCCTCAAAGATCAAAATCTATAGAGCTCCTTCTGGCGTTTTATCACTACTTCATGAAAGACTTAGGGGAAGCATCCTATATTTTGGGGATCCGGATCTATAGAGATAGATCCAAAAGGATGCTTGGTTTATCCTAGTCTAGGTACATAGACTCCATTCTCAAAAGGTTTCGCATGGAGAATTCCAAGAGAGGTCTCATACCGATGAGACATAAAATATCACTTTCTAGGAGTATATCCCCAAAGACTCATGAAGAGAGGACAGACATAGATAAGATACCTTATGCCTCAACGAAAGGGTCTATCATGTATGTGATGCTATGTACTAGGCCTAATATAGCACATTCTCTGAGTGTCACAAGCAGGTATCAGGTAGATCCAGGTTTAGAACACTAGAAGGAAGTAAAGTGTATCCTTAAATACTTGAGAAGGACTAAGGATCTTTTACTAGTATATGGAGGACGTAACCTCCAAGTTGAGGGCTACACGGACTCGAGTTTTCATTCTAACATTGATGATAGCAAGTCAAATTCAGGATGTATTGTCACCATGAATGGAGGAGCAGTAAGCTAGAAGAGTTCCAAGTAAGATACTACTACTGACTCGGCCACAGAAGCAGAATACATTGCTGTAGTAGAAGCAGTAAAGGAAGGGGTGTGGATGAAGAAGTTCATTAAGGATTTAAGAGTCATACCAAGTAGGGAGGAGCTGACTCTCATATATTGTGATAGTAATAGAACGATAACTCTAACAAGGGAACCCAGGTCTCATCAAAATTATTCTAAGGAGGTTCCATTTGATCAGAGCAATTATGACCCAAAAAGATATAGCAATGGAAATAGTTTCATCCGAAGATAATATTACAGATCTACTAATAAAGCCGCTGGCTTAGATTGTATTTGAGCGTCACAGGGGTTTGATGGGGATCAAACACATAGGTGATTGGCTTTTGGTCAAGTGAGAGATTGTTGGTTACAAGTGCCCTGCAAGCCAATCTCACATGAGTGATGGCACGTGTGACACGCTGTGTGGTCTTTTTGCTTATGATTAATATTAGCATATTCTCACATTATTTATTATATATATATATATATATATATATTGTCATGTCCTTGGTTCTATGCAATAGGAGTCGGATCGTGATGAGATCATGATAATGAGATCGATTCATCTTTAAACACGGATCCTAAATAATCCCGGTCATAGGTTACTCAAGAGGGACATTGAGATAACCAGACAGATTGGTGTACTATATACTTGTCCATAAGATGGAGGCGGCTGGTCTCAAAGCCACTTGTGTGGTCTCTTTTTTGTTGATGACAAAGGGGGAGAAATGACATAAATTATAACATAAGAGAGATATTTTAAGATCTTTGAAATAGTTAAAATTTTTATAATGACATAGTATACTAAGAATATAACGATTGAAATTTTTATGTGATACCAAGAAAATGAATCTCTAAAAATTTTATCATGTTTGGTATCATGTATAGTTAAATTGTTAAAATTGTCAAAATGCTTGAATTCAAAAGTGATGGTGCTTTTGAATTCAAGTTTGTTTTATTTATCCTATGGCATATACATAAGGGGAGTTACGGTTAACTCTCATCATCAATTGGTTGTCATCATAAAAAAGGTGTTGTTGAATCTCGAATTTTGATGATGAAATCAATTGATAAGTTTTATGATCTAACTTGTGTGTTAAAGAAAATGATGAAGGATTAAATGTGACAATAAAGGACAGTACAATCAGATGTTGGGTCGGAGTCAAGTTCGAGCATCGAGTCGAGGTTCGGATGATGTAATGGGAGTTCACCAAAGGTCGATCGAGGTTCGGATGATGTTGTCGGGAGATCGCCGAGAGCTCACTAGAAGTTTGCCTGGAAGTTCATCGAGAGTTCACTTACAGGTTGTCAGGAGCTCGCCAAAAGAATGCTGGAAGTGCTGGTTACAAGTGCCCTGTAAGCCAATCACATGAGTGATAGCACGTGTGACACAATATGTGATCATTTTATTAATGATTAATATTGACATATTCTCATATTATCTATTACATATATATTGTGATGTCCTTGGTTTTGTGTAATAAGAGTCAGATCATGATGAGATTATAATAATGAGATCGATTCACCTTTAAACACGGATCCTAAATAATCCCAGTTATAGGTTACTCAAGAGGGACATTGAGATAATCGGACAAATTGGTCTACTATATACCTGTCCATATGATGGAGGCGACTAGTCCCATAGCCACTTGTATGGAGACACTAAGGATATAGTACAAGTGCTTATTAAAGAATGAGTTCACTGATTGATCTGCTTATGAAATGCTATATGGTTAATGATACCTAATGTCAGATATGATTCCATAGTCCTAGTTGTGCATCTGGTCCTTAGACTTAAGACACCAATGATGCCTTATATGAGTACTCCTTTCTTTGATGCCAGACTTACAGGTTTAAAAAGTTCCAGATCTGGTATAACTAGTTATCAGGATTAGTAGCCAAACTTACAAAGGCAATTGAGTGTCAATAGAGGATCATCCACTCTCGGTATCACGAGAAGAATATCCTATATGTGCTTATTTAGACAAATCCCTAGCGAGGGTTATTCGGATTAAGAGAGAAAGAGTTCTCCGGGAGAATCCGATTAGAGCGAGACTATAAAGGATTCTGTATGTGGCCTAACAGAACCATATCCAATATATAGTCTCTGGGATATTAGTTGGATGAGGGATTATAGATACATGATAATTATGGACAGACAGGTCCGATGGATTTGATCCCCCATGTACCATCTGGGAACTATGGCATAGTGGCCTAGTACGTCCATAGTCGATGAGTCGAGTGAATTATTATGGAGATAATAATTCACTATATCAGAAGGAGTTCTAATGGGTGTGACTCACGGCTAGCTCGGTATCGGGCCTAGAGAGTCATACACATATGGTGGATGCTTTAGCGAATAGAGGATTGGATGCAGATCTAATTAGCCTATATTCTCATTAGATGAGACCCTAAGCTGATGGACTCTTTGATTAAGGCCCAGTTAGAGGCCTAAGGAGATTATTGGATAGAGATCTAATAATACAAGGTTAGTGGGTTATTGGATGGAGATCTAATACCCACTAAGACAAGAGCCCTAGGGTTTTGGTGGCTCTCTATAATAGGAGAGGAGACTCATGGTTGATAGGATGTAGCTTTAGCCACCACCTCCTATTCTCCTCCCTCCCTCTGTGTAAGAGTTGCGAGATCGTATTGGAGGAGTTTCGCTGCAAAGATCCATCTGTGGATACTGCTAGAGAGGAGGACACTTGACCTCCTTCATCTTCTCCATCCAGATCTAGAATATAGGGATATATGATCTCCCTAGGTAAAATCAATCTATCACACATCGATATTTTATCAGTTTTTTACGTTTTTCTTATGACCATAAAATTTTGCACAACAATTTGATCTGCATGGGAAACCAATTTTTGTTTTGATTTTCACTGTGCATGTGATGCACCCATTGAGATTTCCAAACAGGAAGTTCGTTGGGAGTTTACTAAAGGAAACTAGGAGCTTACTGGGGTTTCATTGGAAAGATGCCAGGAGTTCGCCAAAGAGATGGTCGGACAATGAAGATTGTACGTTAAGTGTTATAGTTAGCATCATGATAAGAGTTAGTTTTAGTAACTCAATTAATAGGCCATTAGGCCTTAATTAGGACTGATTTAGACTTATTATAAATGTCATTTCAGTAATCAAAGGTCAGATGAGACATGATCTTCGAAGACATGGTCTCCAAAATGACATAATCTTCGAAGTTGTGTTAGGCGGTTGACCCACCCAGACACAGTCTTCTAGACTATGTCAAGCAGCTGAACCACCCAGATATAGTCTGACAGACAGTGTAAGGGGGTTGAATTACCTAGAACGTAGTCTTCAAGACTAGCATATCAGGATCACTTAGAATTTGGATTTTAGCTCTACTTTTGAAGCCATTTGGGGCCTATAAATACCTCACCAATTCTTGCTGAAAGGATACAAGCAATTAAGAGCAAAATCCTTATGAAAATGCTGTTGTAATTGAGAGTTTCTCCTCATTTTTGTCTTGTATAGAATTTTTATTTAAGGGAGTGCTTAGAGACTTCTAAAGCTTGTCTCCTAAACTTGTACATGGAGAATAGAGTTGTAAGAGGGTAGTTGATCTTCACCTATTGAAGGAAGATCAATAGTGGAAGCTGGTGACCTCAACAGAGGAGAAATCAGGAGTGGGGTCAGGTCACGAGACCGAACCACTATAAAATCGATTTGCTTCCTCTTCTTTGCTCTTCATCTTCATTGCTTTCTTATTTAACTGTCTATTACCTTTGCTTACACTCTTACAAATATCTCTACACTTAAATACTTCTTTATGCTTACACACATCTTTACGCTTAAACATATTTCTGATATAATTTTTATTGAGCGAGTATTTAAATCGATGTAAATTTTTTATAAGCACTAACTCACACTCCCCACCCCAACAACCCTCCCCACCCTCTTTTAGTGCTGCTTTGATCCTAATACCACCCACTCTCAATATTATGAGAGAAATATCCTATATGTTCTTGCTTGGACAAATCCCTGGCTAGGGTCGTTCGGATTGAGAGAGGAGTTCTCCAAGAGAATTCGATGAGAGTGAGACTCGAATGGATTCTGTATGTGACCTGATAGTATCATGCCTAATATATAATCTATGGGATATTAGATGGATGAGAAATTATAGATACATAGTAATTGAAGACAGACAGATCTAATGGATAAGATCCCCTCTATCATTTGGGGACTATGGCGTATTGGCTTAGTACATCCATAATCGATGAGTTGAGTGAATTGTTATGAGATAACAATTCACTGAGTTAGAAAGAGTTCTGACATAGATGACTTACGACCAGCTCGGTATTGGGCCTAGAGGGTCATACATATATGGTTGATATTTTAGCAAGTAGAGGATTGAATATGAGTTATCTAATCAGCCCCCTGTTCTCATTGGATGAGACCCAATATTGATAAATCACTGTATGAGGCCCAATTAGAGGCTAATTAAGATTATTGGATTGCTCTTTTGTTTGGAAAAAGAAATAGCCGCCCCATTTTTAAACATAAACATCTGAGAGATCTAATAATCTAAAATTAGTAGATAATTGGATGAGATCCAATACCACATAAGGTAGGATCTATTAGGGTTTCTTAATGGCTCTCTATAAATAGGAGGCAAGGGTGGCACATTAGTGATAGAATGCACCTTTGGCCACCCCCTCCTATCCTACTTCCTCCCTCATCTTCTGAGCCGACCAACCCTTCCCTACTGTAAGAGGGTAGTGAAAAAGATAATAGATCTTCTTCCACAAGTGCTGTGAGAAGGTGCATAAGAGTTGTGAGTTTTGGGCTACAATTAGAGGAGCAGCTACAACAATCCATCATGTAGATACTATTAGAGAGAAGGTCATTTGACCTCCTTCATCCTCTCTATCTAGATCTGGATTTTTAGGGATATACGATCTCCCTAGATATCAATCTCTCACGTATTGTGGTTTTTAATTTTGTAATTTTTTTTCTATGCACCAATCTTTACACAAATATTTGATATATGTGAAAAACCATTTTGTTTTATTCTTCTGCTGCACATATGATGCTCCCGTTGGGTTTCTTAATACTTTCTTGGCAACCTTCACTTTACCCTGTTTGCCCTTTTCCTTCTTAAGGGACTCGCTAGCCTTCATTTTCTGTTTGATCTCACTAATATGGAGAATCGACTTGTCTTTTTTAATGATGCTTTCAGCCTCCCTCAATATATTAAGGAGTTTAGGGAGAGTCACCTCAAGCTTGTTCATGTTAAAATTCATGATGAATTATGAAAAGGAGTCAGAGAGAGAATGAAGTATGAGGTCCAAACATAGGTTATCCTCTAGGACCATTCCGAGACCTGTGAGTTTCTTAATTCACTCAATTATTATAAGAACAGTTCTGAATTGATATCCCCTCAGTCATCCTAGCACGAAAGAAACTATTGGATATCTTATATCTTTGAGTTATTCTCTGTTCCTCAAATAGTTGTCAAAGATAAAGGATGATAAAATTAACATCCATACTTTTATGCTGCCTTTATGGCTCAGGAGTCATAGAGGCCAACATATGGAACTTAGCAAGAGTGGAGATGTCTATGTACTTCGTATAGCGAGTGATCTCATCCTCACTTGCCTCTTCCTTTGGCATGGGCAATATCGTGTTAAGGGCATATGTGATTTTCTCTACTATGAGAACAATTCTCAGGTTATGGAGCCAATTCGTTTAGTTTAAATTAGTGAGGTGGTTGGTATAAAGGGATTTACAAGTGACATATTTCTGACAAACAAAGATGTAGCATAAATAAATAATGTTGCATTCCTTTCACCGAAGGCTAATATGTCATCTCGGCTTGGTTCGTCTCATGTGTGCAAGGATGTCTATGCAACTTTGGGGGACAGATCTAGGTGGTGTGCTGACTTGGAAAGGAGTCATAGAGGCCAACATATGGAACTTAGCAAGAGTGGAGATGTCTATGTACTTCGTATAGCGAGTGATCTCATCCTCACTTGCCCCTTCCTTTGGCATGGGCAATATCGTGTTAAGGGCATATGTGATTTTCTCTACTATGAGAACAATTCTCAGGTTATGGAGCCAATTCGTTTAGTTTAAATTAGTGAGGTGGTTGGTATAAAGGGATTTACAAGTGACATATTTCTGACAAACAAAGATGTAGCATAAATAAATAATGTTGCATTCCTTTCACCGAAGGCTAATATGTCATCTCGGCTTGGTTCGTCTCATGTGTGCAAGGATGTCTATGCAACTTTGGGGGACAGATCTAGGTGGTGTGCTGACTTGGAAAGGAGCCTCCCTAGCGGTCCTAGGCTTGTCGACCCACTGATCCCCAAGTTCGATTCTAGCATCCTAGACCAAGGCCTTAGTCGGCGGTGTGGTTGCTGTGACTCCGCCCCTCCGACGATCAAGTTAATAATGAGAAGTCAAATATTGGAGAGTGGTTCAAGCGGGTTGGAATCCCCCCTTACCGTTTTACCTAGGTGCCTTTTTTTCTCTCTCCTAGGAGAAGGACTTATACGAGGTTGTTTAATATGTGTGGGCACTAGTTCAAAGCCTTCATATGAGGTTGTTTAATTCGTACTAGTGCTAGTTAATAGTCGTACCCTATCGTGCTCCTTCGGAGAGGAGCATACCGTCAATCTATCTTATTGACATCGACTTGAGGTCCTCGAGCAATAGGCAAAGAGCAAACTATCAATCTATCTATTGATGTCGACCTGAGATCCTCGAATGGTGGACTGGATTAGTACTCCTTCTCGAGAAATAGTCCAAGCTAAGTCAGATGCGTCTAGCTGGCTTCTGTCGAGACTAACATGGAGGTCCACATTTGACAGGTCAAAAATATGCCTTATCAAATAATATACAGATTTTACAGAAAAGTAAACAATTAAGACATAGACTTCTATCTTAATCTACTCAGACTATTTTTTTGATGAATTACGTGACACCCTTCGGTGCATGAAATGAAAAACTTCGATAAATTTCTAGTGGGGATCAGGATCCAATCAGTGTCTTAGTACAATCTCGAGGGACTCGACCAATCACATAATGCCCGAAAAGGTAGGCAACTCTTCCTGATCACAACTCCTTGCAATTTACATCCTACTCAGCTTTTGAACCATCATGGCCTCGAGGGACTCAACCAAATATAATGTTCGGTTAAGTCATCACTATCATTATAAGATGAGTTTGATTCAATGATATGCCCTTGAGGGACTCGACTAAGTATACCATGTCCTCAGGTTGCCAGTGACATCTCTATGTCATTAGCAAAATCTTGAATCGCAATATAGATGAGCCATGAGGGACTCGACCAACTCAACCTAAGCCGAGATTTAATTTCTTCCTATAATGATAGAAGAACACATGGGTCAATCTAATTACCTCATGCTTACCGACTTAATATTATTGTAGGAGGGGATTTTGGTTCGGTCTCTTAATATGATGTGTCACATACATACATATTTAATATATATCTACATCATATGCAAATATATATAAGTATCTAGTAGGTGTATAAGCAATCACACATCACATATGAGAAATCACACCAAAGGATGATGGACCATAACTTAATGTGATCAAGCTCGAGCTAGTGGGTCCAATCACTCATATCATGATCTATATATGCCATCTCATCCTCATTGGTTCCGCCGACACCTCGGTGCATCTTAATGCACCGCGATCATCCATCTCGATCTCATGGGTCCCATTGGTACCTCCACGCTTCCATTGCGCCTCCTCATTAATTACAACTATAGGCATGTAGGCTGATAATGAATATGAAAAATTAGTGGCTCGTAAACCCTAATAATAATAACAATCACATACATATACATCACATCACATGGTCCATGATCATCCGTCCACATCATACATTACATGTACACAACATCATATAAGACTACTAGATAATTATAATTAATTAAATAATTTAATTAATTATATGCAATGAATTTTGGAAACCCTATCATAGGGTGCCCTTCATGGTAGGATGTCCCTTATATGACTAGGAAACCCTAGTCGTGAGGGATTGTTGAATCCCAGATTTTGATGATGAAATCAATTGAAGAATTTATGGACTAATATGCTTCCAAAATAAGTAATGTACGAAAAACATCCATCATGGACTCGAACCATCAGAGGGCAAATTGTCAAAGCAAAAAAATTAGATGTTGGGTCGAAAATTGTCATGTCAAAGATTAGACGTTGGGCTAGAGGATTGCTCTACTGAACCTTGGATTTTGATGATAAAATCAATTAATAAAGTTATAATCTAATCAATATTTGAGAAAAGTGATGCAGGACTATCTTCGATCATGAAAAGATAAAACGACTGAAGCAAAAAAATTAGACATTGGGCTAGAGTTAGAGATCGAGCATCAAGCCAGAATAATCGGACATTGAGTCAATATTGGATATTGTGGGAGTCAACATGCCAATGGATCGAGCAATATGCCGAAGGAGAGCATGATGCACCGATAATTCAGATGAACCAATGACGTGTTGAACAACACATGATTTGACTTTGTAATTATTTATGTCATGATCATCATAGTTTAGGTCTTAATTGAGTTAGTTTTAAGAGTAACTATACTAACTCAATTAAGGACCTATTGGGCCTTAATTGGAGCTGATTTGGGCCCATTGGGAGGCTCATTTAGTGACTCAATATTGGGTCAGACAGTGGCACTACTAGAAGACAATTTCTGAGACTATGTCAGGCGATGATACTACCCAGGCTGGCAATACTACCACTAGAGCCCAGTCTCCGAGACTATCAGATGACGATGGTACTGCCCATTAATGCGATGGTGCCGCTTGTATCCCAAGAAATTAGAAATTTGAATTTTTGTCTCTAAGTTTTGAAGCCATTTAGGTCTATGAATACACTACTCATTTTTACTTGAGGAAGTAAGAACTAAGGTAAAAAACTTATGATTCTCAGTGTGCAAATGTTATTGTAATCTCTTGAGAGTTCTCCTCTTCTTAAAAGTTTATAGTTCATTCTAAGAGAGGTGTGAGACTTGTAAATGTTCTATCTTAAACTTGTGAAAAGGATAAATGGTTGTAAAAGGGTAGTTGATCTTCGTCCATTGAATAAAAATTGGTAGTGAAAGTCAGTGGCCTCGATGAAGAAAAAATCGAAAGTGGATGTAGGTTACAATGACCAAACCACTATAAACTTGATATGCATTTCCTTTTATGCTCTTCATTATTATTGTTTTCTAATTTAACTACTTATAACATTTCTAAGTCAAAGTACACTTTCAATATTGGCTTTCATCAAATGAAAATTTCAAATCATGGTTTTTTACACTAGCACTAATTCACCCCGTCCTCTTAGTGCTAACAAAATCCTAACAGTTGGTATCAACGTGACATTCACTCAATTAGACTAATACCCATGTGAGTTTTAATGGTTATTTCTAGCATTAACGAGGGTCACTTTATCACTCATCCTTTTTTTGTTTAATGGAACAGACTACACTTATTGAAAAATATGAATGAGAATTTTTTTGATTTCTATAGATTTTAAATTATGGAACATCGTTGAAAATGACTTTTAAAAATCTTCTAATCCAATGAATGATTGAAATGATTTTGAAAAGAAAATGTTTTCTTTGATGCTAAAGCTATGAATGATTAGTTTTCTGCCTTGGATAAAAATAAATTTAACAGTGTTTCTACGTGTGACACTACATATGGTATCATGTACACCTGATTTATGGATGTTGTCAATGGTTTAAAATCTCTTGGTAAATGCTATACTAATCTTGAACCAATATATAAAATTTTAAGATCTCTATCTAAATGTTGGGATCCAAAAGTAACTGTCATTCAAGAGGCAAAGGATTTGAATAATTTTCCTCTTGAAGAATCTACAAGGTCATTAATTACCTATGAAATGACTTATAAAGCACACGACGAACAAGAGGAAAACCTTCCAAAGAATAGGAAGGATATTTCATTAAGAACAAAAGAAGATTTCTCGAGTGAAAGATGTGATGAGGATAATGAAATTACACTTGTAACAAGAAGACTTAAAAAATTCATGAAAAGCAACAAAATCATAAGAATAAAAATGAATTAAAAAAAGGATGTTATAATTTGTTACGAATGCAAGAAACTATGGCACTTCAAAAATGAATATCCATAATTGAAGAAAAAGTTGCCTAACTTAAAAGAAGAAAAAAAGCTTTAAAGGCAACTTGGGATGATTCAAGCGTATTGGAGGATGAAGAGCAAACCAGCAAAAATAAAGTAGAAAACTACGCACTAATGGCCCTTAATGATGAGGTATATGACTCACCCGAAGCATCTTTTTCTTTTGATGAATTAATTATTGTGTTTCATGAGTTGTTTGATGAGTTTAAAAAGGTTAGTAAAAATAATAAATTACTAAAAAAGGATCATGCATTACTTATTAGTAAATTTGAAACTTTACATGAAACATCAATATCATGTACTCCTTGCTCTAATTTAAAGAGTTAGATGCACTAAAAAAGAAAAATATGTTATTATAATAAACTTTAGAAATATTTAAAATTAAAAATAAATCATTAAACATTGTTCTTGCCAACCAAGGTTGTGTCTATAAAAAGTAAGGAATCGGGTTTGTAGGTAGTAATGCTCAACCATAGCCAACAAAATTTATAAAAAGTTTTATACTACATATTCCCCATAAATATAAATGTAACTTTTATGGTAGATTTGGTCATTATGCCTATATATGTTCATTCAAAAAAATATAGCTTCCATAAATTAGTTTGGGTTCATAAAGGAACAATCAATAACTTAATGTCAAAGGCCAAGAAAGGTAGATCTAACTATGAAGGACCAAAGTTAAATTGGTACCTAAAGTAAACCCCTTATTTTTGTAAGTATGTCTCCAAACAAGAGCTAGGAGTAAACAATAGTATCTTGATAGTGGATGCTCAAGGCACATGCTCGGAGATCCAACAAA
This sequence comes from Ensete glaucum, assembly GCA_021527575.1. NCBI lineage: Eukaryota > Viridiplantae > Streptophyta > Magnoliopsida > Zingiberales > Musaceae > Ensete > Ensete glaucum. Next base: position 18,836,561 of record CM038554.1, read on the forward strand.
ATTTTTTAAAGCTGACTAGTTGAGACGGAGGGTATGTCGTCTTCAGAGACAACAATAAAGGAAAAATTATTAGTGAAAGAAATATAGGTAACAAGTCAAATATTTTGATTGAAGATGTATTATTAGTAGATTTTTAACACATAATCTACTAAGTATTAGTCAATTATATGATAAGGGTTATAACATCAAATTTGAATCAATGTTTGCATTATAGAGATACTTCACAAAAATAAATCAATGATTGCCTTAAGAATTAATAATGTGTATACTATTAATCTTGATGACTTTTGTGATAAAACTTATTTTTCGGCTTTAAATGATGATACATGGCTTTGATATAGAAGATTAGGTCTGCAAGCATGAAACTAATTTCATAAATTACAACTAAAGAACTTGTAAGAGGTATACCTAGAAGTAAGTTTGTCAAAGATAAAGTTTGTGATGCATGCCAACTAGGTAAACAAATAAAGAGTAGTTTTAAATCTAAAAATCAAGTAAGCACATCTTGACTACTACAATTAATCCATATAGATTTATTTGTATCAATTGATACCACAAGTCTAGAAGGCAGTAAATATGCGTTTGTAATCGTCGATGGCTATAGTCGATTTACTTGGACATACTTTTTGGCACATAAAAGTGATTTCTTTAAATATTTTTAAAATTTGGTAAACTAATTCAAAATAAAAAAGGTTTTATGATTTTGTCTATTCATAGTGATCATGGTGGCGAATTTTAAAACCATGATTTTTAAGATTTTTATGAGTTACATAGGTATGACCATAACTTCTCCACTCCATGAAATCCACAACAAAATAGAGTTGTTGAGAGAAAAAAAATAAGAGTTTACAAGAGATGACAAGAACCATGCTAAATGAACATAACCTACCCAAATACTTTTGGGACGAATCGATTAACACGATATGCTATATCGTGAACATGGTTCTTGTAATATCATTACTTTCTAAATCTCTCTATGAATTATGGAACAATAAAAAACCCAATATTTCATATTTTAAAGTTTTTTATTATAAATATTCATTTTAAATGAAAAAGATATCTTAGAAAAGTTTGATGTAAAATCTGATGAAGGCATATTTCTTAGATATTCCTTGATTTCAAAAGCTTATCGTGTCTTTAATAAAAGAACTTTAGTTATTGAGAAATGTATCCATGTTGTTTATAATGAGTTTCCCAAATCGAAGAAAAATAATTTTGATGATGTTTTTTATTTTGGTATTTTAAATTTAAATAAAAATTCTCCTCTCCCAAACAACTTCGATGCATCTACTTCTATAGAATCCTTATCTAAGGAATGGAAGTATATAGATGCTCATCCTAAATAGCTAATCATTAGAGATACATCAAAAGATGTTTAAACTCTTTTATCATTTAAAAAGTTTTATGGGAATGTCGTATTTTTATCTCAAATTGAATCAAAATGCATTGAGGATGCTATAAAAGATAATTCATGGGTTTTTGTAATGCACGAGGAGTTAAATATGTTAGGATCAAGTTGGCAATAAAAGAGGGGGGTGAGGGGAGGGGTTGAATTAGTGCAAGTGATAAAAACTTGATTAAAAAATTTTTAATTGAAGTAAAACTGAAATCAAAAGTGCTTTTGTTGGAACTTGTTAAGAGCAAATAAGTTAAAAAGTGATTTTAAAGATGAAACCAAAAGGAGAAGCTCGAGCTTTTCTTAGAACTAGTTAATAGCATCTAAGTTCAAGAGCAAAATTAAAGTAACATAAGATAGAGATGCTCATAGTGTTTTTATAGTGGTTCGGTCAAACCGACCTATGTTCACTCACGAGTCCTCCTTTGTCGAGGTCCACCGATGTCTACTAACGATCTTCTTTCAAGGGCAAAGATCAATTATCCCTTACACACCTTTCTTCATTTCACAAGTTCAGGAGAACAAAACTTTATAATCTTTCACTTCTTCCCTTCAACTCGCTTTACACTTGAAAGACATAATGAAAGCTTATAATCAATTTTCACCGAATATTTTCAAATATTTTGTTCATTTTCTTGCTATCCCAAGCAAGAATACTTAGGGTATTTATAGACCCCAATTGGCTTCAAAAATTAGAACCAAAAAATCAAACACCCCGAGATTTTAGGGTACCAGCGGTACCACCATCGAACAGAGCCCAGGATTCTGGACAGTGGTGGTACCACTACTAGGACTGAATTGGCACTAAGATCTTCTTTCATGGGTGAAGATCAAAACCTCTTAATACTTCTCTCTTTTTCACAAGTTCAAGAAAGGAACCTTTATACTTTTTATCTCTTCCCTTAAACTTTTAAAAAATTTTACTCAAAATTTAACCACTTCTCTTACAGTTTCTTTCCACTTTCTTACTTCGCTATACAAGAATACTCGGTGTATTTATGGAACCCAATTGGCTTCAAAAATTTAGCCAAAATTCAATCTTTACTGGAAAAGCCGAGTACAAACAGTACTACCACTAGACCAAATGAAGAATCTTGATTTAGTTAAGGATTACTAAAATAAACAGTAAGTTTAAAATAGGATAAGTAAGGAAGGGTTATAGAATTTATAGTGGTTCAGTCATAAACATGGCCTACGCCCACTTCTTGAGTCCTCATTCATCGAGGCCCGCCAGTGTCCACTAATGATCTTCTTTCACGGGTGAAGATCAAAACCCCTTTACACTTTTCTCCTTTTCACAAGTTTCGGAGAGGAACCTTTATAGTTTTTTTTCTCTTCCCTTAAACTCACTTTACACTTTGAAGCACAAAGCTCTTAATTCTTTAAAAAAATTATTCAAGATTTGACCACTTTTCTTGCATTTTCTTTCCACTTTCTTGCTTTACTTTGTAAAAATACTTGGGGTATTTATGAAACCCAATTGGCTTAAAAAAATGGAGCCAAAATTCAACCTTACAAAAAAAAAGTCGGGTACAAGCGGTACTACCACCAGTACCGGTGATACCACCGTCGAAAGCATCCTGACATTTTGGGCGGCGGCGGTACTACCATCACCTAGGTGGTACCACTACCGCTTGGGTGGTACTATCACCGACCACTGGCAATACTACCGCTGGGCAATCCAAAAATAGTACTTTTCCATACTATTTCATACCTAAGGTGTACCTCCTATTGACCCCTTTCCAGGTCAATGAAATGAGCTCAATAATGAGCTCAAGTCTAACCCAAAGTAGACCCATTTGGCTTTTGATTGAGTTAATTTGGATTTATCTAAAACTAACTCAATTAGGGCTTAAGACATATGATACTAACTTTAACACTTAAGACACAATTACAATGGTTCTTGTCTGGCATGTCAATCGATCTTCTAAACTCCTAGTAAACTTTTCAGCACCCTCCGATGAACTCTTGGCAAGCTCTTGATCATTTTCCGATGAACTCCCGGTGTACTCCTAGCGAGCTCCCGATCACCTTCGACGAACTCTCGACGAGCTCCCGCAGCATCGTCCGAACCCTAGCCCGATGCTCGATCTTCAATCCGGCCTAACATCATATTGTATTGCCTTTTCACCATTGTAGTTAATCCTACATCACTTATCTCTAACACACAAGTTATATCATAAACCCATCAATTGATTTTATCATCAAAATTTGAGATTTAATAATTTTCTCCTTTTTTATGATGACAACCAATTGACGACAGAGTTAACCTTAACTAGCAAACTTGAATTCAAAAGAAATCATCACCTTTGAATTCAAGTATAAAATTTTGACCATTTTGACGAAATATTGAAATTTTTATAATTTAACCATTCATGATACCATGCATGATATTATTTTCAAAGCATTCATTTTCTTGGTATCAAATGATAAATAATTTCAAACAAAAATATGTTTCAGATGATAAATATTTCAAACATTTCATTTATATCATCAATCATATCATTTCTCCCCCTTTTGTTATCAACAAAAAGAAGAAATACTCAATTATATTTGAATATTTTTAAATATTTATCATAACATTTAGTACATAAAAAGATGAATTTAGTCTATTTCTTCCCCTTTATAAAATAAGAAGAAGGATAATAATAGAATTTTTTCTTTCCCTTTATAAATAAAATAGAAGAAGAAGAAAGGGGGGTATTAAATATAGATCATGTATCTAAAAAAATTGAATATCAAGAGGGAGAGAGGTGGGGGTGGTAGGGTGTTTGGAGTTGGGGGTATACATGTAAAAGTATTTTATCAAAGATTTAAAAGATCCATAAATCAAAATATTGTTTCTTAAGAGAGAGGATTTAAAGGAGAGCTCATGAACCTTATCACAAAAAAAATTTGAATCATATTTTCTTTTTTGTAAATGTCAAGAGGAAAGAATCATTTCGAAACAAAGCTCGAAAATTCAAGAAATCCGAGAAAAATATAAGAGCTACTCATATCATGTAAATATCAAGAAATATAAAAAAGTATGATAGTAAATCATGCACTTGGATAGTTTAATATTCCTAATTCTCTTCTAATAAAATTAAATTATTCTTCATTTAATGGCTTTGTGAAAATATCAGCTAATTGGTGCTTTGTATAAATAATTTCAAAGATATATCATGATTATTCACATGATCTGATACCTAATATCAATATGTTTAGTTTCTTGAAATTTAAATGAGATTTTTTGTTAAACATATTACAGTAGTTTTTATCGCATTTAATATGAATATTTTTTAAGTGAATTCTATAATCTTCTAGGGTGTTTTTCATCCAAATGACTTGTGCATAACATGCACTAGCTGCTATGTACTCAACTTCGATTGTAGATAATAGAACCGAATTTTGTTTATTAGAAGACCAAAAAACAAGAGCATGTCTTAAGATTTGGCATGTTCCGATTGTACTCTTTCTATCTATTCTACAACCTCTAAAATCGACATTCGCATAGGCAAGTAAATCAAAATTTTTTGGACTTAGGATACCATAATCTTAAATTAGAAGTTCCTTTTAAACATCTAAATATTCATTTAACTATCATAAAATTAGAATATTTATGATTGGAATGAAATCTTGCACATAATCCAACATTAAATATTATGTCTAATATTATAGCAGTTAAATATAACAAACTACCTATCATTCCTCTATATGTTTTTTGATCAAAATTTTTACCTTCATTATCCAAGTCTAATTTCATAGAGGTGCTCATGGGTGTGTTTATAGTTTTAGCATTATCCATATTAAAATATTTTAACAAATTTAAGATATACTTAGTTTATCTTATAAAGATGCCATCATTTAACTTTTTAATTATAATCTTAATTGAAAAGTTAACTCGCTCATTAAGCTCATTTTAAATTCTTGGCTCATACTCTTGACAAAAGATTCATCTACATAAATGTGAATAATAAGAAAATTATTTTTAAATACTTAATAAATAACATGGTAACTTTTTTAAAAAAATTAAAATAAGAAAAGAGCTAAGTCTTTCATATCAAGCCCTAGGGGATTATTTAAAACCATAAAGAGTTTTGGATAATTTTAAAATATGATTCAGAAAAGGATCATTTTCAAAATCAGAGGGTTGTTCAACATAAACTTCTTCAAAAAGAAACCATTAAGAAAATTACTTTTGATATCTATTTGAAATAACTTGAAATTTTTAAAAGAAGCAAAGGTAAGGAAAATACTTATGTCTTCAAGTCTAGCTATAGGAGCGAAAGTTTATTCATAATTGATCCCTTCTTCTTAGTTAGAACATTTGGTCACTAATCTAGCTTTATTTCTAACCATGATACAATTTTCATCTTACTTATTTCTAAAGACCTATTTAGTACCAATTACTAAATGGTCACTAGGTCTAGGAATAAGCTTCCACATCTCATTTCTCTCAAGTTGGTTCAACTCTTCATGCATTGCAATAACTCAAGAATCATCTTTTAGGGCTTCATCAATGTATTTTGGTTCAATTTGAGATTAAAATATAGTGTTAGCACAAAAATTTTAAAAAGAAGAATGAGTTTGAACAACTTTTGATATATCTCCTATTATAAGCTCCTTAGGATAAGCATTTACAAACTTTCATTCATTGGGTAAGGATTTAGAAATAGATTCATCTAAGTTGCTTTTAGGAGATTTTTCATTTAAATTTAAAGTGCCAAAATCAAAATCATCATCAAAATCAATTTTCTTAAAATTAAAAATATCATTAAAAATGATATGAATAGATTCTTCAATGACTAATATTCTTTTATTAAAAACATGATAAGCTTTTTAAGTAAAAGAATAACTAAGAACTATGTCTTCATTAGATTTTGTATCAAACTTTGCTAAGGTATCTTTTTCATTCAAGATAAAATATTTATAACTAAAAACTTTAAAATATAAAATATTAGGTTTTTTACCACTTCACAATTCATACAGAGTTTTAGAGAGTAATAGTCTTACAGGAACCCTATTCATAACATAGTATGTCGTATTAATGACTTTGACCCAAAAGTATATATGTAGGCTATGTTCGTTTAATATGGTTATAGTCATTTCTTATAAGCTTCTATTTATTCTGTCTACTACTCAATTTTATTATGGATTTTCAAGAGTAGAGAAATTATGGTTATACCTATTTGATTCATACAAAAGTTTAAAAATCATGATTTTGAAACTCACCACCATGATCACTATATATAGATGAAATCATAAAACCCTTTTTGTTTTGAAAAAATTTGTAAAATTTTAAAAAATATTTAAAAGAATTATTTTTGTGTGCTAAAAATTAAGTCCAAGTATATCTACTATAATCGTTTGTAATAACAAATATGAATTTGCTACCTCCTAAGTTTACAATATCAATTGGTCTAAATAAGTCCATATAGATCAATTGTAGTGGTCTCGAGGTGCTTATTTGATTTTTTGATTTAAAACTACTTTTTATTTATTTTTCTATTTGGCATACATCACAAACTTTATATTTGATAAACTTAATACTAGACAATCAGCTCACTAGATTTTAACTTGAGATGATGTAGTTTCTTATGTCAAATCCAAGCATCATCATTCAAGGATGAAAAATACATTTCATCATAAAAATTTTTAATATCAATTATATACATACTAATAATTCTTAAGATAGTTATAGATCTATTTTTGTATGATATTTTAAATATATAAGTATTAGATTAAATTTAATAATGTATAGCTGAAGAAGTTTGATCGTGAAACAGAGACCTACTCTTACTCAACTTTATTACTTGACCTCGGACTTGAAGAGCCAATAACCAACCTCAGACTTTGGGCAATCACCTCTCTCTTCTTGTCTAATATAATTTCCTCTCTTGCTCCCTTACGCACTTTCTTGCCTGTACCTTATTGATTCTTTTCATGCTCTTTCTCTCTATCAACTAAGAACTGAATGAAACTCTATATAGCCGACCTTTTCTTATGTAGAACCGCTTGTTGCTGACTTTTTAACAAATGCTTTTCTATATGGGAGATTACTCTCACAGACTTAGGCATAAGTAACATAAAGAGACTCATCTCCGACAAACAAGTGGCAAATAATAAGTATAGTTTACAATGTTAGTCTTAGTTTTCATTAACAAGCCTAAGTGTGTTAGCCAACTTCCTAGAGTAAGAGTTAGTGTACAAGAAAAAGCAACTATACTAATTTCTTATCATATAATTGGTTAATACTTAGTAGATTATCTTTCAAATCGTTAACTAATAACACCTTTTCAATTAAGAGTTGATTTATTACTTATGATTTTTTTCCCAATGATTTTTCTGTTGTTGTTGTCTTTGGAGGTGATATCATTCATTTAGGCTAGTAAGCTTAGAGAAATGAGTTAGAACTTCGGTCATGTGCCTTAAGCATCCACTATCAAAGTGGTTTTGATTTAGATACTCATTTGACTCGGATCCCTCATAAAAGGCTCTATTTAATTTTACTAAAGGCATTTGGTTGTTTATGCTTCCTTTAGGAACCCAAATTAATTAATGTGAACTATACTTTCTAAATGAGCACTTATAAGTAAAATGTCCTAGTCTACCACAAAAATAATATTTTAGTTTGGGCGAAGAGTGTAAAATAGGTTACCCATAAACATAACCCTTATTAGCAAGGATCATATTTAAAGATTTACTGTCTATTTTAAATTTTTCTAAAGTTTGTTATAGTATGACATTTTATTTTCTAATTTCTTCTAGTATTTCACATTTAGAGCAAGAATTGTATGATGTTGATGTTTCATGCATATTTTCAAGTTTACTAACTAATGATACATGTTACTTAAGTAAATTATAAGTATTGCTAATCTTTTTAAATTCATCAAATAGTTCATGAAATGTATTTAATAATTCATCAAAGGTAAAGGAGTCTTTAGAAGATTTATTTACCTCGTCATGGATGGCCATGAGCGTGTAGTTAACTACTTCTCCATTGTTGTTGTCTTCTTCATTTGACGAGCTTAAATCATCCCAGAAGGTCTTCTTCTTGTTTGTCACCTTTTTCTTCAACTATGGGCATTCACTTTTGAAATACCCTGACTTCTTACATTAAAAATATATTATATTATTCTTTTTGATTTATTTTTATTTTTATGAATTTTATTTTTTTCATCAGTTTTTTGAGTTCTCTTGTCAGTAGTACAATATCATTGTCCTCATCACTCGAGGTTTCACTCGAGGAGTCATCTATTATTTACAGTGCCAAGTCCTTCGAGTTCTTTAGAAGATGTTCATCTTTAGTGCTCAAAGAAATGCCCTTCCTATTGAATTTCAGATTTTGATGATGTGATCAATTGATGAGTGTTCATCTAACATGTGTATTAGAGAAAGATTTGCAGGTCTAACTATGACAGAAGTAATGGACGATGTAGTGGGACCTCACTAGGAGTTCCCTAGGAGATTCGCCGAAGAGATTGGGAAGCTCACTGGGAGCACGCCGGGAGATCACTAGAAGAAGACCAGATGACCTACTACAAGAATGTTAGAGGATACCGGATTGGCGAAAGTTGGGTCTTAGTTTAAGCTTGTAGTCTTTAAATGTTGTAATCATTGAGTCGTAGTTAGACGTGAGTACTAATTGAGTTGGATTTGGATGAAATCCAAATCAACTTAATAAGGAAACCGAGTCTACTATTAGGGTCTCATTGAGCTCAAGTTGAGCTCAATTGGTTGACCAAAGGGTTGGTCACTATCAGGTTCAAGTCAAAATTCAAAAAGTGGAGGGAACCACATTTGTCGAAATTTCGACGGGTAAACTGTCAGTAAGCGGCAGGTGTACCGCCACCACCTAGGCTTTCAGGTGGCTAATGGCAACTGACCCACACAGGATGGGCGGTTGAATCGTCCATATTCAGGAATCTCGGTACTTTCGGTGGTTGACCCTTTTAGGGCCAGTGGGTAAACCACCCATACCCTAGTCTTCGAGCGGTTGGTAAATCGCTTGTACCCAGTTTTTTTAGATATGTTTGATTTTTAGCTCTAATTTTTGAAGTCATTTGGGGTCTATAAATACCTCAAGTATTCTTGTATTTACAACAACTCTTTTTGGGCAATTAAACTCTATGAAAAAGAAATTGGGTGTGATTTCTAAGAAAAAAAAAAGGGAAGGAAGAGAACTTAGAGTAAGAAATTTTCTCAAAGTCTTTCTTGTAAGTAAAGTATAAGGGTTTGGTTTTCACCCAAAGAAGATCCGTAGTGAACGCCGGTGTGCCTCAAGAAGGAGGACTCGGGAGTGGACGTAGGCCATTGGTACCGAACCACTATAAAAATTATGAGTTCATCTTTTGCTTTCCTTATTAATGCTTCTAATCTTGTTTACTCCTTGAAAGAAAACATTTCACTTACAATATTTCTTATCTTTCAGATTTTCTTACTCTTTCTTAAGTAATTGATCCAAACAATTAATATCAGAGCAAGGTACTTACTCTTTAGATTAACACCCATTTGAGTAAATAGCTTGTTTTGGTATGAATGAGGGACATTCCATCTCATTTCCTCCTATATTTAATGGAATGGATTACATGTATTGGAAGATAAGGATGCATATTTTTCTTATCTCTTTGGACCTTGATCTATAAAGTATTGTTGAGAGTGGATTTGAAAACTCTTCCAAGCTAATGAATGAACTAAATGATTTGGAAATGAAGAATTTTTCTTTAAATGCCAAGGCTGTGAATGCCTTATTTTGTGCTCTTGATAAGAATGAGTTTAATCATGTTTTCATTTGTGAATCGACCTTTGATATTTCGCACACCCTAGAAATCACACATGAGGGGACTAGTAGAGTAAAAGAATCCAAGATAAACATTTTAGTTCATAACTATGAGTTATTTTGAATAAAACCAAATGAGACCATTGGAGACATATACACCCGTTTCATGGATGTCATCAATGGCCTAAAAGCACTTAGAAAATATTTTTTGAATGTTAAATTAGTACGATTTTGAGATCTTTACCTAAAAATTGGGATCCTAAAGTAACCACTATTCAAGAGGCCAAAGACTTCAATAACTTGCCTCTTGAAGAATTGATTGGCTCTTTTATGATATATGAACTAAATTATAAAGCTCATGATGAGCTTGATGAACCCCTTCCAAAGAATATGAAGGATGTAGCACTTCGGATAACAAATGACTCCTCGAGTGAAACCTCGAGTGATGAGGACCATGATATTACTTTGTTATCAAAAAATTTTAAAAAATTTATAAAAAACAAGAACTATAAAAACCAAAAAGTACTAAAGAAATACATTGGCATTTGCTATGAATATAAAAAATTGAGACATTTCAAGAATAAATGTCCTCATTTGAAGAAGAAGCCAACACTAAAAAAGAAATCACTTTCGGCTACTTGGGATGAATTGAGCTCTTCGGATGAGGAAGACAACTCCAAACAAGACGTGGTTAACTATGCCTTAATGGCGATCAAAGATGAGGTTAGTGAGCCTTTAAATATTTTTTTCAGAATTATTAAATATATTTCATGATTTATTCAATGAGTTTAGAAAACTTAGCAAGTCTTTTAAATTGCTTAAAGTTGATCATGATTTGTTAGTTAAAAGACTTAACGAAATATATGATTCATTAGTTTCACATAAACCATGTTCTAAATGTGATTTGCTAGATAATGTTAAAGAAGAGAATATCATGCTTAAAACCATACTAGAAAATTTTGAAATATGGAACAAATCCCTAAATATGATCCTTGCAAATAAGGGTCATATTAATAGAAAAAATAACATAGGCTTTATTAGTAATGTCCAACAAAAGCCAACCATGTTTGTAAGAGGACCTACATTAAACATGCCACCAAGAATCATGTGTAATTTTTGTGGTAAATTAGGACATAAGGCAAACAAATGGCTATTTAGAAAATATAGTCAACATCAACTAGTATGGGTTCCAAAGAAAACCTAATATAATAAAAATCAATTAGAAAAGAAAGAAAGAGTTTTTTATGGAGGACCCAATGTAAAATTGGTGCCTAAATCAAATATTAGAAGCACCAAGAATCATGTCTCTAAACTAAAGTTAGAAGCACCAAATGATATCTTGATAGTGGATGATTAAGGCATATGATCGAAGATCCAACTTATTTTTCTAAGCTCACTAGCTAAAGTGAAGGAGTTATTACATTCGGAGACAATAACAAGGGTAAAATCATTAGAAAATGAACAATAGGTAATACATCAAACCTCTTGATTGAAGATGTCCTATTAGTTGATGGCTTGAAATATAACTTGCTTAGTCAATTATATGGTAAAGGATATGTGATTAAATTTTAACTTAATACTTGCATTATTGAATTGCTATATAAAAATAAATCCTTGATTTCCTTGAGAAACAACAATGTATACACTATAGATATTAAAAAACTTTGTGATGAAACTTATTTTTCGGCTTTAAATGATGATGCTTGGATTTGGTATAAAAGATTAGGTCATGCTAGCATGAAACTTTTAAACCAAATCTCTGCCAAGGAACTAGTAAGAGGTTACCTAATCTTAAATTTATCAAAGACAAAGTATATGACACTTGTCAATTAGGAAAAAAAATAAAAAGTAGCTTTAAGTTGAAAAATCAAATTAGCACCTCTAGACCACTTTAATTGATCCATATGGATCTATTTGGACCAATTGACATTATAAGTTTAGGTGGTAGCAAATATGTATTTGTTTTAATGGATGACTTTAGTAGATATACTTAGATCTATTTCTTAGCACATAAAAGTGATATATTTAAATATTTTGTAAAATTTTGTAAAGTTTTCCAAAATGAAAAGGTTGCATGATTTCTTCAATACAAAGTGATCATGGTAGAGAATTTCAAAATAATGATTTTTAAAATTTTTGTGATTCAAATGGATATATATATAACTTCTATACTCCATGAAATCCACAATAAAATGGAATAGTAGAAAAAAAAAGGAGCTTACAAGAAATGGATAGAATAATGTTCAATGAACATAGTCTTCCCAAATATTTTTGGGCCGAAGCCGTTAATATGGTATGCTATGTTTTAAATAGGGTTCTAGTAAGACCATTACTCACTAAAACTCCTTATGAATTATGGAATGGTAAAAAGCCCAATATTTTTTATTTTAAAATATTTAACTGTAAATATTTTATTTTAAATAAAAAGGATGCTTTATATAAATTTGATGCATAATTCGATAAAGGAATTTTTCTAGGTTATTCTTCTATTTCAAAAACTTATCGTGTTTTTAATAAGAGAACATTAGTAATAGAAGAATCCATTCATGTTATTTTTAATGAGCTTTCCGAATTTAAGAAGATTGATTTTGATACTTTGAATTTAAAAGATAACACTCCTAAAAGTAACTTGGATATATCTACTTCCAATACCTTACCTAAGGAATGGAAGTATGTGAATGATCATCCTAATGAGCTTATAATAGGAGAAACATTAAAAGGAATTCAAACTCGATCTTCCTTTAGAATTTTTTATGTAAATATCACATTTATTTCTCAAATCGAGCTAAAGTGTATTGATGAAGCCCTAAGAGATTATTCTTGGGTTAATGAAATACATGAGAGCTTAATTATTTTGAGAAAAATGAGGTATGAGAGCTTGTTCCTAGAGCTAATGACCATTTAGTAATTGGTACTAAATGGGTATTTAGAAACAGGCAAAATAAAAATGGTATATCGTGGTTAGAAACAAGGCTAGATTAGTGGCTAAAGGTTTCAGCAAAGAAGAAGAAATCGAGTATGATGAAACCTTTGCTCCTATGGCTAGACGTGAAGCCATTAGGATACTCCTTGCTTTTATTTCTTTTAAAAATTTTAAGTTGTTTCAAATGGATGTTGAAAGTGCTTTTCTAAATGGTTTTATTTCTAATGAAGTGTATTTTAAATAACCTCCCAGTTTTATAAATAATCTTCTTCCTAATTATATTTTCAAACTTACAAAAGCTTTTTATGGATTAAAACAAGCCCCTCGGGCTTGGTATGAAATATTAGTTCTTTTCTTATTTTAAATAAATTTTTAAAAGACAAGTTGATACCATATTATTTTTTAAGTATTTTAAAAATAATTTACATGTTATTCAAATTTATATGAATCTTTATAGAGTCTTTAGCTAAAGAAATGAGTCAAGAATTTGAAATGAGTCTAATGGGTGAGTTAATATTCTTTTTAAGATTACAAATAAAATAACTTGATGATGATATTTTTATTAGTCAAAATAAGTATACATTGAATTTGATAAAATGATTTGGGATGGAAAATGCTAAAGCATTAAACACTCCCAGAGTACATCTACAATGTTGGACTTAGATAGTAAAGGTGAAAACTTTGATCAAAAAACTTATAGAGGTATGATAGGAAGTTTATTATACTTAATTGCTACAAGACCGGATATCATGTTTAGTGTTGGATTTTGTGCAAGGTATCAATCTAACCCAAAACTCTCTCATATGAAAGTAGTTAAATAAATTTTTAGATAGTTGAAATGAAGATTTAAACTAGGATTATGGTATCCTAAATCACAGTACTTTGACTTGGTTGTCTATTTTGATGTTGATTTTCGTGGATGTAGACTAGATAGAAAAAGCACTACTGGAACATGTCAATTTTTGGCCCATGCACTTATTTTTTGGACTTCCAAGAAATAAAATTCAGTAGCTTTATCTACTGTAAAAGCAGAATATATTGCAGCTAGTGTATGTTGTGCCCAAGTCATTTGGATGAAAAACATACTAGAAGACTATGGAATGAAAAATATTCTTATAAGGTATGATAATACAAGTGCTATATGTCTAACCAAAAATCTTATTCAATATTGAAAAACCAAAAATATTGATATTAGACATCATTTTATAAGAGATCATATAAATTGTCAAGATATCTCTTAGGAATTTATTGACACTAAGCATCAATTAGCGAATATTTTTATAAAACCCTTAAATAAAGAACAATTTAATTTTTTTAGAAGAGAACTTGGAATACTAAATCATGAAAATATATGAATTGCTTAATTTCATGAGAATGAGCTATTTTTGTGATAATATTTTATTATTCACATGAGATGTTTATCTTATTATTCACAAAAAGGAGAAAAAAAGTTGCATGATGATGATTTTGTTATTTTATAGATTTATTTGCTACATTTGCTTGAAATTACATGAAATAATTTTTAAATGCATGAGTAGCTCGTAAACCTTTGAATCTCTTTGAATATTTTAGATTTTTAAACTTATTTTCAAAATTTTACCTCTACAAATTTGAAGGCTCTTCTTAATGATGTTTTGCGCCCCACCCCCATCCTCTCCTCCCCCTCTTAGTGTCAATTAATCATAACAGATTCGAGTCGCAATTCAAGCCGAGATCCTAATACTTCAAACTTGGCATCAATTGGATCTTGGGAAGCCATGGTGTATGCTTGTAGATCAGACATGTCCTTGTCTTTTTTCTATTGATGAGTCAATAGCATGGGTGGTGGAAGATTCAGACAATCGATTGGTGACAGAAGGGTTCGACTACAATGGTTTTTTGTTTTGGGCTATGGTTTTTGGGGGTGTTAGGGTTATGAAAATAGGTTATGATGGCTACATCTTAAGGTTAGAGGGATGCCCTAAAGAGTCTTTAGTGGTGGTAGCAAGATGGTTGGGTTTCGGTGGGTTAAGAAGAAGAAGGACGACAAAGGTGCTGCAGCAGATTTTTCATTGAAAAAATTCTAGCAGTGAAGACGTAAATTTTTTATAGAAATCTTCAATAAAAATTCAGGTGAAACTTAAGGGGAATCTTTGGTAAGAGATAGTGCCAATAAAAATTTTGTGGAAAGAAATAACAGCAATTGGTTTGACAAAATCAAAGATTACGAGAAGGTATTACTACATAATTTTTTCAGTGAAAGATTTCAGCAGTATAGTCAAAATGTTTTGCAGTAGTGCATAATAAGGAATTGAGTAAAACTCAATGGGAATCTATTGGCAAGGGAAAGATAATACTGTCAAAAAATTTGTGGAAGAAATTGGTAGCAAAAGTTTTAGCAAGATCAAGGAATACGAGAAGGTACTACGGCATAATTTTTTCATCGAAAGATTTCAGTAAAATAGATGAGATTTTTTTTCTAGTAGTTTAAAACAAGGAGTCTAGTAAAACTTAAAGAGAATATGCTAGTAAGGGAAAGATAATGCTGATAAAAAATTCATAGAAGAAAATGGTAGCAAAAGGTTCAGCAAAATCGAAGATCACGGGAAGGTACTACAATAAATTTTTATGTCTAAACTACACCGGCTTAGATATAAAAGATGAGTAGGTTATCTTGATGATTTTTCAGCAAAACCAAATGGAGATCTGAGGATAGGAAGTTATAAAGCTGTGGTAGAAATTTCGTAGAAATTTGATCAGTAAAAACATAGCTACAAATAAAATAGTAAGGGGTGTGCGGCTAGAATTCTGCGGTGTAACTTTCATCGTAAAGATGGAAACATTGTGACGAAAAGTTTATGTAGCAATATGGGAATAAATTTTTTTGAGTTTTTGGATTAAGGATAACTAAATTAAAGTAGAAAACCAAAACTATTGCAATTCACAAGGAGATCAAAGGATGATTTGCGATAATGGAGATGATGATGGAGTTTGGTGACGATCTTCTAGCAATTGTGGGAATTACTTTAGATGGCTGTGGGGGGCTGATGGATGGTTGTGGAAAATGCTACTCTAATACCAAGTGTTAGAACCTAGTGGATTCTAAGCTCAGGGGTGATCACTATAGAGAATCGACCTCCTTGGAACTTTATAGGGGTTCCCTCCTCCAACTTGCTGCTCAAATGCTACAAAAAATACTCTTATTAATGACAAAGAGTGGAGGATTACAAGATTATTTATAGACCTTCTAACCCTAATTCCTAAGAGGACTACTTCAAGACTTCTATTCCTCACCAACTCCTAAAGTAACTCCTAATGCAACTCTAAGTCCAACCTCCAACCAGCCTTCTAGGGGTGGCTGGTTGCTTTATTATTTTCTAATCCTATTCTGACTTAACTCCTCAACCAACCCCCTCTTTAACTAGGACAAGGGATGGTTAATTAGGGTAACATGTATCTTACTTGTAGGTAACAGGTGCCCTACAAGACAATCATGTGAGTGATAGCACGTGTGACATGCTGTGATCTTTTTTCTTATGATTAGTATTGGCATATTCTCATATTATCTGTTACATATATATTGTGATGTCCTTGTTCTGTGCAATGGGAGTCGGATCGTAATGAGATCACGATAATGAGATCGATCCACCTTTAAACACAGATTCTAAATAATCCTGATCATAGATTACTAAAGAAGGATATTGAGATAACCAAACAGATCAGTGTACTATATACCAGTCCATATGATGAAGGCAGCTAGTCTCAAAGTCACTTGTATGGAGACACTAAAGATATAATACAGGTGCTCATTGAAGAATAAGTTCACTGATTAATCTACTTATGGAATGCTGTATAGTTAATGATACCTAATGTCAAACAACAATTCCATAGTCCCAATTGTGTATCTGGTCCTTAGACTTGAGACACTAAGGATACCTTGTATGAGTACTCCTTTCTTTGATGCCAGACTTACAGGTTTGAAAAGTTTCAGATCTAGTACAACTGGTTATCGGGATTGGTAACTAACCTTATGAAGGTAATTGAGTGTCAATAGATGATCATCCACTCTCGGTATCACAAGAGAAATATCCCATATGTACTTGCTTAGACAAATCCCTAGCCAGGATCATTCGGATTAAGAGATAAAGAGTTCTCCGAGAGAATCCGATTAGAGCGAGACTATGATGGATTTCGTATGTGACATGACAGTACCATGTCTAATATATAGTCTCTGGGATATTAGTTAAATGAGGGATTATAGATATACGGTAACTTTGGATAGATAGGTCTGATGGATTTGATCCCCCCTGTACCGTTTGGGGACTATGGCGTAGTGACCTAGTACATCCATAGTCGATAAGTCGAGTGAATTATTATAGGGATAATAATTCACTATATCATAAGGAGTTCTGATGGGAGTGACTCACGACCAGCTTGGTATCGGGCCTAGAGGGTCACACACATATAGTGAATGTTTCAACGAATAGAGGATTGGATGGAGATCGAATTAGCCCCTATTCTCATTAGATAAGACTCTATGCTAATGGGCTCATTGATTAAGGCCCAATTAGAGGCCTAAGAAGATTATTAGATAGAGATCCAATAATACAAGGTTAGTGAGTAATTGGATGGAGATCCAATACCCATTAAGGAAGGAGCCTTTGGTGACTCTCTATAAATAGGAGGGGAAACTCATGGTTGATGGGCTGCAGCTTTAGCCACCACCTCCTATTCTCCTCCCTCCCTCTGTGCAAGAGTTGCGAGATCAGATTGGAGGAGTTTCGCTGTAGAGACCTATTGTGTGGATACTGCTAGAGAGGAGGACGCTTGACCTTCTTCGTCTTCTCCGTTCGGATCTAGAATATAAGGATATATGATCTCTCTAGGTAAACTCAATCTCTCACACATTGTGATTTTATCGATTTTTACATTTTTCTCGCAACCTCAATATTTTATATGACGATTTGATCTGCGTGGGAAATCAATTTTTATTTTAATTTCCATTGCGCATGTGATACACTCGATGAGGTTTCCGAATAGTGGTATCAGAGCCAAGGTTTTCGTGCAAAAGATTGGTTTTGAACTGCGTGTGATGAGATTAAATCACGTAGAATCGTTCTACGCGTTCTTGCTATATTTCATAATGAAGGTAGCGAGGAGGAGGGGCGGCCAACAACGGCCAGCCCCCATGTAGGGCCGGCCACCCACGGTCAAGCCGCGGCCAAGGCCAGCCCACAAGGCGGCGTGCAGGGGCAACGCTGCGCACGGCGGTTGCGACCGCCTACAAGGCGGCAATCGCTCGCGGCGGCGTCCACAAGTGGCGACTCGCTGGTGGCGCCCACAAGGGGCTCTGGCGGTGCACTGCAAGGCCGCTGGCGGCTAGCCGCCGCCACCTGCTAGCTAGCGGGGTAGCGCGCCGGGGTGGCCGCCTTGGTAGCCAGCGGGCAGGACACCACCGCCTATGCAGGGCAACAGCGCAAGAGGGAAAGAGGGGTTAGGGCATCCTTTGAAGAAAAGGATGATCCTGGCCCTATGAATTTAAAAAATTTTAAGGATTGTCCTTGTGTACATAATTCCCATAATGCCCTCAATAATTCTAAAAATTTTGAGGACTATCCTCTCATCTAGAATATCAAAAATACCCTCAATAATTCTAGAAATTTCAAGAACTGTCTTAGATCCAAAATTATGAAAATACCCTTGACAATTCTGGAAATTTTGAGCATGTCCTGATTTTCAGAAAAAATAATTAATTAAATAGTTTAATTAATTATTATATATATCTAGTAATCCTACATATGATGTGTCGATGCACACATAGACTCTATTATGAGTGATTAGGCCTATTGGCTCGGGCTTAATCATATTAGGTGATTGCTCATAATCATCCAGTGTGGCTTGCATATGTGATGTATTATACACCTACTAGATATATGTATATATATATTTGCATGTGATGTAGATATATATTATATATGTATATGTGTGACATGACATATTAGGAGACTGATACGAAATAAAAACCCCTCCTACGATAATATTAAGTCGGTAAGCGTGAGGCAATAAGATTGACTCATGTGGCCTTCTATCGTTATAGGAAGAAATTGAATCCCGACATAAGTTGAGTTGGTCGAGTCACTCGAGACTCACCTATCTACGTGATCGAGTTCTTGCCTATGACCTATATATGTCACCGGTGACCTGAGGACATGATATGACTTGGTCGAGCAGTCGAGAGCATATCCATCGAATCATACTCATCTTGTAACGATGGTGATGACTTAACTGAACTTCATGGTTGGTCGAGTAGTCAAGACCATGATGATTTAGAGGCCGAACATGATGGGAATCATAAGAAGTTGTGATTGACAAGAGTTGTCTACCTTTTGGGCTTGGTGTAGTTGGTTGAGTCCTTCGAGATTGTACTAAGATGCCAATTGGATCCCGATCCCCACTAGGAGTCTGCCGGACACTTTCGTCTTACGTGTTGAGGGTGTCACGTGATTCACTAGAAAAATAGTGGGAGTACATTAAGATAGAAGTCCACATCTTAATTAGTATTTTCTATAAAATTTGCATGTTATTTAATTTACGCTATATCTTGTTTGTTGCTTGCAAAACCTCTATGTGGCATACTTGATGCCAACCGCCTCATTGGTCCAAAAGCTCCACATTTTGAGAATTGTTCTCACGAAAGATAAAATCGTATATGTCCTTAATATGATTGTGCTTACGCTGGAGGAAAGGATAAGCGAGGATAAGATTGCTCGCTTTGTGAAGTATATAGATAGCCCTAGAGGATAACCTGTGTGTTGATCTTATACTACAGTCCCTACCGGATTCCTTTTCATAGTTCATTATTAACTTTAATATAAATAAGTTTGAGGTGACTCTCTCTGAGCTCCTCAATATATTGAGGAAAGTTGAGAGTGCCATCAAGGAGGAGAAGATAGTTCTCTACATTGGTGAGACAAAAAAGAAAAGGAAGGCCAACAAGACCCTTAAGAAGGACAAGGGCAAAGAAAGACTGGGTAAGGCAAAGGTTGCCAAGAAAGACCTGATAAAGGACAAAGGACAGTGCTTCCACTATGGCCAAGATGAGAATTGGAAGAGGAACTATAAGGACTACCTTGCATATAAGGCAAAATAGAAGCTTGGAGAAGCTTCAGGTATATTCATGATCAGTCTTAACTTATTAGATTTTCATAACACATGGGTATTGGATACCGGGAGTGCTTATCATATTTGTAATTCGTTGTAAGTTCTGACAAGACCTAAGAGACTAACTAGAGGCGAGATGGACCTCAAAATGGGCAATGGAGCAAGAGTTGCTCTGATTCTTTGTGGGGGGTGGGTGGGGGTGGGGGCGGGTATCCTACATCTACCTAGTGAAGCTATTATTGCATTAGATGCATGCTATTTTGTCCCTTCTATTATCAAAAATATTATTTTTATTTCTTATTTGACAATTAGTGGATATAAATTAGTTTTTGAGAATAATAATTGTTCAATAATTATGGATGATGAGATCATCACTAGAGGGACCCTTATAAATGGCTTATATGTGTTAGACATTTCTCCATATATCATGAATATAAATATGTCTAAGAGGAAAAGAGATGAGGTAAAAAATGCATACCTATGACATTGTAGGCTAGGTCATATATATGAAGGAAGGATTCAAAAGTTGCTAAAAGATGGATACTTAGATCAATTTGACTATGAGTCATATACAACTTGCGAACCTTGCCTTCGTAGGAAAATGACCAACTCTTCTTTTAGTGAAACTGGAGAGAGAGAGCCACCGAGTTATTGGAACTCATACATAGTGATATATATGGTCCCATGTTAACTCAGGCTACAGGTGGTTACTCATACTTCATTATATTCACTAATGATTTCTCTAGGTATGGACACATATACTTTATGAAGTATAAATCTGAGGCCTTTGAAAAATTCAAGGAATATAAAAATGAGGTGGAGAACCAGATTTGAAGGAGTATTAAAACTCTTCGATCAGATCGAGGAGGAGAGTACTTGAGTATAGAGTTCACCCATTTCCTCAGGGACAATGGAATTCTATCCCAATGGACACCTCCTTATACACCTCAGCTCAATGGTGTATTAGAAAGGAGGAATTGCACAGTGTTAGACATGGTGCGGTCTATGATGAGCTTCACTAATCTACCCGTCTCATGCTGGGATACGCTCTAGAGACCGCAGCTTACCTTCTGAACAGAGTTCCATCAAAGTCGGTAGTGTCTACACAATATGAGATATAGAAAGGAAATAAGTTTGATCTTAAGGTGGTTAAGATTTGGGGCTGTCCTGCCCATGTTAGAAGATACAACCCCGACAAGTTGGAATTAAGGATGGAATGATGCACATTCATGGGATACCCTAAGGAGACTTTGGGGTATTGTTTCTATCATCCTGAGGACCGAAAGGTCTTTGTTACCAAGAGAGCTGTGTTCCTTGAGAAGGAATACATTCTTGGTGGAAACAGTGAGAGCAAGATAGAATTGAGCGAGGTTAGAGAACCTAGCACCATTCCAAAGCTCGGGACTGTTCACGTACCTAATACACAAGTTCCAACTTTGCGTAGGACTAGTAGAGTATCTCACCCTCCTGAAAGATATGTGGGATATATCAGTGGAGATGACTCTCAGGATATTGATTCTCAGACCTATGAAGAGGCAATTATGAGTATAGACTCTGGGAAGTGGTAAGAAGCCATAAATACTGAGATGGATTCCATGTACTCTAATAAGGTTTGGAACCTTATGGATGCACCTGAGGGTATTGTACCCATTAGCTGTAAATGGATCTTCAAGAAGAAGATCGGAGTAGATGGAAAGGTATAGACCTATAAAGCAAGACTGGTAGCTAAAGGATATTGTCAAAGATAAGGAGTTGACTATAATGAAACCTTTTTACTTGTAGTTATGCTTAAGTCTATTAGAATTATTTTGGCCATTACAGCACACTATGACTATGAGATCTGACAAATGGATGTCAAAATGGCAACCTCGAGGAGGAGGTGTATATAATATAGCTAGAGGGATTCATATTCAAAAAGAGTCCAGATAAAGTGTGCAGGTTGCTTAGATCCATTTATAGATTAAAGCAAGCTTCTTGAAGTTGGAACATAAGATTTGATGAGGTGATTAGATCTTATGACTTTATTAAGAACGAAGATGAGCGTTATGTGTATAGGAAGGTAAGTGGGAGCGCTATCACCTTCTTGGTGCTATATGTGGATAATATCTTAATAATTGGAAATGATGTAGGAATGCTCTCCATAGTAAAGGTTTGGCTATCCAGAAACTTCTCTATAAAAGATTTAAGGGAAGTATCCTATATTTTGGGGATCCGGATCTATAGAAATAGATCCAAAAGGATATATGGCTTATCCTAGTCTAGGTACATAGACTCCATTGTCAAAACGTTTGGTATGGAGAATTCCAAGAGAGGTTTCATACCGATGAGATATAAAATATCACTTTCTAGGAGTATATCCCCAAAGACTCCTGAAGAAAGGAAAGACATAGATAAGATACCTTATGTCTCAGTGATAGGGTCTATCATGTATCTGATGCTATGTACTAGGCTTGATATAGCATATGCTTTGAGTGTCACAAGCAGGTATCAGGCAGACCTAGGTTTAAAACACTATAAGGCAGTAAAGTATATCTTTAAGTACTTGAGAAGCACTAAGGATCTTTTACTGATATGTAGAGAATGTAGCTTTCAGGTTGAGGGCTACATGGACTTAAGTTTTCAATTTGACATTTATGATAGCAAGTCAAATTCAGGGTTTGTTTTCACCCTGAATAGAGGAGAAGTAAGCTGGAAGAGTTCTATGCAAGATACTACCGCTGACTTGACCATAAAGGCGGAATACATTATTACAGCAAAAGCAGAAAAGGAAAGGGTTTAGATGAAGAAGTTCATCAAGGATTTAGGAGTGATACCAAGTAGTATGGAGCTGACTCCTATATATTGTGACAGCAACAGGGCGATAACTCTAACAAAGGAACTCAGGTCTCAACAAAATTATCCTGAGAAAGTTCCATATGATTAAAGCGATCATGACCCGAAAAGATATAGCAATGGAAAGAGTTCCATCTGAAGATAACATTGCAGATCTACTGATGAAGTCGCTGGCTCAAATTGTATTTGAGCGTCATAGGGCTCTGATGGGGATCAGACACATAGGTGATTGGCTTTTGATCAAGTAGGAGATTGCTTATTACAGGTGCCCTACAAGCCAATTACTTGAGTGAAGGCACATGTGACACATTGTGATCTTTTTGCTTATGATTAATATTGGCATATTCTCATATTATCTATTACATATATATTGTGATGTCCTTGGTTCTATGCAATGGGAGTCGGATCGTGATGAGATCACGATAATGAGATCGATTTACCTTTAAACACATATCCTAAATAATTTCGGTCATAGGTTACTCAAGAGGGACATTGAGATAACCGAACAGATCGGTATACTATTCCGTCTATATGATGGAGGTGGCTGGTCTCGTAGCCACTTGTGTGGAGACCCTAAGGATATAGTATATGTGCTTATTGGAGAATAAGTTCACTGATTGATCAGCTTATAGAATGTTGTATAGTTTATGATACCTAATGTTAGATAGTGATTCCATAGTTCTAATTGCGTATCTGGTCTTTAGACTTGAGACACCAAGGATGTCTTGTATGAGTACTCCTTTCTTTGACGCTAGACTTACAGGTTTGGAAAGTTCTAGTACAACTGGTTATCGGGATTGGTAGCCAATATTACGAAGGCAATTGAGTATCAATAGAGGATCATCCACTCTCAGTATCATGAGAGGAATATCCCATATGTGCTTGCTTAGACAAATCCCTGGCCAGGATCATTCGGATTGAGAGAGAAAGAATTCTCCGGGAGAATCTGATTAGAGGGAGACTATAACGGATTCCATATGTGACCTGATAGCACCATGTCCAATATACAATCTCTGGGATATTAGTTGGATGAGGGATTATAGATACACGATAACTGTGGATAGACATGTCTGATGGATTTGATCCCTCCTATACCATTTGGGGACTATGGCATAGTGGCCTAGTACATCCATAGTCGATGAGTCAAGTGAATTATTATGGGGATAATAATTCACAATATCATAAGGAGATCTGATGGGAATGACTCACGGCTAGCTTGGTATCGGGCCTAGAGGGTCACACACATATGGTGGATGTTTCAATGAATAGAGGATTGAATGGAGATCCAATTAGCGCCTATTCTCATTAGATGAGACTCTATGCTGATGGGCTCCTTGATTAAGGCCTAATTAAAGGCCTAAGAAGCTTATTGAATAGAGATCTAATAATGCAAGGTTAGTGGGTAATTGGATGGAGATCCAATACCCACTAAGGAAGGAGCCTTAGGGGGTATTTTGGTGGCTCTCTATAAATAGGAGGGGAGACTCATGGTTGATGGGCTACAGCTTTAGCCACCACCTCCTATTCTCCTCCCTCCCTCTGTGCAAGAGTTGCGAGATTAGATTGGAGTTTCACTGCAGAGATCCATTATGTGGATGTGGCTAGAGAGTAGGACGTTTGACCTCCTTCATCTTCTCCATCCGGATCTGAAATACAAGGATATACGATCTCCCTAAGTAAAATCAATCTCTCACACATTGTGATTTTATCGATTTTTATGTTTTTCTCATGACCCTAATATTTTGTACGACAATTTGATCTGCGTGGGAAACTAGTTTTTATTTTGATTTCCGCTGCGCATGTGATGCACCCGTTAAGGTTTCTCAACATTACTTTCCATTCAAATATCTTCCTCAACTAATCCTAACCTAGTCCCTTACTTTCCTTAATAGGGGTCGACTAGATAGATTTACATGAATGCCCTTAGATTTTATATGATTGCCCTATTTAATAAAACTAAATTAGGACTACCCTAGCTAGAGTCCTAACAGAACCCCTATAGCATTATAAGGGTTGATCCTTGTCAAAGATCAAAATCTATAGAGCTCCTTATAGGGTTCTATCAACCTCACTCCTGTAATCCAGCAACCTTCGGCATTTCTTGCGGTGAAGTCCTAGCGAACTCCCGGTGAGCTCTCACCGTATGATCTAATCATTGGCCCAATGCCTAAGCTTGATACTAGGTCCATGTCTGATATGTAATTTCTTTTCACCATCATGATTAAGCCTGCATGATGTTAACTATAACTTAATTAATTATAATCAACATGGCCATAAATCCACTTCAAGACCTTACCAATTCCCGGCAAGACTTTTGGCTACCCCCAACAATCTTTCGATAAGTCTCGGTCTTCTTTCGGCTAACTCCCTTGCGCCATCCTAGCAAGCTCCCAATACCCTCGGCGAGCTCCCAACACACTCTAAGCGATTTCCCAACTGGATCGTCCGAACCTCGACCCTATGCTTGGACTTGACTCTAGCCAAATCTCTTATTGTAATAATCTCTCTATCATAGTTAATCATGCATCAATCAACTCTAACAATAATGTTAGATCAAACATTCATCAATTGATTTCATCGTCAAAATTTAAAATTTAATAAAAAATGGGAGATAAAATTATCAATATAATCAGAAGCAAATTGGATATGATAACATTGAATGAGAAACAATTTGCTTAGAAGAAAATTTAGAATTTTAAATTTTCTAAATACTTGAGAAATGTAAAATTCAAAATTTGAGTTTGATTTACTATCATATTTTCCTTTAGATTTCTTGACCTTTATAAATTGAGCTTCTTATCAAAATTTACATGAGATGATCTTCAAAATGCATGATTTACTTGATTTGCAACTTTTGCTTGAAATTTATATAAGATAAATTTAAATGCAAGAGTAGCTCTTAGCTCTTCTTGGATTTCTTAGATTTTTGAACTCACCTTTCCAAAAGGATTTATCTTAATATTGACATTCAAAGTTCCTTTTGTGATAATATTTTTATCCTTTCTCAAAGGTCATTTTAATTTATGATGAATATCTAACAAAGAAAAACGTGTGACATGAACTTTTATGATGCTTGATATTAGTTCTATTTTTATGATGATCTTTTTAACTTCCTTTCATTGCTTCTACTTTCTTATTTACAAAAGGGAGAAAAATTTTCATGAGAAAATTATGTTTTTATCCTATTTTACTAAGAGGGAGCAATGCAAAATTTATTTTGTAAAAATATGAAAACTTTGACACATGATGACCTTTTGTATCATAAAATTACTTGCTTGTTATTTCACCTCTTTTTGATGATAACAAAGGGGGAGAAATAGCAAATTTATGATACAAAAACGATACATGCATGTCAAAAGGAAAAAATTTTATTTAGAAAATTATTGACACTTGTGCCTTGAAATTATTTGATCTAACATTTCAACTTTTTGTTGACGATAAAGGGAGAGTAATGACATATTGATGACATATGTAGAAAAATAGAAAAATAAATATTTTTCCTATTTTGTTTGATAAACAATGGGGGGAAAATAATTAATGACTTATGTAAAATTGATACATAATTTTTGAAATTCATGAAAATCTTTGATGAGTTGATGACTTGATAATTTAAAGTAAATTTTTGTTGATATATGAGTGTCTCATTGTATCCTTGAAATATTATTTACTTAAAATATTAATTATTTCATGATACTTGAATTCAAGAGTATGTGGTTCTTTTGAATTTAAGTTTTCCTTATTATGGCATGGATTTAGGGGGAGTAAGGTTTAACTCTCATCATCAATTGATTGTCATCATTAAAAAGGGGGAGATTATTGAATCTCAAATTTTGATGATGAAATCAATTGATAAGTATGTTAGAGAAAGTAATGTAGGTTTAACTACGACAGAGGAATTGAGTTACAACTAGATGTTAGGCCAGAGTCAAGTCCGGGGCAAGCCGGGCTTCGGACGATGCAATGGAAACTCATTGAGAGACTCGCCAGAAGCTTGCCAAAGGTATTGGAAGCTTGCCGGGAGTTCATTGGGAGCTCGCCGAAAGGGTTCAGAGGCTTGCTAGGAGTTCGTATCGAAAGCTTGCTGGGAGTTCACCAGGAGCTTGCTAAAGGTGATTGGGAGCTTGCTAGGATGGCATCGGGAGTTCACCAGAATAAGACCAAGAGACTCGCTGGAAGATCGATGGGAGTAGCCGAAAAGCTTGTGGGGAGTCAGGAGGGTCTTGTTGGACTTTATGGTCACATTGATTGTAATTAATTAGTTGTAGTTAGCATCGTTAGGTTTGAATCCAACTTAAGTTAAGTTTGGAAGGAATCCAAATAAACTCAAGTGAGGCTAACCGAGTCCACTATGGGGTTTAGATTAAGCTCAAAACGAGCTCAATTGGTTGGCTTCGGAAATGGTTAATAGAAGGTACAAGTCGGGATTGAAAAAGTGAAGAAAATCATTTTTTCAAAAATCTTGATGGTTGTACCATCGTCGCCCAAGAATCCAGGCAATAAGCGACGGTTGGACTACCCAGGCTGACGGTTATACCGTTCGTACCCTATTTTTAGTGTAGCTTTCAGTGATTGTACCATTAGCATCAGAGGTTGTATCGCTCATACCTAGATTTTTCGGGCGCGTTTGAATTTTGGCTCCATTCATCTAAAATCAGTTGAGGTATATAAATATCCTAAGTTTTCTTGTATTTAACATAGGTTTTTGCATAACAATTGGGCTAGAAATTATATGAAAAATTGAGTGCTAAAAGTGTGCAAGAAAATATAAGAAAATTAAGTGTTAAAAGTGCTAAAAGTGTGCTAAAAGTGCTAGAAATTATATGAAAAAAGTGTGCTAAAAGGGGGAGGGGAGTAAGGAAGTGTTGTATTTCTTGTAAGAAGTCTCCCTAGAGTTAAAAGCCTGTAAGGGTTTGGTCTTCACCCAAAGAAGATCAATAGTGGACACCGGTGGACCTCAAAGAAGAGGACCCGGGAGTAGACGTAGGCCAAGTTTGGGATCGAACCACTATAAAATTACGAGTGCTCTTTACTTGTCTTATTTGCTACTTTCAACTGCTCTTCATTAGGAAGGCAAGAACATCATCTTTCGATTGTGTGTTAAATAGTTTACTTATTCGCCTTCAAGTCCAAGAAATGCTTCTGATTCCAGTTTTATTTAAATGAAAATTTTTCTTTAAAATGTGATTTTATACTTGTACTAATTCATCCTCCCACTCCCCTCTTAGTGATAATTGATCCTAACAGAATGAGGACTTGGGAAGTGAATGTAGTTCAAGCTTTTGACCGAACCACTATAAACTCTATGAGACTTCTTTACTTGCTTTTTATTTTAGCATTCCATAGCTAAATCAAGATTCTGCATTTAGTCTTAACTTTAATCCCTCTTAACTTGATCTTGACGAAAAACTCTTTTAGTTTCAATTTTTACTTCAAGCATATTTTTCTAACCGAGTACTCCTTGCACTTGCAATAATTCAACCCCCCCCCCCCCCCTAGTGCCAACTCGGTCCTAATATAGGTTACTCGAGAGGGATATTAAGATAACCAGATAGATCTGTGTACTATATTCTCGTCCATATGATAGAGACGGCTAGTTTCATAGTCGCCCGTGTGGGGACACTAAGGTTATAGTGAGGTGCTCATTGGAGAATGAGTGTTATTATTGATCCACTTATAGAATGCTAAATGGTTAATGATACCTGACATTAAATAGCGATTCTATAGACCCTGTTGTGTGTTTAGTCTTAGACTTGAGACAATAAAGATGATTTATTTGAGTACTCCTTTCTTGGATGTCGGACTTATAAATCTGGAAGTTCCAGATCCAGTACAGTCGGTTATCAAGATTGGTAGTCAACCTTACGAAGGTAATGTTAGGACCCCAACTGAGTCGGGTCCTAATCAATTAATTGGAGTCCTTAGATTAGACCTTCTTGGCCAACCTAGACTTGATATTAGATCGGCTAGGAGGAGATTTAGGTCAATTGTAATAAATCAACCCAAATCCTAGTAGGGTTAAGATTTGACTGAATTGGAATCGGGTTAGGAGTCAGAATTGGATTCGGGTTATAGTCAATTGAGTTATAATTGTAATCAACTCTAATTGGCCACCCACCTTAGTTGGAGAAGTTGGCTAGAGTTGAGTTCCTTCTATGGTTGGGACTCTTCTAGAAGTAGGAGTCCTTGTGAAGAGGGGAGAGTTCCATTTAGCTAAGACTCTCCCCTAGATTAAGTATGAGTCCCCTATAGCCACTGGCCACCTAGTTGGCTAGGGGTTAGAAGTTAAGAGGAAGAGGAGTTTATTAGAAGTATAAGTTAATTTAGGAATTATGACTCTTTTAGTGAATTTCACTTAAAGTAGGAGTTGGAGTTAAGAGTTTTTATAGGTCTCTTATTAGGAATCCTAGTTTAGGGGGTCTCTTCATGAGGCCTATAAAAAGCATGTAAACTTCTCATTTTTTATCATCAATAGATCAATAGTATTTTTAGCTTTTGTGTAGAAAACAAGGAGGGAGGAACACCTATAGAGTTCTAAGAAGGTCGATCCTCTATAGAGATCACCCCAAGCTTAGAATCCATAAGGGTTCTAACACTTGGCATCAGAGCAACATTCTTAGCATCTCACTGCCCTTCCATAGATGCCTATCATCCTTCTACAGCAGCTTAAGCAATGCCCACAATTGCTTAGATCATTGATGAATTCTGTCGTCATCTACACCACCACAGATCACCTTTTGATCCCCCCAAGAATTACATCAGGTTCTAGTTTTTTACCTTACTACTACAATAATTTAGTTATCCTTAACCCAATAAATAAAAAAAAAGTGTTTCTATCTCACTGCATAAACTCTTCATCGTAAAGTTTCTATCTTTACAATTAAAGTTGCACTACATAATTCAATCGCATACCACTACATATTTTTGATCTGTTGTTATAATTTTTCTGACCAATCTTTTACAAGTTTTTTACAATGGCTTTAGCACTCCTTAATATTGGATTTTCTTTTAGTTTTATACAAAAATTGTCAATATAAACCGTTGATCTTTTACATCAAAGCTGCTGAACTTTTGATATAAAAATCTACAACAACATCTTCTAGTAATCTTTGATCTAACCGAATTTCTTGCTGCTGCATTCTTCCATAAATTTTTATCAATATTATCTTTCCCTTACCAGTGGATTCCCCTTGAGTTTTACTTAAATCCTTGTCATGAATTGCTTGAAAAAATTGCATCTATCTTGTTGAAAATTTTTGACGTAAAATTCTGCTGCTACTATACTTTTCGGTGTTTCTTGCTGCATACGCACCTTATCTTGACCCAACTTATTGCTGCCATTATTCTTATCCATCTCGCTGATATCCTCGTGGCTTTTTTGCTATCATAATACTCTAAATCATTACTAGATCTTTCATCACAAAACAGTTGTTCTCAATGAAAACAAAAAAATTCTACAGCAACATCTTTGCAATTCTTGCTATAGCCCTACCAAATTGGTTGCTGCCACTCACAACAACCTTAAACCATCTTCCTAGCATTAAACAACTATCCCAAACCCGCATTACAATCTCCATAATAGCTTCAAATTGCATCATCAACTACACCTCCAACAGTAGCTTATCGATGCAGAATTCTGTTGCACTACCTTTTGGTGTTTTTTCCTACACCCATATCTGATCCTTATCGAAATTGTTGCTACCACCCACATCACCCTTAAGGCACCCTTCTAGACTAAAGACACAGCCATCATATCCTATTTCTATAACCCTAATAGGTCCTAAAACCGCAACCTAAAATAGCGACCTATCGTACCCACAACCTTCCACCATTGATCTTATCTTCCGCTGCCACTAAACATTCCACCACCCTATGCCCTTGACCCAACAATAGAAAAAAAACATAAAAATCTCAGATCTAGAGGCATATATAGTGGCATCTCAAGATTCAATCGATGCCAAGTTAGAGGCATTTGAATCATGGCTTGAATAATGCATAGAGGATAAATTGCACGCTTTATTCGCTGAATTCAAAATTGGATGATCTCCAAGCCTGACAAAATTACAGTAAAGTAAAAGTTCAGAGAGGCCTCCCAAAAAGGAAGAATGATCCATTGATTTGATGCAGCCATGCATGAGGATGGACTTCTCCCGATGGGAAGAGGGAGACCTGACAGGATAGCTTTCGCACGCAGAACGCTACTTTCATTATCACTGGATATCGGAGGTTTTCATGGTGGGCACCACCATCATCCACCTCGAAGGAGATGCAATTCGGTGGTACAATTAGCTTGAATACACCTAAGGAGTTCTGACATGGATACAATTCAAAAGCAAGCTGTTGAACCGCTTTGGACCGATCAAGTACAAAAATATCAATGAACAACTCACGAAGATCCGACAAACCTCCATGATCAAAGAATACTAGATCAGGTTTGAGAAATGATCTCACCTCACTCATGATTGGCCTAACAAATAATTATTATGGACATTCATCGAAGGACTCAAGCCGGATATAAAAGAAGTTAAAGCGCGACAGCCCCGCATTGTGATGACCGTAGTGTTCTTCGCTCGAATCCAAGAGGAGCGGCTCAACCAAGATGCTCAAAGGATGAGGACCACTCTTAGACTAGTAACATATAAACCTTCAGCACCTCCTGCTCCTAATTATCCTTCACTGCCAAAGAAATTGACGAGAGAAGGACTTCGCGATAGATCGGCGAAGGGCCTTTGTTGGCATTGTAACGAACTTTGGAGCCACAACTATCATTGTAAAAAAGGAAAGTTTTCCATGATAGAATCTATTGAAGAATCTAAACAAGAGGACCTTGAACCTGAGGAGGAGAACATGAAGGAGGACCCACAGTTGGCCGATTACACGACTTATACTCTAGCCAGTCATGCAAACCCGCAAGCAATTAAAGTTGAATAATCTCTTAAGCAGTAGCCCTTCACTATCCTCATCAAGAATTGGAGCACCACCAACTTTGTGAATAGTAAGGTTGCTACCCAATTGATGCTCTAAAATGAAGATTGCAACAA
This sequence comes from Ensete glaucum, assembly GCA_021527575.1. NCBI lineage: Eukaryota > Viridiplantae > Streptophyta > Magnoliopsida > Zingiberales > Musaceae > Ensete > Ensete glaucum. Next base: position 18,868,651 of record CM038554.1, read on the forward strand.
GTTTGATGTTGAGATCATCGACGATCGAATTTTGAAGTACTCGCATGTGAAATTGTTTCTCCAAGGCCAAAGGATCATTGCTGATTTTTTTCTCCTCCCTCTCAATGACTGTGAGGCTGTTCTCGACACTAAATGACTGACTACATTAGGTGATGTTCCCTAATTTTTTTTTAAATTTATCATGAACTATTTTAGCCATAGGAAACAAGAGATCCTATGCGGGAAATGTGGGAGCAACGTAATGACAATTTCAACGCAACGAATTGAGAACATATTACACAAAGTGAATAGCAGCTTTCTAATGCAACTCCAACAGTAATATATAAGGGAGCCAACAAAAATTGAAGACCCAAACTTTCTCTAATTACTTGCTAAATTTTCAGACTTATTCGCTGACCCACACAGCCTACCTCCTACCCGACGATATGACTATCGAATGTCGATTCTCCTAGGCAAATCAGTAGCAAACACTTGGCAATATCATTATCCTCACCTCTAGAAAACCAAAATAGAGAGGATTAAAAATGAGATTCTTAAAACAAGGGTCATCCAACCAAATTATAGCCCCTACTCTTCGCTAGTGCTAGCGTTACCCGACTTCGATAAAGTGTTTATGATTGACGCATCGGGAGCTAGAATTTATGTTATTCACATGTAAGATTGTCAACCCCTAATATGTACTGAAGCTCTTCCACCACTTCATATGATGCTTCTGATTTGTAAAAGAGTGCTAATTGCTATTGAATTTTAAGTTTGACATGATATAAGTCAACAGCACGAAGGAGAGATGAAAACAAGCTCGGTAAAATTATTGCTCCTATCCACCTCAGACTCAGAACGGACTCACACCACCGAGGGCCTTATCAAAGGATAGCTGTTATTCCAAAAGAAGACTTGGTTACTAAAGAACAACCAAGTGACAGCCCATACAAGAAAGAAACAACCCCCTGACAAATATCGAAGAAGAAGAAAGTTTGCTAATGAAGATCGAGTTTCCCTGCATCTCCAGCCCTACTAGCAGGAAATTTGAGCCTCATGGAAGTGGTCCCCTACTACTTTGGCCCTTACAAAATTGGAGATCACATTAGAGCAGTGACTTATGAATCAGATTGGTACACTAATTCAAAAATACAATTGATTCTCCACATATCTCACTGTAAATGGAAGTTTAGAGATGATGACTCAACCCAAGTCCACCCACATGATATTTCTACTGATAAGGGGACCCATATTCACCTGATGATTGTATGGGATCACAGGATCATAATGGATCACCGTCAAGACATTATTACGGATGCTAGACTGCAGGAGCATGGTGTACATTTTACAAGAACCACAAGGAAGCCTCATGAGGAGTTGCATATCAGGACTCAAAGTCATGGAGTCTCAACCTTGAGGATAAGGTTGATTTGAAGAGGGTGGGTATGTTAGAACCCCAATTGAGTCGGGTCCTAATCGATTAAGACGAGTCCTTAGATTGGGCCTTGTTGGCCAACCTAGACCTGACATTAAGTCGGCTAGGAGGAGATTTGAGTCCATTGTAATAACTCAGCCCAAATCCTAGTAAGGTTAAGATTTGGCTGAACTGGAGTCGGATTAGGAGTCAAAGTTGGATTTAGGTCAGAGTCAATTGAGTCATAATTGTAATTAACCCTAATTGGCCACCCACTTTAGTTGAAGTTGGCTAGGGTTAAGTTCCTTCTAGAGTTAGGAGTCCTTGTGAAGAGGGGAGAGTTCCATTTAGCTAGGACTCTTTCCTAGATTGAGTAGGAGTCCCTTATAGCCACTGACCACCTAGTTGGCTAGGGGTTAGGAGTTGACAGGAAGAGGAGTCTTTTAGAAGTAGGAGTTAAATTAGGAGTCATGGCTCTTCTTGTAGAGTTTCACTTAAAGTAAGAGTTGGAGTTAAAAGTTTTAGTAGCACTCTTATTACGAGTCCTAGTTTATGGGGTCTCTTCCTGAGCCCTATAAAAATCATGCAAATTTCTTCTTTTTTATCATCAATATATCAATATTATTTTTAACCTTTGTGTAGAAAAACAAGGAGGGAGGAACCCCTATAGAGTTCCAAGGAGGCCAATCCCCTACAGAGATCACCACAAGCTTAGAATCCGCAAGGATTCTATTATGACTCTAGCTAATAAGGTCCTAATTTTTTAATTTATTGAGCACACATGTAAATCCTATCTAGCTACCACTATTAGTAGATTTAGGGGCTGGCTATGTTAGGGTATTTGGATGAGACATTGGGCATGTATAAACCCTAGTCAGCTGCCCCTTACTCTAGTTAATGGGGGGTAAGTTAAGGTATGATTTAGTTGGAAGTAGATTAGGAATTAATAAAGGGCCACAAAATCTTACATTCTCCCACTTGGCCCATTAATTGATAAGATATAAAAGATATCCAAAATCCAAATAAACAAAATAAATTTTATTTAAAAATAATTTTATATAATTGGATTTTAAAAATTTTAAAAATCATTTTATACATGGCCATGATTTTAAAAATAAGCCAATAAGTCCAATAAGCATAATTATACTATATTCAGTCCAACTATCAATGTGAGTCATAGCGGTTGTATGTCATCAATGTCACACTTCCTTCTATATACTACAACACTATTAGTCTTTCGTTATATAGTCTATAATGACCCATGTAATTTGTCTTGTTAAGACAATCTTGTTTCTTACATTCAACCATAATATGCATAAATATAAACACAAACAGGATAGCAGAAACAAATAACTTTAATTATGCAAAAGAAATATCAATAATAGCATCCACTTAAACATGCATCACCATATCCTTTATGGCTTGCTCACAAGCCCCATTCTAAGAACATGTTCTTTAAATGTTTTACACTGCAAAGCTTTAGTAAATGGATCAGCAATCATCATAGTGGTGCTTAAATTTTCAATTGACACTTGTTGTTTCTGGACTCTTTCTCTAACCACCAAGTACTCTATCTCAAGGAGCTTGGAACCACTAGAGTACTTACTATTCTTAGAGAAGAAAACTGCTATAGTATTATCACAAAATATCTTCAACGGCTTGGCAATTGAGTTGACCACACCAAGTCCTGAGATAAAATCTGTAGCCATAAAGCTTGATTTGTGGCCTCAAAGCATGTTACAAATTCAGCTTCCATCGTAGATGATGCAATAAGTGATTGTTTTACACTTTTCCAAGAAATTACCCCACCAACCAGCATGAACACAAATCCTGAAGTGGATTTCCTACTATCGAGGTAATTTACAAAATCAACATCTAAATATCCTATTACTTTAAACTGATCTGACTTCCTATATATGAGCATATAATCTTTTGTCCCTTGCAGATATCTCATTACTTTCTTTGCAGCTTTCCAATGTTCCATTCCTGGGTTACTCTGGTATCTACCCAGCATTGCCACTGCAAAACTGATATCTGGCCTTGTACAGGTTTGAGCATATAATAGACTTCCAATTGTGCACTCATAAAGAATATTCTTCATTTGATCCATTTCTAAGTCATTCTTCGGGAACTGATTTTGGCTGAATTTTTTACCTCTAGTAATAGGTGTATCATTGGCTTTACAAAGCTGCATATTAAACCTTTACAAGATATGATTAATATAACCTTTCTGAGACAATCCTAACAAACCTTGAGATCTGTCCATGAATATCTCAATGCTAATAACATAGGATGCCTCACTCATATCAACCATCTAAAAGTTCTTGTTGAGAAATATCTTGGTTTCATGCAACAAACCAAGATCACTACTGGCAAGCAATATATTATCCACATATAAGACTAATATAATAAACTTACTCCCACTAACCTTCAGATATATACACTGATCAATAGTATTTTCCTTAAATCCTAAGGAAGTAATGGTATTATGAAACTTTATATACCATTGTCTGAAAGCTTGTTTAAGGCCATAAATGCATTTATTAAGTTTGCAAGCCCAACTTTCCTTTTCCTTTTCTATGAATCATTCAGGTTATTCCATATAAATTTTCTCATCTAGATCTCCATTTAGAAATGTTGTTTTCACATCCATCTGATGTAACTCCAGATCATAATGAGCTACTAATGTCATGATGATTCTCAATGAGTCCTTTCGAGAAATTGGAGAGAAGGTCTAATGGTAGTCAATGTCCTCTTCCTGAGAAAATCCTTTAGACACAAGTCTGGCTTTATATCGTTAGATATTGCCCATCGAGTCACGTTTAGTTTTAAAGACCCATTTATAATCGACTCTTTTACAATTATGGGACAATTCAACGAGTTCTCAAACACCATTCTAGTCAATTGATTTTAACTCATCTTTCATTGCATCATACCATTTTTCAGAATTATTACTTTCTATCGCTTGTGAAAACGATAAGGGGTCTCTTTTCATTTCTATATCAAAATCTGATTCTTGTAGATATACCACATAATCATCAGAAATGGCATGTTTCCTTTTTCTTTGAGATCTTCTCAAATCTGCCAATTGTGATTGTTCTACAAGACTATCAGCGGCGACATCAACATCATGTGAGAATTCATCAATGTTATTTTGTTGTTCACCCTCATCAATTCTATCATTGATTTGAGGAACAAAAATTTATTGAATAAGAGATAATATAAGAGAAGAAGCTTGAATCTCCTCAATATCAAAATTAATCCTTTGAGATTTTTGACTCATACTGATTTCACCATTTTCTAGGAATTTTGCATTACCAAATTCTACTATCCTCATATTATGATTAGGGCAATAAAATATGTATCCCTTGGATCTTTGTGGGTAACTAATAAAATATCCAGAAATTATTCTTGGATCCAATTTCTTTTCATGTGGATTGAATACTCTTATCTCTGTAGGACACCCCCAAATATGTAAATGTCTCAAACTGAGTTTCCTACCAGTCCATAACTTAAATGGAGTTGATAGAACTAATTTAGTAGGAATCCTGTTCAGGATATACATAGTTGTCCTAAGAGCATCACCCCATATTGACTCAGGTACAGAGGAATAGATCATCATGCTCCTAACCATATCTATAAGAGTATGATTTCGCCTTTCAACAACACCGTTCTGCTGTGGCACACCTGGTAATGTATACTGAGCACAAGTACCGTGCTGTTCTAGGAATCTAGCAAAATGACCAATATTCTAACCGGATTTATCATATCTGCCATAAAATTCACCACCCCTATCAGATCTGACAATTTTAACTTTTCTATTTAATTGTCTCTCGACCTCATTTATGTACACTTCAAGAATGTCAACAGCCTGAGACTTTTCATGTATTAAATAAACATAGCCATATATTGACATGTCATTTATAAATGTGATGAAATACCTTTCTCCACTAAAATAAGGAATATGGAGTGGTTCGCAGATATCAGTATGAATAATTTCAAAAAGTTCTTTACTTCTTGTGGCATTTTTCTTTCTATGCTTAGTTTGCTTTCCTTTAATGCAATCTATGCAAATATCAAAATTAGTGAAGTCTACATTTTCTAAAATATTATCCTTCACTAATCTTTTAATTCTTTCCTTGAAAATATGCCCCAAACATCTATGCCACAATTTAGAAGATCTTTCATTATTGGAATTACGTTTTATTCTAATACTTGATTTCAGGGTCAATAATGTATTCGTAAACTTAAGATTCAAATTAATTCTGTACAAACCATCAAATAGAATTCCAGAACCAACTTTTATTGAATCATAAAATATGCTGAGTTTACCATTACCAAAAGAAACACAATATCCTAACTCATCAATTTTAGATAGAGAAATTAAATTTCTAAAAATTATAGGAACAAAACATATGTCTTTCAGATCTATCAGATGACCCGTCTCTAGGCGTAAGCGATAAGTCCCTACTGATATCACTTTTGTTTTGAGTCGATTTCCCATAATTATGAATCTTTCATGTTCTTTTAGTTTTCGGATTAAAAGGAATCCCTGCATATTATTAGTAACATGAGTTGAAGCACCAGAATCAATCCACCATGTATTAGAAGGAACTTCTGCAATGTTTGATTCAAAACATACAAAGGTTGAGTTTATACCTTTCTTTTCGAACCAAGTCATACGTTTAATGCAATCCTTCTTTGCATGTCCTTTCTTGCCACAAAAGAAGCACTTTATTATAATAGCTTTCTTTTCAATAGTTTGTCTAACACTTCCAGACCCGACAAATTTATTCGATAGATGACGCTTCGATTTTCTTTTCTTGTTACTAACTCCTTGAGTAGTTGTCAGTACATTATATGAACTTTCCTGCTTTATTCTTAATTCTTCCTGAACACAGATACTAGTTAACTCATTCAAGTCCCACTTATCCATATTTGTATTATAGTGAATCTTGAATGGGCCAAACTGAGAAGGAAAAAAATTAAGAATGAACTGCACAAGGAAAGATTCATCAACATTCATTCCCAACATCTTAAGTTTTATAGCTTTATCAGTTATATTGAGGATATGATCTTAAATTCCTCAAGTACCATCATATTGAGCTATAGTCAGTTCTTTCATTAATGTGCCAATCAATGACTTATCAGCAGATTTAAATCTGTCTTCAATAACTTTTAAATATTTATATGCGCTAGATGCAACCGGTAATGAAGTCTTTATATTATTTGCAATTGTCATCCTTATAAATATTAAATTGAGCCTATCAGATCTTTCCCAAGCCTTCATTTCATTGACTTGTTCCATAGTACTTTTATCAGTTAATTCTATGAGCTTTTCAACAAGCAATGCCAAATCAAGATCTAGTACGCCCAATGTAAATTGCACGTGCTCTAACCATTCTAAATAATTTGATCCAGAGAGTATAGGGACACTAAAAGCATGAGAATGGATAGACGGGAATACCGTTGTAGAATATAAAATAACAATAATGCTTTGAGTTTTACCAAAATATGATGAACTATTGATATAATCAATATTTAACCTTTGGGTAAAAATATTGACATATCTAGCGTTCACACAAGATCATTTATGGAGGACTGATACCATCCTTGTAGAATAGTTTTGCTATTTTTGGGTATATAATTCTAAACTACAAGGATATCCAAAACAGTATCATCCTACCCCATCACATAATTATTTGAGATAGATAATCCTTTGGGATTATCTAAATCTCCTAATTATGCATGTAATTTTGAATATTATTTCTTTAATGTCATTGAGGACTTGTTCGTTAATGTAATTTTATAAATCATTAATCTAGGCTACTTTGGTGACTACAAGACCAATGCAGCAATATAAAATATAAATTAAATTATCCTATAAATGACAAGACTTTAATTATATTTCATATCCTATAAGCCTACTATCCCAGGCTACTTTGGTAGCTACCGGTCAGGTATAACTTAAGGAGATGGACTACAAATAATATTCGTCAAGTTCATTTAAACTAATTTATGCTGAGATAGTTAAATAATAGGATAACAACCATAATAATTATTGAACACTTAATCAGCAGTAAAAACTCATATGATAACTGTAATCATGATAATACATAAATCATGTATTTATGTAAAAAATAAATATTATTTTATAATTACTAATATTTACATGTAAATAACTAAATAAATATCCAAAAAACTAATAATTAGATTTAACACATGAAATCAATAATTCATATGAGAAAACGATAAAGAAACAATAATTTATATTTTTTTACTAATTAATTTTATTTAATTGGAGAAGCCCATAAGTCCAATTAAATAAATTGATCAAAAAAATAAAATATAATCACTAAATAATCAAAAATATAATCATAATTAAATTTTATTAGATTATATATTGATTAATTTTATAATTGAGAAAATAACTAAAATTTCTCAATTTTATAATTACAAAACTGTAATTCTAAAAAAAAATATATATAAAAGAATTATAGTTTTTTTAAGATTATAGGATTAATAAATCATAACGGTAAAACTATAAATAATCCTATTCAACTGAAGGGTAAAACTGTAATTTCGATATATGGTAATACTATAATTTGAACAGAATGGTAAAACTGTAATTTTCTGATTCAATGGCAAAATTATAATTTTGTTAAAGAAAAACCCTAGCCTCCTCGTCTATCGCCGTCGCGGCCGCACATGGCGGCCGTGAGCGACCGGCTCGGCGACTTCCATCACACATCAGGCGGCTGCGCCACCACTAGGACGCGGCATGCATGCAGCAGCCATCGGTGAGGTCGCCGCTGCTGTCAGGCGATTCACTGTGCACACGTTGTTGTCGCAGGTAGATCCGGCCAAAAAAACGTGGCAAGATTACTGCGTCTTTAACACACAACGACAATCAAGAATAGTTCGCAAGCAAACGATTAAAATTAACAGATAAGAAAACAGATCAATAAAATATTTAGATCAATGCATCGTAAAAAGATATAGTATTAATTGATTTCAATCCTGACATAATAGTTTTTTTCGCATAATAGATTGCATAATTATAGTTTTTATGCCAACAATAACCGGCCATCCCTAGATAGGCTAGCTAGGAATTGATTCTTAGAGTTGGAGTTGGAGTTGTTAGAAGTAGGAGCCTTGAGTAGGAGTCCTATTATGAGTTAGGGTTTAGAAACCCTATAAATTATCTTGTAATTAGCCTCTTTACATCATTAATAGATCAATTATTTTTTTAGCTATGTGCAGAAAATCGAGAGAGGAACCCATATAAAGTTTCAAGGAGGTCGATCCCCTATAGAGATCACCCTAAGTTTAGAATCTGTAAGGGTTCTAACACTTAGTATCAGAGCAGCATTCTTGGTATCTCACTGCCTTTTCACAGCCATCCATCATCCCTCCACAATCGTCCAAAGCAATTCCCACAATTGCTTGAAGATCGTCACCGAATTCTGCCGTCATCTCCACTACCATAGATCATCCTTTGATCTCCCGGTGAATTACAATAGGTTATGGTTTCCTATCTTACTACTGCTACAATTTAGTTATCCTTATTCAAAAAAACCCAAAAATTTGTTCATATTTTGCTGCACAAATTTTCGTCGTAAAGTTTCCATCTCTACGACGAAAGTTGCACTACGGAATTCTAACCGCATAGTATTGCTTATTTGATCTTGCTGCTGCATTTCTTCTATCCAAATCTTTATGAAATTTTTATGACAAATTTGACAGTTCCCAACAATGGATTTCATTTTGGTTTCATCGAAAACTCTCTATATAAACTACTAATCTTTTATGTTTACACTGCTGCACTTTATATATTAAAATTTGCTGTACTATCTTCCCGTGATCTTTGATTTTATAATAAAATCCCAGAAGAAGCTCTATAGATTTTGATCCTTGAGGGGGATCAACCCTTGGAACACTGTAGGGGTTTCTCCCTCCTAGACTCGACACAAGGCTGAATTAAAATTGTAGATTGCTTCATAAAAAGAGGTGGAGACTACATGCTTATATAGGGCTCCAAACCCTAGCCCTATTAGGTACTTGCCTAACTAAAATTATCCTTTTGCCCCTTCTATAGCCTACCTGCCTTAGAGGGAACAGGTGGCGACTAGGTTGGCTCTATAGCTGACCTAAGCAGGGGGAAACCCTAGTCTACCAACCCAGTAAGGGGGGCGACGACCACTAAGCCCTAAGGGCTAATCTAAATCCTAGCCATACTCATTTATAAGATAGGAATAGCTTTATTACAATCTAGTAGGGTTTTATTGACTACTTCTAAGGAGATTAGGACTCAGCCCTACTAGAGTCCTATCAAACCCGCCCTCTTAAAATCAGTCTTGTCCTCAAGGCTGAAGTTCCATGAACTCAGGGAACCGGGTCTTCAGCTCCTCATCAGCTTGGGTGTTAGTTGGAAGAACTTGAGCTGAGTTGTCATCTTTAAATTTCTATTTGAGATGAGATACTTAGAGGATCAATTGTAAGTTTGATATGGTGCATGGATCTGATCTCTAAGTTAAGGCTCCAATATGATCCTTAATTTTGCAAGGATCAAAGAAATAGGGAGACCGCTTTCTTGATGCTTGAATTTCGTGCTGGTGGAGTTAGAGATGAAGGGGGACTTGATCTTTCTCAAGAAACTTTCTTCTGCTCTGACATTTGTCAGGGGGAAGTTTCTTCCTTACATGGGCTACCACGTTGTTGCTCTGTAATAGTAGTCATGCCTTCTTTTGGAGTGAGGGTTATCCTTTAATAAAATCTATAGTGGTGTGAGCCCGATCTAAGTTTGAGGTAGGTAGGAGTGGTAACTTTTCAGGTCCCATTTTCACTTCTTCGTGCTATTGACCATCTTGCATGAGGATGATGCTGACCCCCACTTTGGATGTGTCTGCTCCAATAATAAACATTCGACCACGATTTGGTGTAGACGACATTGTGGTCGTGAGGGCTATAGTTCCACTCGGCCAAGGTGGTGCATCTTTCTTTATAATGAGAGGGATAATGTTCATGCTTTGTTGAGTCCTGCGAATGATCCTTCCCCTTTTATGATTTTGTCACTAGAGGAGCTCAATTTTCTCACGATCTTGGGCTGTAGATTGAAGGTCATCATCAAAGAAGTCTTTAAGCATCATGGTCCGATCCTAGGGAAAGTCATGGAAGTCATCTGAGATCAGCAACTATGGTGAGTTCGACGAGATGTAACACTTTAAAAGTAGCTTATCTCCGGGGAAAAGGATGTAGGGATGTGTCATAGCAGAAAATAAGTATTGCCGAACAATCCGTGTCTCTATCATCTCTTAGATGACCCTTTTCTCTTCAATCTTCTGAGGTTGTATGAAGCAATCTGGCCGAGAAACAACTAGTAGAATTTTTGGTCTGTTTAGCATAGGATGGTTGGACAGCTTCAAAGGAGGTAATCGGCTCGGTTTGGTGGAGATGCCCAAAATTTCAGCAAGCTGTGAGAGAGTGTTCTTATCTTCAATCTCATAAAACCCTTGAATTTGAATTGGGAAACCACTGGAATTTTCTTTGGTACCCCCTCCAAGTGTTGTGTTGTGGTTGTAGTAGTTAGGCTCCCTCATAGAATCACCTACTTTCCTTTTTTGAAAAATTTCATAATTAGCTTCAAAAAATTCTAGAAAATATCTCAAATCGTGGACAATCAATCAATTCCAAGCACTATATCAAAATCATCAAGAGAGAGGAGAAAAAAATCAATAACTATGTCATGCTCATGTAGGATCAGTTTTACCCATGAGCACTTCTGGTTGCATTTAAGAATTTGGCCGTTAGCTACCTTAACTCTAATTTGAAGAGTTAAATGCACTAAAAAAGAAAAATATGTTATTATAACAAACTTTAGAAAAGTTTTAAATTGAAAATAAATCATTAAACATTATTCTTACCATCCAAGGTTATGTCTATAAAAAGTAAGGAATCAGATTTGTAGGTAGTAATGCTCAACCACAACCAACAAAATTTATAAAAAGTTTTACACTACATATTCCCCATAAAAATAAATGTAACTTTTATGGAAGATTTGGTCATTATGCCTATACATATTCATTCAAAAAAATATAGCTCCCATAAATTAGTTTGGGTTTCTAAAGGAACAATCAATAACTTAATGCCAAAGGCCAAGAGAGGTAGATCTAACTATAAAGGACCAAAGTTAAATTGATACCTAAAGTAAACCTCTTATTTTTGTAGATATGTCTCCAAACAAGAGCTTGGAGTAAACAATGGTATCTTGATAGTGGATACTCAAGGCACATGCTCGAAGATCCAACATAATTTTTAAAAGCTAGCTAGCTGAGACGGAGGGTATGTCACCTTCAGAGACAACAATAAAGGAAAAATTATTGACAAAATAAATATAGGTAACAAGTCAAACCTTTTGATTGAGGATGTCTTATTAGTAGATGGTTTAAAATATAATCCACAAGTATTAGTCAATTATGTAATAAGGGTTATAACATCAAATTTGAATCAATGTTTGCATTATAGAGATATCTTCCAAAAATAAATCAATGATTGCCTTAAGAACTAATAATGTGTATACTATTGATCTTGATGACTTTTGTGATAAAATTTATTTTTCGACTTTAAACAATGATACATGGCTTTGATATAGAAGATTAGGTCTGCAAGCATGAAACTAATTTCATAAGTTGCCACTAAAGAACTTATAAGAGGTATACCTAGAAGTAAGTTTGTGAAAGATAAAGTTTGTAATGCATGCCAACTAGGCAAATAAACAAAGAGTAGTTCTAAATCTAAAAATTAAGTAAGCACATCTCAACTACTACAATTAATCCATATGGATTTATTTGTATCAATTAATACCACAAGTCTAAGAGGTAGTAAATATGCGTTTGTAATCGTTGATGGCTATAGTCGATTTACTTGGACATACTTTTTGGCATATAAAAGTGATTTCTTTAAATATTTTTTGAAGTTTGATAAACTAAATCAAAATACAAAGGGTTTTATGATTTTGTCTATTCATAGTGATCATGGAGGTGAGTTTAAAAACTATGATTTTTAAGATTTTTATGAGTTAAATAGGTATGACCATAATTTCTCCACTCCATGAAATCCACAACAAAATAGAGTTGTTGAGAGAAAAAAATAAGAGTTTACAAGAGATGGCAAGAACCATGCTAAATGAACATAACCTACCCAAATACTTTTGGGTCGAATCAATTAACATGACATGCTATATCATGAACATGGTTCTTGTAATACCACTACTTTCTAAATCTCTATATGAATTGTGGAACAATAAAAGACCCAATATTTCATATTTTAAAGTTTTTTATTATAAATATTTATTTTAAATAAAAAAGATGCCTTAGAAAAGTTTGATGTAAAATCTGAGGAAGGCATATTTCTTAGATATTTCTTTATTTCAAAAGCTTATCGTATCTTTAATAAAAGAACTTTAGTTATTGAGAAATGTATCCATGTTGTTTATAATGAGTTTCCCGAATCGAAGAAAAATGATTTTGATGATGTTTTTGATTTGGTATTTTAAATTTAAATAAAAATTCTCCTCTCCCAAACAACTTGGATGCATCTACTTCTGTAGAATCCTTACCTAAGGAATGGAAATATATAAATGCTCATCCTAAATATCTAATCATTGGAGATACATCAAAAGATGTTTAAACTCTTTCATCATTTAAAAAGTTGTATACTAATGCCATATTTTTATCTCAAATTGAACCAAAATACATTGATGATGCTCTAAAAAATAATTCATGTGTTTTTGTAATGCATGAGGAGTTAAATATATTAGGATCAAGCTGGCAATAAGAGAGGAGGTGGGGGGAGGGGTTGAATTAGTGTAAATGATAAAAACTTAGTTCGAAAAATTTCACTTGAAGTAAAACTGAAATCAAAAGTGATTTTGTTGGAACTCGTTAAGAGCAAATAAGTTAAAAAGTGATTTTAAAGATGAAATCAAAAGGAGAATGTCAAGGTTTACATAGAACTAGTTAATAGTATCCAAGTTTAAGGGCAAAATTAAAGATAAGATAAAGATGCTCATAGTGTTTCTATAGTGGTTCGATCAAATTAACCTATGTTCACTCACGAGTCCTCCTTCATTGAGGCCCACCAACGTCCACTAACAATCTTCTTTCAAGGGCAAAGATCAATTACCCCTTACACATTTTTCTTCATTTCACAAGTTCAGGAGAACAACATTTACAATCTTTCACTTTTTCTCTTAAACTCACTTTACACTTGAAAGACAATAATGAAAGCTTATAATCAATTTTCACTAAATATTTTTAAATATTTTATTTACTTTCTTGCTATCCCAAGCAAGAATACTTAGGGTATTTATAGACCCCAATTGGCTTCAAAAATTAGAGCCAAAAAATCAAACACCCCGAGATTTTAGGGTACAATACCACCATCGAATATAGCCCAGGATTTTGAGCAGTGGTGGTACCACTACTAGGACCGAATTGGCACTAAGATCTTCTTTCACGGGTGAAGATCAAAACTTCTTTACATTTTTCTCCTTTTCACAAGTTAAGGAAAGGAACCTTTATACTTTTTTTCTCTTCCCTTAAACTTTTAGAAAATTATACTCAAGATTTGACCACTTCTCTTGCAGTTTCTTTCTACTTTCTTATTCCGCTATGTAAGAATACTCGGTGTATTTATGAAACCCAATTAGCTTCAAAAATTTAGCCAAAATTTAATCTTTAAGGGAAAAGCCGAGTATAGATGGTACTACCATCAAACCAAATGAAGAATCTTGATTTAGTTAAGGACTACTACAATAAACAGTAAGTTTAAAATAAGAGAAGTAAGGAAGGCTTATAGAATTTATAGTGGTTTGGTCATAAACATGACCTACATCCACTTCTTGAGTCCTCATTCGTCGAGGCTCTCCAGTGTCCACTAATGATCTTTCACGGGTGAGGATCAAAACCCCTTTACACTTTTCTCCTTTTTATAGGTTCAGGAGAGGAACCTTTATAGTTTTTTTCTCTTCCCTTAAACTCACTTTACACTTTGGAGTACAAAGCTCTTAATTTTTTAAGAAAATTACTCAAGATTTGACCACTTTTCTTGCATTTTCTTTCCACTTTCTTACTTCACTCTACAAGAATACTTGGGGTATTTATGGAACTCAATTAGCTTAAAAAATTGAAGCCAAAATTCAACCTTACAGAAAAAGTCGGGTACAAGCAGTATTACCACTAGCACCGGCAATACCACCGTTGAAAGCATCTTGACATTTTGGGCGACGACGGTACTACTGTCACCTAGGTGGTACCACTACCGCTTGGGTGTACTATCACCGCCCATTGGTAATACTACCACTGGGTAATCTAGAAATAGTATTTTCTCATACTATTTAATACCCGAGGTGTACCTCCTATTAACCCCTTTCCAGGTCACTTAAATGAGCTCAACCGTGAGCTTAAGTCTAACCTAAAGTGGACCCATTTGGCCTTTGATTGAGTTAATTTAGATTTTTCTAAAACTAACTCAATTAGGACTCAAGACACACGATGCTAACCATGACACTTCAAACACAATTATAATGGTTCTTGTCTGGCATGTCAATCGATCTTCTAAACTCCCAGTAAACTTTTCGGCACCCTCCGATGAACTCTTGGCGACTCTTGATCATCTTCTGATGAACTCCCGACGTACTCCCAGTGAGCTCCCAATCACCTTCGATGAACTCCTAACGAGCTCCTGCAGCATCTTTTGAACCCCGACCCGATGCCTGATCTTGAATCCGACCTAACATCAGATTGTATTGCGTTTTCACCTTCGTAGTTAATCATTCATCACTTATCTCTAACACACAAGTTAGATCATAAACCTATCAATTGATTTCATCATCAAAATTCGAGATTCAATAATTTTTTCCTTTTTTATGATGACAACCAATTGATGACAGAGTTAACCTTAACTAGCAAACTTGAATTCAAAAGAAATCATCACCTTTGAATTCAAGTATAAAATTTTGACCATTTTGATGAAATATTGAAATTTTTATAATTTAACCATTCATGATACCATGCATGATAATATTTTCAAAGCATTCATTTTCTTAGTATCATATGATAAATAATTTCAAACAAAAATATGTTTCACATAATAAATATTTTAAACATTTCACTTATATCATCAATCATGTCATTTCTCCTCCTTTTGTTATCAACAAAAAGAAGAAATGTTCAATTATATTTGAATATTTTTTAAATATTTATCATAACATTTAGCACATAAAGAGAAGAATTTAGTCCATTTCTTCCCCTTTGTAAAATAAGAAGAAGGATAATAATAGAATTTTATGCATCACAAATATCATATCAAATTTCTTTTCTCTGCCCTTATAAATAAAATAGAAGAAGAAGAAAGGGGGGTATTAAATATAGATCAAGTATCTAAAAAATTGAATATCAAGAGAGGGGAGGGAGTTGGGGGGATACATGTGAAAGTATTTCATCAAAGATTTAAAAGATCCATAAATCAAAATATTATTTCTTAAGAGAGAGGATTTAAAGGAGAGCTGATGAACCTTAACACAAAAAAATTCAAATCACATTTTTTTTTTCTAAATGTCAAGAGAAAAGAATCATTTCGAAAGAGAGCTCGAAAAGTCAAGAAATTTGAGAAAAATATAAGAGCTACTCATATCATCTTATGTAAATATCAAGAAATATAAAAAAAGTATGATAGTAAATCATGCATTTGGATAGTTTAATATTCCTAATTCTCTTCTAATAAAATTAAATTATTCTTCATTTAATATCTTTACAAAAATATCAGCTAATTAGTGCTTGGTATAAATAAATTTCAAAGATATATCATAATTATTCACATGATCTGATGTCTAATGTCAATATGTTTAGTTTCTTGAAAGTTAAATACGATTTTTTGTTAAACATATTACATTAGTTTTTATCGCATTTGATAGAAATATTTTTAAGTGAATTCTATAATCTTCTAGGGTGTTTTTCATCCAAATGACTTGTGCATAACATGCATTAGTTGCTATGTACTCAGCTTCGACTGTAGGTAATACAACCGAATTTTGTTTCTTGGAAGACCAAGAAACAAGAGCATGTCTTAAGATTTAGCGTGTTCCGATTGTACTCTTTCTATCTATTCTACAACCTCCAAAATCGACATTCGCATAGGCAAGTAAATCAAAAATTTTTGGACTTAGGATACCATAATCCTAAATTAGAAGTTCCTTTTAAACATCTAAATATTTGTTTAACTATCGAAAAATGAGAATATTTAGGATTGGAATGAAATCTTACACACAATCCAATAGTAAACATTATGTAGTCTTGTAGCAGTTAAATATAACAAACTACTATCGTTCCTCTATATGTTTTTTTATCAAAATTTTCACCTTCATTATCCAAGTCTAATTTCGTAGAGGTGCTCATGGGTGTGTATATAGTTTTAGCATTATCCATATCAAAATATTTTAATAAATCTAAGATATATTTAGTTTATCTTATAAAGATGCCATCATTTAATTGTTTAATTGTAATTCTAAGAAAAAATTTAACTCGTTCATTAAGCTCATTTCAAACTCTTGGCTCATACTTTTCGACAAAAGATTTATCTACAAAAATTTGAATAATAAGAAAATTACTTTTAAATACTTAACAAATAATGTGATATCAACCTTGCCTTTCCAAAAAAAATTTGAAATAAGAAAAGAGCTAAGTCTTTTATACTAAGCCCTAGGTGCTTATTTCAAACCATAAAGAGTTTTAGATAAGTTGAAAACATGATTCAGAAAAAGATCATTTTCAAAACTGGGGGGTTGTTCAACATAAATTTCTTTATAAAATAACCATTGAGAAAAGTACTCTTGATACCTATTTGAAATAATTTGAAATTTTTAAAATAAGCAAAGGCAAGAAAAATACTTATGTCTTCGAGTCTAGCCATAGGAGCGAAAATTTCTTTATAATTGATCCATTCTTCTTGGTTTGAACCTTTGGCCACTAATCTAGCTTTGTTTCTAACTATGATACTATTTTCATCTTACTTGTTTCTAAAGACCCATTTAGTACCAATCACTAAATGGTCACTAGGTCTAGGAACAAGCTTCCACATCTCATTTCTCTCAAATTAGTTCAACTCTTCATGCATTGCAATAACTAAAGAATCATCTTTTAGGTTTTCATCAACATATTTTGGTTCAATTTGAGATAAAAATATGATGTTAGCACAAAAATTTTAAAAAAAAGAATGAGTTTGAATAACTTTTGATATATCTCATATTATAAGCTCCTTAGGATAAGCATTTACATACTTTCATTCGTTGGGTAAGGATTTGGAAGTAGATTCATCAATGTTGCTTTTAGGAGGTTTTTCATTCAAATTTAAAGTGTCAAAATCAAAATCATTATCAAAATCAATTTTTTAATTTAAAAATATCATTAAAAATGATATTTATAGATTTTTCAATGACTAATATTCTTTTATTAAAAACACGATAAGCTTTTTAAATTTAAGAATAACCAAGAATATGCCTTCATTAGATTTTGCATCAAACTTTCCTAAGGTATCTTTTTCATTCAAGATATAATATTTATAACCAAAAAACTTTGAAATATAAAATATTAAGTTTTTTACCACTTAACAATTCATACAAAGTTTTAGAGAGTAATGGTCTTATAAGAACCCTATTTATAACATAGCATGTCGTGTTAACGACTTCGGCCTAGAAGTATATGGGTAGGCTGTGTTCGTTTAATATGGTTCTAGTCATTTCTTATAAGCTCCTATTTATTCTGTCTACTACTCAATTTTGTTATGGATTTCCAAGAGTAGAAAAAATATGGTTATACCTATTTGATTCATAAAAAAGTTTAAAAATCATGATTTTGAAACTCACCACCATGATCACTACATATAGATGAAATCATAAAACCCTTTTTGTTTTGAACAAATTTTTAAAATTTTAAAAAATATTTAAAAGAATTATTTTTGTGTGCTAAGAATTAAGTCCAAGTATATCTACTATAATCGTCTATAATAACAAATGTGAATTTGCTAACTCCTAAGCTTGCAATATCAATTGGTCTAAATAAGTCCATATAGATCGATTGTAGTGGCTTAGAGGTGATTATTTGATTTTTTGATTTAAAACTATTTTTTATTTGTTTTTCTATTTGACATACATCACAAATTTTATATTTGACAAACTTAATACTAGACAATCATCTCACTAGATTTTACTTGAGATTTGATTTAATAATTTCGTGTTAGCATGATGGAGTCTCTTATATCAAATCCAAGCATCATCATTCAAGGATGAAAAATATATTTCATCATAGATCTATTTTTGTATAATATTTCACATATATAAGCATTAGATTAAATTTAATAATGTATAGCTGAAGAAGTTTGATCATGAAATAGAGACCTACTCTTACTCAACTTTATTACTTGATCTAAGACTTGAAGAGCCAATAACCAACCTCAGACTTTGTGCGATCATCTCTCTTTTCCTGTCTAATATCTCTCTTTTCCTGTCTAATATAATTTTCTCTCTCGCTCCCTTACGCACTTCCTTGCCCGTACCTTATTGATTCTTTTCGTGCTCTTTCTCTCTATCAACTAAGGATTGAATAAAACTCTATATAGCCAACCTTTTCTTTTGTAGAACTGCTTGTTGCTGACTTTTTAACAAATGCTTTTCTACATGGGAGATTACTCTCACAGACTTAGACATAAGTAACATAAAGAGACTCATCTCCAACAAACAAGGGGCAAATAACAAGTCTGGTTTACACTGTTAGTCTTAGTTTTCATTAAACAAGCTTAAGTGCGTTAGCCAGGCTTTAGCCAGCTCCCTAGAGTAAGCAGTGAGGTTAGAGTTAGTGTACAATAAAAAGCAACTATACTAATTATTTATCACATAATTAGTTAATATTTAGTAGATTATCTTTCAAATTATTAACTAATAACATCTATTCAATCAAGATATTTGATTTATTACCTATAATTTCTTTCCCAATGATTTTTTCCTTGTTGTTGTCTTCAAAGTTAATATCATTCATTTAGACTAATAAGCTTAGAGAAATGAGTTGGAACTTCGGTCATGTGCCTTAAGCATCCACTATCAAAGTGGTTTTGATTTAGATACTCATTTGACTTGAATCCTTCATAAAAAGCTCTATTTAATTTTACTAACGGTATTTGGTTGTTTATGCTTCATTTAAGAACCCAAATTAATTAATATGGACTATACTTTCTAAATGAGCACTTATAGGTAAAATGTCCTAGTTTATCATAAAAATTATATTTTAGTTTAGGTAAAGAATGTAAAATAGGTCCTTTAATGAAGATAGTTGGCTTTTGTTGATGTTACCCATAAACATAACCCTTATTAGCAAGGATCATATTTAGAGATTTACTATCTATTTTAATTTTTTCTAAAGTTTGTTGTAGTATGACATTTTCTTTTCTAATTTCTTCTAGTGTTTCACATTTAGAGCAAGAATTGTATGATGTTGATGTTTCATGCATATTTTTAAGTTTACTAACTAATGATACATGTTACTTAAGTAAATTATAGGTTTTGCTAATCTTTTTAAATTCATCAAATAGTTCATGAAATGTATTTAATAATTCATCAAAAATAAATGAGTCTTTAGAAGATTTATTTATCTCGTCATGGATAGCTATGATTGTGTAGTTAACTACTTCTCCATTGTTGTTATCTTCTTCATCTAATGAGCTTGAATTATTCCATGTTGCTTAGAAGGTCTTCTTCTTGTTTGTCATCTTTTTCTTTAACTATGGGCATTCACTTTTGAAATATCTTGACTTCTTGCATTCAAAATATATTATATTATTATTTTTAGTTTATTGTTATTTTTATGATTTTTATTTATTTTCATAAGTTTTTTTAGTTCTCTTGTTAGTAGTGCAATATCATTGTCCTCATCACTCGAGGTTTCACTTAAGGAGTCATCTATTATTTACAGTGCCAAGTCCTAGTTTTTAAAAATATTTTCATCTTTGGTGCTCAAGGAAATGTCCTTCCTGTTGAATTTCGAATTTTGATGATGAGATTAATTGATGAGTGTTTATCTAACATGTGTGTTAGATGAAGATTTGCAGGTCTAACTATGACAGGAGCAATGAAGTTATAACTAGATAATGGGCCAAGATCAAGCTGAGGCATCAGGCTAAGTTTGGACGATACAGTGGGACCTCGTCGGGAGTTCCCTAGGAGATTCGCCGAAAGGATCGGGAAGCTCGCTGGGAGCACGCCGGGAGATCACCGAAAGAAGACCGGATGACTTACCGCAAGAATGCCAGAGGTTTTGATTGGTGAAAGTTTGGTCTTAGTTTAAGCTTGTGGTCTTTAAGCGTTATAATCATTGAGTCATAGTTAGAAGTGAGTTCTAATTAAGTTGGATTTAGATGAAATCTAAATCAACTCAATAAGAAAATCGAGTCCACTATTGGAATCTGATTGAGCTCAAGTTGAGCTCAATTGGTTGACTAGAGGGTTGGTCAACATTAAGTTCAAGCCAGAATTTGAAAAATGGAGGGAACCACATTTGTGAAAATTTCGACGGGTAAACCATCGGTGAGCGGCAGGTGTACCGCCACCGCCTGGGCTTTCGGGTGGCTGACCTGCCCAGGCTGGGTGGTTGAACTGCCCATACCCAGGAATCTGGGTACTTTCGAGATTGACCTGCTCATGGCCGGTGGGTAAACCGCCCATACCCCAGTGTTCGGGTGGTTGAGCTGCCCAAGTCGACAGGTAAACTGCTCGTATCCGGGTTTTTTAGGTATGTTTAATTTTTTGCTCCAATTTCTGAAGCCACTTGGGGTCTATAAATATCCCAAGTATTCTTGTATTTACAACAACTTTTTTTGGGCAATTAAACTCTATAAAAAAGAAATTGGGTGTGATTTGTAAGAAAAAGAAAAGGGAAGGAAGAGAGCTTAGAGTTAGAAATTTTGTTAAAGTCTTTCTTGTAAGCAAAGTGTAAGGGTTTGGTCTTCACCCAAAGAAAATTAGTAGTGAATGCCGGTGTGTCTCAAGAAAGACTCGGGAGTGGACGTTGGCTGTTAGTGCCGAACCACTATAAAAATTGTGAGTTTATATTTTTCTTTCCTTATTATTGCTTCAGATCATGTTTACTTTTTGAGAGCAAACATTTCACTTATGATGTTTCTTATCTTTCGGATTTCCTTGCTCTTTCTTAAGTAATTGATCTAAACAATTGGTACCAGAGCAAGGCACTTGAGTAAATGGCTTATTTTGGCATCAACAATTGGTACCATGTTCAATGGGACGGATTACACATATTGGAAGACGAGGATGCGTGTTTTTCTTATCTCTTTGGACCTTGATCTATAGAGTATTGTTGAGAATGGATTTGAAAAATCTTCCAAGCTAATGAATGAACTAAATGATTTGGAAATGAAGAATTTTTCTTTAAATGCCAAGGCTGTAGATGCCTTATTTTATGCTCTTGATAAGAATGAGTTTAATCGTATTTTTATTTATGAATTAACCTTTGATATTTGGTACACTCTATAAATCACATATGAGGGGACTAGTAGAGTAAAAGAATCCAAGATAAATATTTTAGTTTATAACTATGAGTTGTTTTGAATGAAACTAAATGAGACCATTGGAGACATATACACCCATTTCATGGATGTCGTCAATGGCCTAAAAGCACTTAGAAAATATTTTTGATATTTTAAATTAGTTAGTACGATTTTGAGACCTTTACCTAAAAATTGGGATCCTAAAGTAATCGCTATTCAAGAGGCAAAAGACTTGAATAACTTGCCTCTTGAATAATTGATTGGCTCTTTTATGACATATGAACTAAACTGTAAAGATCATGATGAGCTTGATGAACCCCTTCCAAAGAATATGAAGGATGTAGCACTTCGGGCAATAAATGACTCATCGAGTAAAACTTCGAGTGATGAGGACCATGATATTACTTTGTTATCAAGAAAATTTAAAAAATTTATAAAAAGGAATAAGAACTATAAAAACAAAAAAGAACCAAAGAAAGATAAGGTCATTTGCTATGAATACAAAAAACCGGGCATTTCAAGAATGAATGTCCTCATTTGAAGAAGAAGCCAACACTAAAAAAGAAATCACTTTCGGCTACTATAGATGAATCGAGCTCTTCGGATGAGGAAGGCAACTCTAAATAAGAAGTGGCTAACTATGCCTTAATAGCAATCAAAGATGAGATTAATGAGCATTTAAATATTTTTTTTAGAATTATTAAATATATTTCATGATTTATTCAATGAGTTTAGAAAACTTAGCGAGTCCTTTAAATTGCTTAAAGTTGATCATGATTTGTTAGTTAAAAGACTTGGCAAAATGCATGATTCATTAGTTTCACATAAATCATGTTCTAAATATGATTTGCTAGATAATGTTAAAGAAGAGAATATCATGCTTAAAACCATATTAGAAAATTTTGAAATAGGGAACAAATCCCTAAATATGATCCTTGCAAAGAAGGGTCATATTAATAGAAAAATGGCATAGGCTTTATTAGTAATGTCCAACGAAAGCCAACCATGTTTGTAAGAGGACCTACATTAAACATGCTACTAAGAATCATATGTAATTTTTATGATAAATTAGGACATAAGGCAAACAAATGTCTGTTTAGAAAATATAGTCAACATCAACTAGTATGAGTTCCAAAGAAAACCTTATATAATAAAAATCAATTAGAAAAAAAAAGAGTTCTTTATGGAGGACCCAATGTAAAATGGGTGCCTAAATCAAATATATCATTCTTGTAAGTTTGTTTCTAAACTAAAGCTAGGAGCACCAAATGGTATCTTGATAGTTGATACTCAAGCCATATAATTGGGGATCCAACTTATTTTTCTAAGCTCACTAGTTTAAGTGTAGGAGTTGTTACATTCGGAGACAATGACAGGGGTAACATCATTGGAAAAGGAATAATAGGTAACACATCAAACCTCTTGATTGAAGATTTATTGTTAGTTGATGGCTTGAAACATAACTTAGTCAATTATGTGATAAAGGATATGTGATTAAATTTCAACCTAATGCTTGCATAATTGAATTGCCACATAAAAATAAATCCTTGATTGCCTTGAGAAACAACAATGTATACACCATAGATATTGAAAAATTTTATAATAAAACTTATTTTTTGGCTTTAAATGATGATGCTTGGATTTAACATAAAAGATTAAGTCATGCTAGCATGAAACTTTTAAACTAAATCTCTACCAAGAAACTAGTAAGAGGTTTACCTAATCTTAAATTTATCAAAGACAAAGTATATGACACTTGTCAATCAGGAAAACAAATAAAAAGTAGCTTTAAGTTAAAAAATTAAATTAGCACCTCTAGACCACTTTAATTGATCCATATGGATCTATTTGGACTAACTAACATTACAAGTTGGTAGCAAATATGTATTTGTTTTAGTGGATGACTTTAGTAGATATACTTGGACCTATTTCTTAGCACATAAAAGTGATATATTTAAATATTTTATAAAATTTTGTAAAGTTGTCCAAAATGAAAAAGGATGCATGATTTCTTCAATACAAAGTGATCATAGTAGAGAATTTTAAAATAATAATTTTTAAAATTTTTATGATTTAAATGGATATATCCATAACTTCTCTACTCCATGAAATCAACAACAAAATGGAGTAGTAGAAAGAAAAAATAGAAACTTATAAGAAATGGCTAGAATAATATTGAATGAACATAGTCTTCCCAAATATTTTTGGGTTGAAGCCGTTAATATGACATGCTATATTTTAAATAGGGTTCTAGTAATACCATTGCTCACTAAAACTCTTTATGAATTATAGAATGGTAAACAACCCAGTATTTCTTATTTTAAAATATTTGGTTGTAAATATTTTATTTTTGAATGAAAATGATGGTTTATATAAATTTGATGCAAAATCCAATGAAGGCATTTTTCTAGGTTATTCTTCTATTTCAAAAGCTTATCGTGTTTTTAATAAAAGAACATTAGTAATAGAAAAATCTATTCATATTATTTTTAATGAGCATTCCGAATTTAAGAAGATTAATTTTGATACTTTGAATTTAAAAGATAACACTCCTAAAAGTAACTTGGATATATCTAATTCCAATACCTTATCCAAGGAATGGAAGTATGTGAATGATCATCCTAAGGAGTTTATAATAGGAGAAACATCAAAAGGAATTTAAACTCGGTCTTCCTTTAAAAATTGTTATGCAAATGCTGCATTTATTTCTCAAATCGAGCCAAAGTGTATTGATGAGGCCCTAAGAGATGATTCTTGGGTTAATGAAATAAATAAAGAGCTTAATCATTTTGAGAAAAATGAGGTATGTGAGCTTGTTCCTAGACCTAATGATCATTTAGTGATTGGTACTAAATGGGTATTTAGAAACAAGCAAGATGAAAATGGTATCATGGTTAGAAACAAGGCTAGATTAGTGGTCAAAGGTTTTAACAAAGAAGAAGGAATCGATTATGATGAAACCTTCGCTCCTATGACTAGACGTGAAGTCATTAGGATGCTCCTTACCTTTGCTTCTTTTAAAAATTTTAAGTTATTTCAAATGGATGTTGAAAATACTTTTCTAAATGGTTTTATTTCTAATGAAGTGTATGTTGAACAACCTCTCGATTTTAAAAATAATATTCTTCCTAATTATGGATTAAAACAAGCCCGTCAGGCTTGGTATAAAATACTTAGTTCTTTTTTTATTTTAAATAAATTTTTAAAAGGTAAGACTGATATCATATTATTTTGTAAATATTTTAAAAATAATTTACTTGTTATTCAAATTTATGTTGATGATATCATTTTTGGATCTACAAATGCATCTTTGTGTGAGTCTTTTGTTAAAGAAATGAGTCAAGAATTTGAAATGAGTCTAATGGGTAAGTTAATATTCTTCTTAGGATAACAAATAAAATAACTTGATCATAGTATTTTTATTAATCAAAATAAGTACACATTGAACTTGATAAAATGATTTGGGATGGAAAATGCTAAAGCATTAAACACTCCCATAAGCACATATACAAAGTTGGACTTAGATAGTAAAAGAGAAAACTTTGATTAAAAAACTTATAGAGGTATGATAGGAAGTTTATTATACTTAATTGCTGCAAGACTGGATATCAGGTTTAGTATTGGATTGTATGCAACGTATCAATCTAACCCAAAACTCTCTCATTTGGAAGTAGTTAAAAAAAATTTTAGATACTTAAAAGGAACATCTAAACTATACTTGAAAGGAACGTCTAAACTAGGATTATGGTATCCTAAATCAAAGAATTTTGACTTGATTGTCTATTCTGATGCTGATTTTGTGGATATAGACTAGATAGAAAAAGCACTACTAGAACATATCAATTTTTGGGTCATGCACTTATTTTTTGGACTTCCAAGAAACAAAATTCAGTAGCTTTATCTACTGTGAAAGCAGAATATATTGCAGCTAGTGCATATTGTGCCCAAGTCATATGGATGAAAAATACATTAGAAGACTATGGAATAAAACTGAAAAATATTCCTATAAAGTGTGATAATACAAGTGCTATAGGTCTAACCAAAAATCCTATTCAATATTGAAAAATCAAACATATTGATATTATACATCATTTTATAAGAGATCATATAATTGTCAAGACATCTCTTTGAAATTTATTGACACTAAGCATCAATTAGCGAATATTTTTACAAAACCCTTAAATAAAGAACAATTTAATTTTTTTAGAAGAGAACTTGGAATAGTAAATTATGAAAATATATGAATTGCTTAATTTTATGAGAATGAGCTATTTTTGTGATAATATTTTATTATTTCCATGAGATGTTTATCTTATTATTCACAAAAAGGAGAAAAAATTACATGATGATGATTTTGTTATTTTACGGATTTATTTGTTATGTTTGTTTGAAATTACATGAAATAATTTTTAAATGCATGAGTAGCTCTTAAACCTTTGAATCTCCTTGAATATTTTAGATTTTTGAACTTATTTTCAAAATTTTACCTCTACAAAATTGAAAGCTCTTCTTAATGTTGTTTTACAACTCCTCCCTTGTTTTCTTTCCTTCTTTTTCATAAGAGGAAGAAAGTTCTTTATAAATCATATTGTATTTTAAAAAAGAGGATCAAAAATTCATTTTAGCCTCACATTTCACCATTTTGTTGATGACTAATGTAATCAAATGGATATTGATAACTTATGTAATAATTTAAGGAAAACTTTTTAAATATTTGAAATTCATGAAAATCCTTGATGCATTGATGACTTGATGAAAAAATTTAAAATGTTTAAAATTCATAAAAATCCTTGATGAATTGATGACTTCATACTTTAAAACCAAATTATTATTGAGATATACAAGTCTTCTTGCTATCCTTGAAATATGATTTGCTTGAAGTATTGATTGTCTTAATTCACTTGAATTCAAGAGTAAGTGATTCTCTTGAATTTAAGTCTTTTTTATCATGACATAAATTTAGGGGGAGTTAGGATTAACTCCCATCATCAATTGATTGTCATCATCAAAAAAGGGGAGATTGTTGAATCTTGAATTTTGATGATGAGACCAATTGATGAGTGTTTATCTAACTTGTGTGTCAGAAGGAGATTTTGCATGTCTAACTATGATATGAGCAATGAAGTTACAACTAGATAATGGGTCAAGATCAAGCCTAGGAATCAGGTTGGGTTTGGACGATACAATGGGACCTCACCGAGAGTTCACTAGGAGATTCACCGAAAAGATCGAGAAGCTCGCTGGGAGCACGTCGGGAAATCACCAAAAGAAGACCGAATGACTTACCACAAGAATGCTGGAGGTTACCGGATTGGCGGATGTTGGGTCTTAGTTTAAGCTTGTGGTCTTTAAGCGTTATAATCATTGAGACATAGTTAGAAGTGAGTCCTAATTGAGTTGGATTTAGATAAAATCCAGATTAACTCAATAAGGCAACCGGGTCCACTATTGGGGTTTGATTGAGCTCAGGAGGACTCGGGAGTGGAAGTGGACCTTTGGCACCAAACCACTATAAAAATTGTGAGTGTTTCCTTGCTTTCATTATTTACATATTTTTGTATTGATGCTTCCAATTTAACTCAACTCTTTGAAAGCAAAGTTTTCATGATAAGTTCTTTTCTTTAAATATTGCATATCTTTTCAGTTTTCTTAGCAACTTTCTTTTAATCACTCACTTGTCTCACTAAAATGAAAAGTTTTGAATTTTCTATCTTAGTTTAATCGAAAAGTTTTCATCTAAACTGAAAATTTACACTTGCACTAATTTACCCCCCTCTCTTAGTGCCAATTGATCCTAACAGATTCGAGCCGTGATTCAAGTCGAGATCCTAGTATTTCAAACTTGGCATCAGTTGGATCTTGGGAAGCCATGGTGTATGCTTGTAGATCAGATATGTCCTTGTCTTTTTTCTATTGATAAGTCAATGGCATGGGTGGTGGAAGATTCAGACAATTAGATGGTCATAGAAGGGTTCGACTGTAATGGTTTTTTGTTTTGGGCTATGGTTTTTAGGAGTGTTAGGTTTATAAAAATAGGTTATGATGGCTACATGTTAAGGCTAGAGGGATGCCCTAAAGAGTCTTGGGTGGTGGCAGCAAGATGGTTGGGTTTCGGTGGGTAAAGAAGAAGAAGGACAAAGGTGTTGTAGCAGATTTTTCATTAAAAATTCTAGCAATGAAGATGTAATTTTTTTTAGAAATTTTCAATAAAAATTTAAGTGAAATTTAAGGGGAAAGAGATAGTTCTAATAAAAAATTTGTGGAAAGAAATAATAGCAATTGGTTCGGCAAAATCAAAGATTACGAGAAGGTGTTACTAAAGAATTTTTTCAGTGAAAGATTTCAACAGTATAGTCAAAATTTTGTGCAGTAGTGCATGACAAGGAATTGAGTAAAACTAAATAGGAATCTACTAGCAAGGGAAAGATAATACTGTCAAAAAATTTATGGAAGAAATCGACAGCAAAAGTTTTGGCAAGATCAAGGAATATGAGAAGATACTGTGGTAGAATTTTTTCGTCGAAAGATTTCAGCAGTATAGATGAGATTTTTTTTCTAGTAGTTCAAAATAAGGAGTTTAGTAAAACTTAAAGAGAATCTACTGGTAAGGAAAAGATGATACTAACAAAAAATTCATGGAAGAAAATGACAACAAAAGGTTCAGCAAAATCGAAGATCACAGGAAAGTACTACAATATATTTTTATGTCTAAACTACAGCAGCTTGGACGTAAAAGATGAGTAGATTATCTTCAAGATTTTTCAACAAAACCAAATGGAGATCCGAGGATAGGAAGTTATAAAGCTGTGGTAGAAATTTCGTAGAAATTTGATTAGTGAAAATACAACAGTAAATCAAATAGAATTCTGCGGTGTAACTTTCATCGTAAAGATGGAAATATTATAACATAATATTTTTTTTGAGTTTTTGGATTAAGGATAACTAAATTAAAGTAGTAGTAAGGTAGAAAACTAGAACTATTACAATTCACAAGGAGATCAAAAGATGATATGTGATAATAGAGATTATAGTGTAGTTTGGTTACGATCTTCTAGCAATTATGGAAATTGCTTTGGACGGCTATGGAGGCCTGATGGATGGATGTGGAAGGGCAGTGACATGCCAAGAACACTGCTCTGATACCAAGTATTAGAACCTAGTGGATTCTAAGCTCAGGAGTGATCACTATAGAGGATCGGCCTCCTTGGAACTCTACAGGGGTTCCCTCCTCAACTTGCTACTCAAAGGCTACAGAAAACACTCTTATTGATGATAAAAAGTGGAGGATTATAAGGCTATTTATAGACCTTCTAACCCTAATTCCTAAGAGGACTCCTACTTCAAGACTTCTACTCCTAACCAACTCCTAATGCAACTCTAAGTCTAACCTCCAACCGACCCATCTAGGGGTGGCCGATTAATTTATTATTTCCTAATCCTATTCTGACTTAATACCCTCCTCAACTAACCCGCTCTTTAACTAGGACAAGGGGTGGTTAATTAGGGTAATATGCATCTTACTCTCCCTTAAAATATCTTCCTCAACTAATCCTATCCTAGCTGGCCTCCTTACTTTCCTTAATAGCGGTTGACTAGATAGGATTTACAAAAATATCCTTAGATTTTACATGATTGCCTTCTTTAATGAAACTAAATTAGGACTCCCCTAGCTAGAGTCCTAACAGAACCTCTATAGTATTCCAAGGGTTGATTCCTCTCAGAGATCCAAATCTATAGAGCTCCTTATAGGGTTCTCTCAACCTCACTCCTGTAATCCGACAACCTCCGACATTTCCTGCGATAAAGTCCTAGCGAACTCCCGACGAGCTCTCACCACAATGTCTAATCCTTGGCCCGATGCCTAAGCTTGATACTGGGTCCATGTTTGATATGGAACTCCTTTTCACCATCATGGTTAAACCTACATAATGTTAACTATAACTTAATTAATTACAATCAATATGGCCACAAATTCACTTCAAGACCTTCCCAACTCCCGGCAAGCCTTTTGGCTATCCTCGATAATCTTTCGACAAGTTTTGATCTTCTTTCGGCGAACTCCTTTGCGCCATCCTGGCAAGCTCCTAATACACTCGGGAGCTCCCAACATACTCCAAGCGAGTTCCCAACCGAATCGTCCGAACCTCGGCCCGATGCTTGGACTTGACTATGGCCAAATCTCTTATTGTAATAATCTCTCTATCATAGTTAATCTTGCATCAATCAACTCTAACAACCATGTTAGATCAAATACTCATCAATTGATTTCATCATCAAAATCAAAAATTTAATAAAAATGAGAGATAAAATTATCAATATGATTAGAAACAAATTAGATATGATAATATTGAATGAGAAACAATTTGATTGGAAGAAAATTTAGAATTTTAAATTTTCTAAATACTTAAGAAATGCATAATTCAAAATTTGAGCTTGATTTACTATTATATTTTTCTTTAGATTTCTTGACCTTTATAAATTGAGCTTCTTATCAAAATTTACATGAGATGATCTTCAAAATGCATGATTTACTTGATTTGCTACTTTTACTTGAAATTTATATAAGATGAATTTAAATGTATGAGTGGCTCTTAGCCCTTCTTGGATTTCTCGGATTTTTGAACTCACCTTTCCAAAAGGATTTATCTTAATATTGACATTCAAAGTTCCTTTTATGACAATATTTTTATCCTTTCTCAAATATCATTTTAATTCATGATGAATATCTAACAAAGAAAAACATGTGACATGAACTTTTATGATGCTTGCTATTAGTTCTATTTTTGTGATGATGTTCTGAACTTCCCTCCATTGCTTCTACTTTTTAATTTACAAAAGGGAGAAAAATTTTTATGAGAAAATTTTATTTTTATCCTATTTTAATAAGATGGAGCAATGCAAAATTTATTTTGTAAAAATATGAAAACTTTGACACATGATGACCTTTTGTATCATAAAATTACTTGTTTATTATTTCACCTCTTTTTTATGATGACAAAGGGGGAGAAAAAGCAAATTGATGGCACAAAAAATGATACATGCATGTCAAAAGAAAAAAAATTTCTTGAGAAAATTATTGACACTTGTGCTTTGAAATCATTTGATCTAATATTTCAACTTTTTGTTGATGACAAAGGGGGAGCAATGACACATGTAGAAAAATAAAAAAATAGATATTTCTCCTATTTTGTTAGATAAACAAAGGGGAAAAAATAATTAATGACTTATGTAAAATTGATGCATAATTTTTGAAATTCATGAAAATCTTTGATGAGTTAATGACTTGATAATTTAAAGCAAATTTTTGTTGATGTATGAGTGTCTCGTTGCATCATTGAAATATTAATTGCTTCATGATACTTAAATTCAAGAGTGTGATTCTCTTGAATTTAAGTTTTTCTTATTATGGCATAGATTCAGGGGGAGCAAGGTGATAGAACCCCAGAAGGAGCTCTATAGATTTTGACCCTTGAGGGGGATCAACCCTTGGAATGCTGTAGGGGTTCCTCCCTCCTAGATCATGCTGAAATAAAATTGATAATTGCTTGATTCAAGAGAGGGGGCGGCTACATCATTATATAGGGATCAAAACCCTAAACTAAGGGGTGCTTGCCTAAGTAAAATTATCCCTTTGTCCCTCCTATAGCCAACCTGCATTAATAGGAACAGGGGGCGACTAGATTGGCTCTATAGCCGACCTAAGCAGGGGTAAACTCTAGCCAACCAACCCAGTTAGGGGGCAATGGCCACTAAGACATAAGGACTAATCTAAACCGTAGCCATACTCTATAAGATAGGAGTGGCTTTATTACAATCTAGCAGAGTTTTATTAACTACTTTTAGGGAGATTAGGACTCAACTCTACTGGAGTCTTATCAAACCCGTCTTCTTAAAATCAGCATTGCCCTCAAGGCTAAAGTCCCATGAACTCAAGGAACCGGGTCTTCAGCTCCTGATCAACTTGGGTGTCAGTTGGAAGAACTTGAGCTGATTTATCGTCTTTAAATTTTCATTTGAGGTGGGATACTTGGAGGATCAACTGTAATTTTGATCGGGTGCACATATCTAATCTCTAGGTTAGGGCCCCAATATGATCCATAATTTTGCAAGGCCCAAAAAAATAGGGAGACCACTTTCTTGAGGCTTAAATTTCATGCTGGTGGAGTTGGAGATGAAGGGGGACTTGATCTTTCTCAGAAAACTTTCTTCTACTCCAACGTTTGTCAGGGGGAAGTTTCTTCCTTGCATGGGCTGCCACGTGGTTGCTCTATAATAGTAGTCGTGCCTTCTTTTGGAGTGAGGGTTATCCTCTGATAAAATCTCTAGTAGTCTGAGCCCGATCTAAGTCCGAGGTGGGTAGGAGTGGTGATTTTTCGGGGCCCATTTTCACTTCTTCATGTTGTTGACCATCTTGCATGAGGATGGTGCTGACCCCCACTCTGGGTATGTCTATTCCAATAATAAACATCTTACCACAATTAGGTATAGACGATATTGTGGTCCTGAGGGCTATAGTTCCACTTGACCAAGGTGGTGGTGCATCTTTCTTTATAATGAGAGGGATGATGTTCATGTTTTGTTGAGTCCTACGAATGATCCTTCCCCTTTTCTGATTTCGCCACTGGAGGGGCTCAATTTTCTCGTGTCTTAAGCCGTAGATCGAATGTCATCATCAAGGAAGTTTTTAAGCATTATGGTCCGATCATGAGGAAAGTCGTGAAAGTCACTTGAGATCTGAAAGTGTTGCATCAACAACCATGGTGAATTCAACAGGATGTAACACTTTAGAAGTAGCTTATCTCTGAGGAAAAGGATGTAGGGATGTGTCGTAGCGGGAAATAAGCATGGCCGAACAATCCATGTCTCTATTATCTCTTGGATGACCCTTTTATCTTTGACATTTTGAGGTTGTATGAAGCAATTTGGTCAAGCAACAACTGATAGAAGTTTCGACCTTTTCAGCATAGGGGGCGTCGGCCAGCTTCAGAGGAGGTAGTCGGCTCAGTTGGGTGGAGACGCCCAAAAATTCAGCAAGCTGTGGGAGGGGTTTTTTATATTCAATCTCATGAAACTCTTGAATATGAATTGAGAAACCACTGGATTCTTCTTTTGGTACCCCCTCTAAGTGTAGTGTTGTGGTTATAGTCGCTGGCTCTCTTGTAGAATCACATGCTTTCCTTTTTTAAAAAATTTTATGGTTAGCTTAGAAAAATTTTAGAAAATATCTCCAATCATGGACAAACAATCAATGCCAAGCACTATATCAAAACTATCAAGAGGGAGGAGGAAAAAATCAGCAACTACGTCTTGCTCCTGTAGGATCAATTTTACCTACGGACACTTCTGGTTGCACTTCAGAATTTGGCCATTAGCTACCTTGACTTTGAACCGGTTGTAATCTTCTTTTTGGTGCATTAAGTGGGCAGTAACCTTACTGCTCATGAAGTTATGTGTGCTCTTGGCATCGATGAGGATGATGACGGACTGCTACCCGAGAAACCCTTCGATCTTCAATTTTTGCAGGTTGGTGTAGCCAGCTAAGGTAGGGACCATGCGGGTAGCCAGTTGTGGTGTATCCTTCTCCATGGGCTCGAGAGTCGTATCTTCAAGTTTGGGTTCTTTAGTGGGTGCAATCATCAGTGGTGTCTCCTTTTTATATTTATGTTCTAGGCTCCACAGTTTATCACAACACCCAGATAGGCCCTTTGTCAATCCATCATGAAGGTCTTTTCTTATTAATTTATATGGCTGAGGGGGTCGACTGATAGTAGGAGGTGGTGAAAGCTTTGGTGCCACTAGTCGGGGAGCAACTCTAGTCTTCCGAGCTTCATAGTTCAATAGTTCCTCTTGATGTTGCGCAAAGGAGATGGCTGCCTTAAGTGTGTACGGTTGTTGCACTTTAACTTCTTCCTGAATCTCCGACTTCAAGCCCTCAATAAAAGTTCTCAATATCTATTCTTCAGAACAATCATAAGTTTGGTTAGATAGCCTTTCAAACCTGGTTTGGTACTCTTGGATGGTGGAGGTTTGACGGATCATCGCTAGTTCTTCGCTAAGGTTCTTTTTACAATCCAAATTTGCACCGCGTTGTGATCTTATTTGGCTCGATGATCAGCCCCATCTAAACTCCTCAAAGAGAGCGTGTAATTTAACATCTATATGTGTCTCAAGAGCCTCCAATTTGGCTTCGAATAAGCCCATCGATGTCATTATGTAAGGATCTCCAACCTGTCAAATCAAACTGATTAAAGAGTAGCTGCAATCTTCAGGTTGAAGGCAGTAATGGCAGTGATGTCGGGGCTGTAGTGGTCAAGTCTCCAAGTGGAGAATGGCAACCAAGGGTAGCAACAACAGTGGAGGAAGAAAATGGCAATAGTAACTTCGGCTGCGGTCCTTCGGTGATGTTACAATGTCGTTGAGGCTACGATTTTATAGGTAGCTAATATTTGTTGAAAGATGGCAACCAAGAGATCTGAGTCGGAAGGCAGTAGCGATGGCAAAGGAAGAAGAGGGCAGCAGCAACGTCGGCTGCGACTGCAGTGTGACTTTGTGGCTACAAGTGGCATCAGTTACAGCAATGGTGCGACTACAATAGGAGGAAGATGGGGCAGCGATATACACAACTATTGTGGAGGAGGACAGCAGCATTATGGAGTAATAGATGGCTATTGTTGTGTTCAATTTGCTGCTAGCTACGATTAAGATAGTTGGCAGCGAATAATTGTTGCAGGCTGCGATGTAAACAGATTGTAGCGAAAGATCGTTGTTGGTAGCTTTTTACTGCAAGGATCATTATTGGCTATGATCAAGGAGGATGACAGCAAGAGGTTGCTATTAGCAACATTGGGCAGTGAAATATGTGTGTTGCGATTGAAGGGATAAGGGAGATTGGGCAGCTGAAAGGTTGGCGGACCGAAGGCTTCGGTTTTTGGGTGCGGTTTATGGCTTTTCTAGGCGCGATTTAGGGTTACAGTTTTGTTGAGTTTAGACTACGAATTAGTGTGGTTTTAGGGCTGTGATAGTAGTAGATGAAGGTTAGAAAAATAGATTTTAGATCTGGGATAGATGACAGCAAAGGTAGGTGTCTCGGTAAAGAAAGTTGGCTAAAAGGTAAGTGGATCGATAAGGAAGTAGGCTGATTTGGGAGGCTGATTTAGGGGCTATTTGGATTTGGTTTAGGGTAATATTTGAAAGATTTTTTCGTGAGGATGGTAGGGTTTGGAGATGAGGAAAATACAATATGAAATCCCACAAAAACATCACTTAAGTCTGATAGAATTCGGTGAAAAGAAGTGCTATGATGTGCTATCCTACTGAACAGATTTTACATCGGAGAAATGATAACTTCTTGACATAATTTTCAAAGGAAAGTTCAAGGAAATTATGCAAAGACCCTTGGTTTAGATGTTGTCAATATCAGTAGAGACTTTGACAAAATTTTGGCAGCATAACAGTAGGGAAATAGGGCAAAAGATGCAAGGCAGATTCCTTTATCATAAAATTCTAGAACTATGTGGTGGTGAAAGATCATACAAGAAAACTAGTTCCAGAAGGAGCTTTTTCTTAAAATCAAATCTAGATGAAAGCCAACTTGATCTTGAGAATTGTGTAAAAATTTTGGCTAGAAAGGATAAACAAAAGTTCAGTTTCAAGTAGCAATAATCGGCTGAAAATTTCTGTAGTGTTTCGCCTTCACAACGATGATAACATTGGCGACGGTAAAAATTTACAGCAAGGAAACTTTGGAAAACTTCTCCCATGTATAATATGAAGGATCTTATAGTATTGAAGAGGCATGGGTTATAAAAATATACCAGAATTTCAGATCAAACGTAGGGGGCAGCTGTCATGGGCTTAGCTGATTTTGCATAAGCCATGCAGCACCTATGCGTGTCCATCCGCAAAGGTCAGTCTTCCCCGAGATCTCGTAGAGTCCCTTAGGCTTACAAAAGAGAAAACGGGCCAAAAGAAGCAATTCCAATGGGATCCACAAGCAACTGCTCAAGTAAACACTTTATAAAGCTAGATACAAATTACACTCATGTATATTACAAACTCAGAGAGGTTGCACACAAAGGATAATGGTCAATTACAGATCGAAGTCTCCATAAGTGCTTATAAAATATACTCATATTTACAAGCCAAAATTGGCCATAAAGCAAACCAAACTCGGGCTACTAAGCCTACTGCAAACCCGCTACTTATTGTACAAGGTATATACACAAACCGAAGGACACGGACAAACACGAGCATTTCATTAAACACCTTGTTTACGTTATTGTCCATGACATAGTAGCAGATTGATTTAATCTACTGTTGGGGTGGAAGGTGGAGGTGCATATTATAGCAATTATGGGAATTGCTCGGGAAGATGGAGGTGTGGATGACAGCTACAAGGGCAGTAAGATCACTGCTCTGATACTAGATCATAAAACCTCAAAAGGAGCTCTATAGATTTTAACCTTGAGGGGGATCAACCCTTGGAACACTGTAGGGGTTCCTCCCTCCTAGATTCGACACAAGGCTGAAATAAAATTGATAATTATTTGATTCAAGAGAGGGGGTGATTATATCATTATATAAGGATCAAAACTCTAGCCTAAGGGGGTGCTTACCTTAGTAAAACTATCCTTTACCCCCTCCTATAGCCAACCTACCTTAATAGAAATAAGGGGCAACTAGGTTGGCTCTATAACTGACCTAAGCAAGGGGAAACCTTGGCCAACTAACCTAGTAAGGGAGCGACAGCCACTAAGCCCTAAGGGCTAATCTAAACCCTAGTCATACTCCTTTGTAAGATAGGAGTGGCTTTATTATAATATAGCAGGATTTTATTGACTACTTCTAGGGATATTGAGTCCTATCATAAGGTTTAACTCCCATCAT
This sequence comes from Ensete glaucum, assembly GCA_021527575.1. NCBI lineage: Eukaryota > Viridiplantae > Streptophyta > Magnoliopsida > Zingiberales > Musaceae > Ensete > Ensete glaucum. Next base: position 18,905,537 of record CM038554.1, read on the forward strand.
TAATTGATTGTCATCATCAAAACGGGAGAGATTTTTGAATCTCAGATTTTGATGATGAAATCAATTGATAAGTGCATTAGAGAAAGTAATGCAAGTCTAACTACGACAGAGGAATTGAGTTACAACTAGATGTTGGGCCAGAGTCAAGTCCGGAGCAAGCCGAGCTTCGGACGATACAATGGAAACTCATCGAGAGACTCACCGGAAGCTTACCAAAGGTATCAGATGCTTGCCGGGAGTTCATTGGGAGCTCGCCAAAAGGGATCAGAGGCTTGCTGGGAGTTCGTATCAAAAGTTGCTGGGAGTTCACCAGGAGCTTGCCGAAGGTAATCGGGAGTTTGTGAGGATAGCATCGGGATTTCACCGGAAGAAGACCAAGAAACTCACTAGAAGATCGTCGGGGGTAGCCGAAAAGCTTACCAGGAGTCAAGAGGGTCTTGTTGGACTTTATGGTCACATTGATTGTAATTAGTTAGTCATAGTTAGCATCGTTAGATTTGAGTTCAAGTTGAGTTAAGTTTGAAAGGAATCTAAATAAACTCAAGTGAGGCAAACCTAGTCCACTATAGGGTTTAGATTAAGCTTAAAATGAGATCAATTGGTTGGCTTCAGAATTGGTCAATAGGAGATACAAGTCAAGATTGGAAAAGTGAAGCAAATCACTTTTTTGAAAATTCTGACAGTTGTACTGCCGCCGCACAAGAATCCGGGCAATAAGCGATGGTTGGAACACCCAAGTCGATGGTTGTACTGTCCGTACCCTATTTTCAGTGTAGGCGATTGTACCATTAGCATCGAAGGTTGTATCGCTCATACGCGGATTTTCTGGGTGAGTTTGAATTTTGGCTCCATTCTTCTTAAGCTAATTTAGGCCTTTAAATACCCTAAGTTTTCTTGCATTTAGTATAGGTTTTTGTATAACAATTGGGCTAGAAATTATATGAAAAATTGAGTGCTAAAAGTGTGCAAGAAAATGAAAAGGGGGAGGGAGTAAGGAAGTGTTGTATTTCTTGTAAGAAGTCTCCCTTGAGTTGAAAGCCTATAAGGGTTTGGTCTTCACCCAAAGAAGATTAGTAATAGACACCGGTGGAGTTTAAAGAAGAGAACCCGGGAGTAGACGTAGACCGAGTTTGGGATCGAACCACTATAAAATTATAAATGCTCTTTACTTGTCTTATTTGCTACTTTCATTATTCTTAATTAAAAAGGCAAGAGCATTATCTTTTGATTGTGTTTTAAATCATTTACTTATTTACCTTCAAGTCCAAGAAATGCTTCTGATTCCAGTTTTATTTAAATAATTTTTTTTTTTAAAACATGATTTTACACTTGCACTAATTCATCCTCCCACCCCACTTCTTAGTGCCAATTGATACTAATAGAAGGAGGATTTGGAAAGTGGATGTAGGCAAAGCTGTTGACTGAACCACTATAAACTCTATTAGCCTTCTTTACTTACTTTTTATTTTAGTATTCCATTGCTAAATCAAGATTCTGCATTTATACTTAAGTTTAATCCCTCTTAACTTGATTATGAATAAAAATGTTTTTAGTTTCAGTTTTTACTTTAAGCACATTTTTCAAACTGAGTACTCCTGGCACTTACAATAATTCAACACCACAACCCAACCGCGCCCCCCCTGTTAAATCAAGATTATGCATTTATACTTAAGTTTAATCCCTCTTAACTTGATTATGAATAAAAACGTTTTTAGTTTCAGTTTTTACTTTAAGCACAATTTTCAAACTGAGTACTCCTTGCACTTGCAATAATTCAACACCACAACCCAACCGCCCTACGCCCCACCCCCGCTCCCTCCCTCCTCCTCCTCCTCCTCCTCCTCCTCCTCCTCTTAGTGTCAACTCTATCCTAATATAGGTTACTTGAGAGGGACATCGAGATAACCAGATAAATCTATGTATTATACTCCTGTCCATATGATAGAGGTGGCTAGTCTTATAGTCGACCGTGTGGGGACACTGAGATTATAGTGAGGTGCTCATTGGAGAATAAGTTTACTGATTGATCCACTTATGAAATGCTGAATGATTAATGATACCTGACATTAAATAATAATTCTATAGACACTATTGTGTGTTTGGTCCTTAGACTTGAGACACTAAGGATGTTTTATTTGAGTACTCCTTTCTTCGATGTCGAACTTATAAATCTGGAAGTTCCAAATCCAGTACAGTTGGTTATCAAGATTGGTAGCCAATCTCATGAAGGCAATGTTAGGACTCCAACTGAGTCGGGTCCTAATCAATTAATTTGAGTCCTTAGATTAGGCTTTCTTGGCCAACCTAGACCTGACATTAGGTCGAGTAGGAGGAGATTTGGGTTAATTATAATAAATCAGCCCAAATCCTAGTAGGGTTAGGATTTGGCTAAATTGGAGTCGGGTTATGAGTCAGAATTGGATTCGAGTTAGAGTCAATTGAGTCATAATTGTAATCAACCCTAATTGACTGCCCACCTTAGTTGGGGAAGTTGGCTAGGGTTGAGTTCCTTCAATGGTTGGGACTCTTCTAGAGTTAGGAGTCCTTGTGAAGAGGGGAGAGTACCATTTAGCTAGGACTCTCTTCTAGATTAAGTAGGAGTCCCCTATAGCTGCCAGCCACCTAATTGGCTAGGGGTTAGGAGTTAAGAGGAAGAGGAGTCTATTAGAAGTACGAGTTAATTAGGAATTATGACTCTTTTAATAAGTTTCACTTAAAGTAGGAGTTGGAGTTAAGAGTTTTAGTAGGTCTCTTATTACTTCATGAGGCCCATAAAAAGCATGTAAACTTATCCTTTTTTATTATCAATAGATTAATATTATTTTCAAACTTTGTGGAGAAAACCAAGGAGGGAAGAACCCCTATAGAGTTTTAAGGAGGTCGATCATCTATAGAGATCACCCCAAGCTTAGAATCCATAAGGGTTCTAACACTTAGCATCAGAGCAACATTTTTGGCATCTCGCTGCCCTTCTATAGCTGCCTATCATCCTTCTATAGCAGCCTAAGCAATTCCCACAATTGCTTAATTTTGTCGTCATCTACACCACCGCAGATCACCTTTTGATCCCCTCGAGAATTGCATCATGTTTTGGTTTTCTACCTTACTACTACTGTAATTTAGTTATCCTTAACCCAATAAACAAAAAAAAAAGTGTTCCTATCTCATTGCATAAACTCTTCATCGTAAAGTTTCCATTTTTACAATGAAAGTTGCACTATAGAATTCAAACGCATACCACTACCTATTTTTGATCTTGCTGCCATAATTTTTTTGACCAATCTTTTACAAGTTTTTACAATGGCTTTAGCACTCCTTAACATCAGATTTCCTTTTGGTTTTATGCAAAAATTGTCAATATAAACCGCTGATCTTTTACATCAAAATTTCTGAACTTTTGATATAAAAATCTATAACAACATCTTCTCGTAATCTTTGATCTAGCCAAATTTCTTGTTGCTACATTATTCCAAAAAAAAATTTTATCAATATTATCTTTCCCTTACTAGTAGATTCCCCTTGAGTTTTACTCGAATCCTTGTCATGAATTGCTAAAAAAAATTACATCTATCTTGTTGAAATTTTTCGACGTAAAATTCTACTGCTACCATACTTTTCGGTGTTTCTTGCTGCATACACACCTGATCTTGACCCAACTTGTTACCCCTATTATTCTTATCCATGTCGCTGATATCCTCATGGATTTTTTGCTATTGTAATACTCTAAATCGTTGCTAGATCTTTTATCACAAAAATAGTTGTTCTCGATGAAAAAAAAATTCTATAGCAACATCTTTAGCACTTCTTGCTGTAGCCCTACCAAACTAGTTGTTGCCATCCACAACAACCTTAAACCATCTTCCTAGCCTTAAACTATTATCCTAAACCCCCATTATAACATCCATAACAGCTTCAAACCACAGCATCAACTACACCTCCGACAGTAGCTTATCGACGTAGAATTCTACTGCACTACCTTTCGGTATTTTTTGCTGCACCCATATTTGATCCTTATCGAAATTATTGTTGCCACCCACATCACTCTTAAGGCACCCTTCTAGACTTAAAACAACCATCATATCCTATTTCCATAACCCTAATAGCTCCCAAAATCGTAGCCCAAAATAGTGACCTATCGTAGCCACAATCCTCCACCACTGATCTTATCTTCCGTTGCCACTAAACCTTCTACCACCCTATGCCCTTGACCTAACAATAGAAAAAAGACATAAAAATCTCAGATCTAGAGGCATATATAGTGGCATCTCAAGATTAAATTGATACTAAGTTGGAGGCATTTGAATCACGGCTTGAATCACGTATAGAGGACAAATTGCACGCTTTATTCGCTGAATTCAAAATTGGACAATCTCCAAGCCCGACAAAATTACAGCAAGGTAAAATTTCAAAGAGGCCTCCCAAAAAGGAAGAATGATCCACTAATTTGATGCAGCCATGCATGAGGATATACTTCTCCCGATGGGAAGAGGGAGACCTGACAGGATAGCTTTCGCACACAAAACGTTACTTTCATTATCACTGGATACCGAAGGCTTCTATAGTGGGCACCGCTGTCATCCACCTTGAAGGAGATGCAATTTGATAGTGTAATTAGCTTGAATACACCCAAGGAGTTTCGACATGAATACAATTCAAAAGTGAGCTGCTGAACCACTTTGGACCGATCAAGTATAAAAATATCAATGAACAACTCATGAAGATCCGACAAACCTCTATGATCAAAGAATACTAGATCAGGTTTAATAAATTATCTCACCTCACTCATGATTAGTCTAATAAATAATTATTAGGGATATTCATCGAATGACTCAAGCCAGAAATAAAAGAAGTTAAAGCGCGACAGCCCTACATCGTGATGACCGTAGTTTCCTTCGCTCGAATCCAATAGGAGCGGCTCAACCAAGATGCTCGAAGGATGAGGACCACTCTTAGAATAGCAACATATAAACCTTCACCACCCCCTGTCGCTAGCCATCCTTCATTGCCAAAAAAATTGATGAGAGAAGGACTTCGCGATAGATCGGCGAAGAGCCTTTGTTGGCATTGCAATGAACTTTGGAACCACAACCATTATTGTAAAAAAGAAAAGTTCTCTATGATAGAACCTATTGAAGAATCTGAACAAGAGGACCTTGATCCTGAGGAGGAGAACATGAAGAAGGACCCGCAGCTGGCCGATTGTATGACTTATACTCTAGCCGACCATGCGAACCCGCAAGCAATGGAAGTTGAATAATCTCTTAAGCAGCAGCTCGTCACTATCCTCATCAAGAACAGGAGCACCAATAACTTTATGAATAGAAAGGTTGATGCCCAATTGATGCTCTAAAATTAAGATTGCAATAGGTTTGATGTTGAGATCTCCGACGATCGAATTTTGAAGTACTCGTATGTGAAATTATTTCTCCAAGGCCAAAGGATCATTGCTGACTTTTTTTCTCCTCCCTCTTAATGACTATGAGGTTGTGCTTGACACCAAATGATTGACTACATTAGGTGATATTCCCTGGAATTTTTTTAAAATTTATTATAAAATTTTTCAGCCATAGGAAATAAGAGATCCTACGGGAGAAACGTGGGAGCAACGTAATGACAATTTCAACACAACGAATGGAGAACATATTGCACAAAGTGAATAGTAGCTTTCTAATGCAACTCCAATAGTAATATATGTGGGAGCTGACAAAAATTGAAGACCCAAACTTTCTCTAATTACTTGCTGAATTTTCAGACTTTTTCGTTGAACCACATAACCTACCTCCTACCCAATGACATAACCATCAAATGTTGATTCTCTTGGGAAAATCAGTAGCAAACACTTGGCAGTATCATTATCCTCACTCTAGAAAGCTAAAATAGAGAGGATTGAAAATGAGATGCTTGAAACAGGGGTCATATGATCAAATTGCAGCCCTTACTCTTCGCTAGTGCTAGTGTTACCTGACCTCGACAAAGTGTTTATGATTGATGCATCGGGTGCTAGAATTTGTGTTATCCACATGTAAGATTGCTAACCCCTAATATATACCAACACTCTCCCAACACTTCATACGGTGCTTCTTATCTGTAAAGGGGTGCTAATTGCTACTGAATTTTAAGTTTGGCATGATATAGGTCAACAGCATGAAGGAGAGATGAAAATAGGCTCGGTAAACTTATTGCTCCTATCCACCTCAGACTCAGAACGGGCTCACACCACCGAGGATCTTATCAAAGGGCAGCTGTTATTCCAAAAGAAGGCTCGGTTACTAAAGAACAACCAAGTGACAGCCCATGCAAGAAAGAAATAGCCCCCTAACAAATACCAAAGTGGAAGAAAGTTTGCTAACAAAGATGGAGTTTCCCTTCATCTCTTGCCCTACCAGCAGGAAATTCGAGCCTCACAGAAGTGGCCCCCTACTACTTTGGCCTTACAAAATTGGAGATCACATTAGAGCCGTGACTTATGAATCAGATTGGTATACTAATTCAAAAATACAATTAATCCTCTATGTATCTCACCATACATGGAAGATTAGAGAGGACGACTCAACCCAAGTCCACCCATCTAATATTTCTACTGATGAGGAGACCCAGGTTCACCTGATGATTGTATGGGATCACAGGATCGTGACGAATCACCATCAAGACATTATTGCAGATGCTATACTGCAGGAGCATGGTGTGCCTTCTATAGGAACCATGAGGAAACCTCATGAGGAGTTGCATATCAGGACTCAGAGTCATGGAGTCTCAACCTTGAGGATAAGATTGATTTGAAGAGGGTGGGTATGTTAGAACCTCAATTGAGTCATGTCCTAATCGATTAAGACGAGTCCTTAGATTGGGCCTTGTTGGCCAACCTAGACCTGGCATTAAGTCGGCTAGGAGGAGATTTGAGTCCATTGGAATAACTTAGCCCAAATCCTAGTAGGGTTAGGATTTGGCTGAACTGGATTCGGAGTTGGATTTAGGTCAAAATCAATTGAGTCATAATTGTAATCAACCCTAATTGGCTACCCACCTTAGTTGAGGAAGTCAGCTAAGGTTGAGTTCCTTATAGAGTTAGGAGTCCTTATGTAGAGGGGAGAGTTCCATTTAGCTAGGACTCTTTCCTAGATTGAGAAGGAGTTTCTTATAGCTGCCGACCACTTAGTTGGTTAGGGGTTAGGAGTTGATGGGAAGAGGAGTCTTTGAGAAATAGGAGTTAAATTAGGAGTTGTGACTCTTCTTGTAGAGTTTCACTTAAAGTAAGAGTTGAAGTTAAAAGTTTTAGTAGCACTCTTATTAGGAGTCCTAGTTTATGGGGTCTCTTCCTGAGCCCTATAAAAATCATACAAACTTCTCCTTTTTTATCATCAATAGATCAATATTATTTTCAACCTTTGTGTAGAAAACCAAGGAGGAGGGGACCCCTATAGAGTTCCAAGGAGGTCGATCCCCTATAGAGATCACCCCAAACTTAGAATCTGCAAGGGTTCTGTTAGGACTCTAGCTAATAAGCTCCTAATTTTTTAATTTATTGAGCACACATGTAAATCCTATCTAGCTGCCCACTATTAGTAGATTTAAGGGCCGGCTATGTTAGGGTATTTGGATGAGACATTGGGCATGTGTAAACCCTAGTTAGCTACCCCTTACTCTAGTTAATAGGGGGTTAGTTAAGGTACAATTGAGTTGGAAGTAGATTAGGAATTAATAAGTAACTGGCCACTCCTAGATAGGTCAACTAGGAGTTGATTCTTAGAGTTTGAATTGGAGTTGTTAGAAGTAGGAGCCTTGAGTAGGAGTCCTATTATGAGTTAGGGTTTAGAAACCCTATAAATTATCTTGTAATTAGCCTCTTTTCATCATTAATAGATCAATTATTTTCTTAGTCTATGTGCAGAAAACCAAGGAGGGACAAACTCCTATAATGTTCCAAGGAGGTCAATCCCCTATAGAGATCACCCTAAGCTTAGAATCTATAAGGGTTCTAACACTTCATATCAGAGCAACGTTCTTGGCATCTCACTGCCCTTCCATAGCCATCCATCATCCCTCCACTGTCGTCGAAAGCAATTCCCACAATTGCCTGAAGATCGTCGTTGAATTCCACCATCATCTCCACTACCGTAGATCATCCTTTGATCTCCCCGTAAATTGCAATAGGTTCTAGTTTCATATCTTACTGTTGCTGTAATTTAGTTATCCTTATTTAAAAAAATCTAAAAATTTGTTCCTATTTTGTTGCATAAACTTTTCGTCGTAAAGTTTCCATCTCTACGACGAAAGTTGCACTACGGAATTCCAGCTGCATACTACTGCTTATTTGATCTTGCTGCTGCATTTCTTCTATCCAAATCTCTACAAAATTTTTATGACAGATTTGACACTTCCTAGCAATGGATTTCATTTTGGTTTCATCAAAAAATTCTCTATATAAACTGCTAATCTTTTATGTCCAAACTGCTACACTTTATATATAAAAATCTATTGTAGTACCTTCCCGTAATCTTTGATTTTATGATAGAACCCGAAAAGAAGATCTATAGATTTTGATCCTTGAGGGGGATTAACTCTTGAAACACTGTAGGGGTTTCTCTCTCCTAGACTTAGCATAAGGCTGAATTAAAATTATAGATTGCTTCATAAAAAGAGGTTGAGGCTACATGCTTATATAGGGTGATAGGACTTTAGCAGGGTTGAGTCCTAATCTCCCTAGAAGTAGTCAATAAAACCCTGCTAGATTGTAATAAAGTTACTCCGATCTTATAAAGGAGTATGGCTAGGGTTTAGATTAGCCCTTAGGGCTTAGAAGTTACCGCCCCCCATTACTGGGCAAGTTGGCTAGGGTTTCCCCCTACTTAGGTCGGCTATAGAGCCAACCTAGCTGCCCCTTATTCCTATTAAGGTAGGATGGCTATAGGAGGGGTAAAAAGATAATTTCACCTAGATAAGTGTCCCCTTGGACTAGGACTTTGATCCCTATTTAAGATGTAGCCACCCTCCTCTTTGAAAGCAAGTAATTATTATCTTCAATTCATCCTTTGTATCGAGTCTAGGAGGGAGGAACCCCTATAGTGTTCCAAGGGTTGATCCCCCCTCAAGGATCAAAATCTATAGGGCTCCTTCTGGGGTCTTATCATCTGGTATCAGAGCAGCGATCTTGCTACCCCTATAACCATCTCAGCCACCTCCACCTTCCCAAGCAATTCCCACAATTGCTATGACACGCGCCTCCACCTTCCACCCCAATAGCAGATCAAATCAGTCTATCGCTGCCCCCTGCGTTTGATCTGGAGATCTTGTATATTTTTATCACCCATGGCTCTTCAATACTGCAAGATTTCATACTTTATATGTTAAAGATTTTTCCCAAATTTTATCCGATGTAAATTTTGTTCATCGCAAACGTTATCATCGTTACAAAGGCAAAATGCCGCAGAAATTTTTAGCCGATTGTTACTTAATTATCCTTTTTGGTTAAAACTTTTATACAATTTCATATATCGTCTTAGCTTTCATCTAAGACTGATCTTGTGAAAAAACTCTCTCTGGATCTCGACTTATAGTGCTGCGATTCCTTATTACACAATACTAAAATTTTACAATGCAGAATCTGCCTTCCGTATATTGGCCTCTTGAAACTGAACTTTTGTTCATCCTTTTTAGCCAAAATTTTTACACAATTCTCAAAATCAATTTGGCTTTCATCTGGATTTGATTCATAAAAAAACTCATTCTAGAACTGATTTTCTTGTACAATCTTTCACCATCATGCAGTTCTGAAATTTTACAATGAAGGAATCTGTCTTTCGTCTTTTACCCTATTTCCCTACTGTTATGCTGCCAAAATTTCATCAAACTTTTTATTGGTATTAACAACATCTAAACCAAGAGTTTCTATATAATTTTCTTAAACTTTCCCCTGGAATTTACATTGAGAAATCAGTGTTTCTCTGATGCAAAAATTGGTTTCGCAGAACAGCACATCGCAGTACTTCTTTCCATCGAATTCTATCAAATTTGAGTGCTATTTTTTGTGGGATTTTGGACTCTTGTTTCCTCATCACCAAACCCTACCATCCTTATCAAAAATCCTTCCAAATATTACCCTAAACTAAATCCAAATAGCCCTTAAATCAGCCACCCAAATTAGCCTACTTATCGATCCACCTATGTTTTTAGAAAACCTTCCTTACCAAGATACCTACCTTTACTGCCATCTATCCTAGATCTAAAACCTATTTTCCTAACGTTCACCTACTACTATCGTAGCCCTAAAACCACAACAATTTGCATCCTAAACTCTATAAAATCACAGCCCCAAATCTACCTTAAACCGCAGCCTACTTCCATCCAAATCGATTCACCTTCCAACTGGCCACCCCCTTCTCCAAAATTCCCATGCCACTAACCCGACAATAGAAAAAAGATCTTAATATTACATATCTTGAGGCATATACTATAGCATCAAATAAGACTATCGATGCAAAGCTTGAAGCCTTTGGAAATCACATGGAAGAGAAAATACGATCCCTTTTTGCCGAATTCAGCATTGGCCGACCGTCGAGCCCAAGGAAATCACAATACGGAGAAACTTTAGATCAGTGAGATGATCCTCAAGAACATGGCCATATCACTCTGATTTCAATAATCCATACATGAAGGTTGACTTCCCCAGATGGGAAGAAGGAGACCTGATCGAGTGGATCTCGCGCGCGGAGTGCTATTTTCGGTTCTACCGAATCGTCGATGCCACACGAGTAGAGATTGCTTCTATCCACCTCGAGGGAGATGCTATTCAGTGGTTTAATTAGTTTAAGTACACCCATGAAGGACTCTCTCAGTAGAGATTCAAGGAAGGACTACTAAACCATTTTGGACCAACCGATTTCAATAACATCGACGGACAATTGGCAAAGATTCGTCAAACCTCTACAATACAATAATACCAAACAAGGTTTGAGCATTTATCTAACCAAACTAAGAATTGGTCTAAGAAACAACTTTTAGATAGTTTTATCAAGGGCTTAAAGCCGGAGATCCGAGGAGAAGTAAAGGCGCGACAACCTTATACTCTTAGGGCGGTGATTTCCTTCACATATATCCAGGAAGAACAATTGAACCACGAGGTATAAAGGACAAGGGTCGCTCCCCAACCAGACATGCCAAGGCCTACTACCCCCTCTACTACCATCCAAGCCCCCACACCAAAAAAGTTGACAAGAGATGAGCTTCGTGGATGATCGGCCAAGGGGTTGTGTTGGCATTGCGATGAACCGTGGAGCCGTGAACATCACTGCAAAAAGGGCTGACTCCTCATGATTGAACCAGTAGAGAATAAGGATAATAAAACATCTGAATAAGCCCTTGAACCTAAAGAAGAAGCCATGGAGGAATAGTCCCAACCAGCCGACTACGTGGTGCACGCATTGGCCGGCTATTCCAACCCGCAGATGATGAATGTTGGAGGATTTCTAAAATAGCAACCCATCACGATTCTCATCGACATGGGCAGCACTAATAACTTTCTCAATAGTAAGGTTGTTGCATATTTGGAGCTTCAAATTGAAGGTTGCAACAAGTTTGACGTAAAGGTCGCCGATGGCCGAATTTTTAATTATGACCAATGGTGCCCGCAGGTGAAACTACTCTTCCAAGACCAAGAAGTGGTAGCTGATTTCTTTCTTCTACCCATTGATGATTATGAAGTTGTACTTGGGATCGAATGGCTCATAACACTAGGTGATATCTCCTGAAATTTTTCTAAATTAATCATGAAATTTTATTACAAAGGGAGACAGGTCATGTTACGAGGCAAGCGCGGGAGCCAAATTGCCACCATTTCGTCGCAACAAAGGGAGAAAGTTTTGCACAAAGCACATGGTGGATTCTTAATGCATATTCAGCAGCAATCTATAGGGAAGAACATACAAAACTCAGATACTAAGCTTGCCCTTTGCCTAAATAAATTCGCGGATGTTTTCTTAGAGCCACGCAGGCTGACCCCTAACCGGCCGCATGACCACTACATTCCTATTTTGCTAGGCAAACCTCTAACAAATTTACAACTATACCACTATCCTCACTTGTAGAAGGATGAGATCAAGAACATTGTAAAAGAGATGCTTGACACCGGGGTGATTCGACCAAGCTGCAGCCCTTACTCCTCACCGGTGTTGCTAGTATGTAAGAAAGATGGTACGTGGCGGATGTGCATTGACTACCGGGCTCGAAACACCATCACTGTCAAGGACAAATATCCTATACCCATCATAGATGAGCTTTTGGATGAACTAAAAGGAGCCCGAGTCCTTACTAAATTGGATCTCCGATCCGGATACCATCAAATTCGAGTATGTACTGAAGATATTCTGAAAACTGCATTCCACACACATAACAGCCACTATAAGTTTCTGGTAATGCCTTTCGGACTTACAAATGCTCCTTCTAATTTCCAAAGCCTGATGAATGACATCTTCCAGAGTTTTCTATGCAAGTTCGTATTGGTATTCTTTGATGATATTCTCATTTATAGCCCTACGCTTGATATACATTTTCAGCACTTACGAACTGCTCTAACGATTCTTCGGAAGAATACTCCTTATATTAAATAGTTAAAGTATAACTTATTACAGCATAAAGTGGAGTATCTTGGGTACATTATATTAGAGGATAGAGTGGTGGTAGACCCGACAAAGATCTAGGCAATGCAAGGATGGTCGAGACCTACAAACACACAATCATTACGCGGTTCCCTTGGACTTACGGGTTACTACCAAAATTTTATGAAAGATTATGGCAAGATTAGTGCCCTACTCACATCCTTACTGAAGAAAGACTCCTTCTTGTGGTCGGATAAAGTCTCCGCAGCCTTCGAGCGACTCAAGGCAGCCATGATGATGACGTCGGTCTTAGTGCTACCCGATTTTAGCCTCACTTTAGTCCTTGAGGCTGATGTGTCATGAGTTAGAAATTGGGCTATTCTTATGCAAGATAGTCGACCCCAAATTTACATCGAGGCTTCCCCTACACTTCATATGAGGTTTTTACAAGAGATACTAATTACTACCAAATTTAAAATATGGTTGAATATAGGTCCATGACACAAAAGAGGAGTTAAACTAGAAGAGTTACAATCCATGCTCATGCCAGATTGGGCTCTCATTATCCTGAACCATACCAGAGGGTAGTCACCATTCTAGAAGAAAGATTGGCTATCACTAAAGACTAACCATGTAGTAACCTATGCAAGAAAAAAACTTCCCCTTGACAAATGCCAAAGCAAAAGAAAATTTTCTGAGAAAGATCAAGTCCCCTTACATCTCCAGCTCCACCAGCATGAAATTCAAGCATCAAGAAATTGGTCTCCCTATTTCTTTAGGCCTTGCAAAATTGGGGATCATATTGGGGCCCCAACCTGGAGATCAGATCCGTGTACCAGATCAAAATTATAGTTGATCCTCCAAGTATCCCACCTCAAATGGAAATTTAAAGATGACGACTCAGCTCAAGTTCTTCTAACTGACACCTAAGCTAATGAGGAGCTGAACACCCGATTCCCTCAGTTCATAAAACTTCAGCCTTGAGAATAAGGCCGATTTTAAGAGGGTGGGTTTGATAGGACTCCAGCAGGGTTGAGTCCTAATCTCCCTAGAAGTAGCCAATAAAACCCTGCTAGATTATAATAAAGTTACTTCTATCTTATAAAGGAGTATGATTAGGGTTTAGATTAGCCCTTAGGGCTTCGAAGTCGCTACCCCCCTTACTTGGCAAGTCGGCTAGGGTTTTCCCATACTTAGGTCAGCTATAGAGCCAACCTAGCTGTCCCTTGTTCCTATTAAGGTAGGATAGCTATAGGAGGGGCAAAAGGATAATTTCACCTAGATAAGTTCCCCCTTGGGCTAGGACTTTGATCCCTATTTAAGATGTAGCCATCCCCCTCTTTGAAAGCAAGCAATTATCATCTTTAATTCAGTCTTTATGTCGAGTCTACGAGGGAGGAACCCCTATAGCGTTCCAAGGGTTGATCCCCCTTAAGGAACAAAATCTATAGGGCTCCTTCTGGGATTTTATCATAGGGCTCCAAACCCTAGCCCTAGGGAGTGCTTGCCTAACTAAAATTATCCTTTTGCCTCTTCTATAGCCTACCTGCCTTAGAGGGAACAGGTGGCGGCTAGGTTGGCTCTATACCCAACCTAAGCAGGGGGAAACCCTAGCCTACCAACCTAGTAAGGGGGGCAACGACCACGAAGCCCTAAGGACTAATCTAAACCGTAGCCTTTTATAAGATAGGAGTGACTTTATTATAATCTAGTAGGGTTTTATTGACTACTTCTAGGGAGATTAGGACTCAACCCTGCTGGAGTCCTATCAAATTAACCCTCTTAAAATCAGTCTTGTCCTCAAGGCTGAAGTTCCATGAACTCAAGGAATCAAGTTTTTAGCTCCTCATCAGCTTGGGTGTTAGTTGGAAGAACTTGAGCTAAGTTGTTGTCTTTAAATTTCCATTTGAGATGGGATACTTGGAAGATCAACTATAATTTTGATATGGTGCACAGATCTTATCTCTAAGTTAGGGCCCCAGTATGATCCCCAATTTTGCAAGGCCCAAAGAAATAGGGAGACCACTTTCTTGAAGCTTGAATTTTGTGCTAGTGGAGTTGGAGATGAAAAGGGACTTGATCTTTCTCAAGAAACTTTCTTCTGATCTAGCATTTGTCATGGGAAAGTTTCTTCCTTGCATGGGCTACCACGTGATTGCTCTGTAATAGTAGTCATGCCTTCTTTTGGAGTGAGGGATGTCCTCTGATAAAATATCTAGTAATGTGAGCCCGATCTGAGTCTGAAGTGGGTAGGAGTGGTGATTCTTCAGGACCCATTTTCACTTCTTTGTGTTGTTGACCATCTTGCATGAGGATGGTGCTGACCCCCACTCTGGATGTGTCTGCTTCAATAATAAACATCTGGCCATGATTTGGTGTGGACAACATTATGGTCGTAAGGGCTATAGTTCCACTTGGCCAAGATGGTACATCTTTCTTTATAATGAGAGAGATGATGTTCATGCTTCGTTGAGTCTTGCGAATTATCCTTTCCCTTTTATGATTTTGTCACTACGGGGCTCAATTTTCTCTCAGTCTTGGGCCATAGATCAAAGGTCATCATCAACAAAGTCTTTAAGCATCATGGTCCGATCCTGGGGAAAGTCATGGAAGTCACTTGAGGTTAGCAACCATGATGAGTTCGATGGGATGTAACACTTTAGAAGTAACTTATCTCCGGGGAAAAGGATGTAAAGATGTATCATAGCGAAAAATAAGCATGGTCGAATAATCTGTGTCTCTATCATCTCTTGGACGACCCTTTTCTCTTCGACCTTCTGAGGTTGTAGAAGCAATCTGGCTGAGCAACAACTAGTAGAAGTTTCAGTCTATTCAGCATAAGGTGGTCGGACAACTTCAAAGGAGGTAATCGACTCGATTTGGTGGAGATGCCCAAAATTTTAGTAAGCTGTGAGAGAGGGTTCTTATCTTCAATCTGATAAAACCCTTGAATTTAAATTGGAAAACCACTGGATTTTTCTTTTGGTACCCCCTCCAAGTGTTGTGTTGTGGTTATAGTAGTTGAGCTCCCTCATATAACCACCTGCTTTCCTTTTCTGAAAAATTTTATGGTTAGCCTCGAAAAATTTTAGAAAATATCTCCAATTATCGACAACCAATCAATGCTAAGCACTATATCAAAACCATCAAGAGGGAGGAGGAAAAAATCAGCAACTACGTATTACTCCTGTAGGATCAATTTTACCCACGGGCACTTCTGGTTGCACTTCAAAATTTAGCCGTTAGCTACCTTGACTTTGAACCCATTGTAATCTTTTTTTTAGAGCATTAAGTAGGCAGCAACCTTACTGCTCATGAAGTTATATGTGCTCCCAACGTCGATGAGGATGATGACGGACTACTGCTCAAGAAACCCTTTGATCTTTAATATTTACAGGTTGGTGTAGCCGATTAAGGTAGCGACCATGCGGGTGGCTGGTTGTGGTGTCTCCTCCTTGGGTTCGAGAGTCATATCTTCAAGTTCAGGTTTTTTAGTGGGCGCAATCATCAGTGGTGTCTCCTTTTTATATTTGTGTTATAGGCTCCACAGTTTATCATAATACCCATATAGGCTCTTTGTCGATCCGTTATAAAGGTTTTCTCTTGTTAATTTCTATGGCTGAGGGGGTCGGTTGATAATAGGAGGAGGTGAAAGCTTTAGTGTCACTGGTAAGAGAGCAAATTTAGTCTTCCGAGCTTCATAGTTCAATCGCTCCTCTTGATGTCACGCAAAGGAGATAGCTGCCTTAAGTGTCTATGACTATTGCTCTTTAACTTCCTCTCGAATCTCCGGCTTTAAGCACTCAATAAAAGTCCTCAATATCTATTTTTTAGACTAATCATAAGTTTAATTAGATAATCTTTCAAACTTGGTTTGGTACTCTTGGATGATGGAGGTTTGATGGATCATTGCTAGTTCTTTGCTAAGGTTCTTTTTACAATCCCAATTTACACCACGTTGTGATATTATTAGGCTCAGTGATCAGCCCAATCTAAACTTCTCAAAGAGAGCATGTAATTTAACATCCATACGTGTCTCAAGAGCTTCCAATTTGGCTTCAAATATGCTCACTGATATCATGACTTAAGGATCTCAAACCTATCAAATCAAACCAATTAAAGAGTGTAGCTACAATCTTCAGGTTGAAGGCAACAGTGGTAGTGATGTCGGGGCTGTGGTGGTGAAGTCTCCAAGTGGAGGATGGCAGCCAAGGATAGCAGCAATGGTGAAGGAAGAAAATGGCAATAGTAACATCGGCTGTAGTCCTTCGGTGATGTTGCAATGTTGATGCTGCAATGTTATCGAGGCTATGATTTTTTTTATAGCTGATATTTGTCAGAAGATGGCAGTGAAGAGATCTGAGTCAGAAGGCAGTAGCGATAATGGAGGAAGAAGACGGCAGTAGCAATGTTGGGTGCAGCTACGATGCGACTTTGTGGCTGCAGGTAGCGTCGGTTGCAGCAAGGGTGTGGCTGCAATAGGAGAAAGATGGGGCAGCGATGCACATGACTATTACGGAGGAGGGCAACAGCAGTATAGAGTGAGAGATGGCTGTTGTGCTCAATTTATTGCTAGCTGTGATCAAGATAGTTGGCAGCGAACGATTGTTGTGGGCTATGATGTAAACATATTACAGCGAAAGATCGCTGCTGGTAGCTTTTTACCGCAAGGATCACTGCTGGCTGCGATCAAGGAGGATGGCAGCAAAAAGTTGCTGTTGGTAGTGTTGGGCAGCTAAAGATGTGTGCTGCAGTTGAAGGAATAAGGGAGATTGGGTGGTTGAAAAGTTGGTGGACCAAAGGCTAGGTTTTTGGGTGCAGTTTGTGGCTATTTTGGGTGTAATTTAGGGCTACAATTTTATGGAGTTTAGGTAGTGCATTGGTGTTATTTTAGGGCTATAATAATAGTATATAAAGGTTAGGGAAATAGATTTTAGATCTGGGATAGATGACAGCAAATGTAGGTGTATCGGTAAGGAAAGTTGGCTAAAAAGGTAAGTGGATCAATAAGGAAGTAGGCTGCAGTTAGGGCTGATTGGGTGGCTATTTGGGTTCAGTTTAGGGTAAAGTTTGGAAGAGTTTTTGGTGAGGATGGTTGGGTTTAGAGATAAGGAAAAGAGAGTCTAAAATCACATAAAAAATAGCACTTAAATCTGATAGAATTTGATGAAAAAAGGTGTTATGATGTGCTGTCTTGTCGAATAGATTTTACATCAGAGAAACGATGACTTCTTGACATAAATTCTAGAGGAAAGTTTAAGAAATTTATACAAAAATCCTTGGTTCAGATGTTGGTAACACTAATAAAAAGTTTGGTGAAATTTTGGTAGCATAACAGTAGGGAAATAGGGCAAAAGATGAAAGGTAGATTCTTCATCATAAAAATTCTAAAACTGCATAATGGTGAAAGATTGCACAAGAAAACCAGTTCTACAAAGAATTTCTTCTAAAAATCAATCTCAGATGAAAGCTAAGTTGATCTTTGGAATTGTATAAAAATTTTGACCAAAAAAGATGAACAAAAGTTTGGTTTCAAAAGGCCAATATATGAAAGGCAGATTCTGCATTATAAAATTTCAGTACTATGCAACAAAGAATCATAACACTCTAAGTCCAGATCTAGAAGGAGTTTTTTCACGAGATTAGTCTTAAATGAAAGCTAAGATGATCTATGAAATTATATAAAATTTTCAGCTAAAAAGAATGATTAAAAGTTCAGTTTCAAGAAGCAACAAGTAGCTGAGAATTTCTATAGTGTTTCACCTTTGCAACGATGATAACATTTGCGACGAATGAAATTTGCAGTAGATAAAATTTTAAAAAAATCTTCAATATGTAAAGTAAGGAATCTTGTAGTATTAAAGAGGCGTGAATGATAAAAATATACCAAATTTCTAGATCAAATGCAAGGGGCAGCGGCAAATTAATCTGATCTACGGCTGGGGTGGAAGGTGGAGGCGCGTGTCACAACAATTGTGGGAATTGCTTAGGAAGGTAGAGGCGGTTGAGATGGCTATAGGGGTAGCATGATCATTGCTCTAATACTAAATGATAGAACCCCAGAAGGAGCTCTATAGATTTTGATCTTTGAGAGGGATCAACCCTTAGAACGCTATAGGGGTTCCTCCCTCCTAGACTCGGCATAAGGCTGAATTAAAATTGTAGATTGCTTCATAAAAAGAGGTGGAGGCTACATACTTATATAGGACTCCAAACCCTAGCCTTAGGGGGTACTTACCTAACTAAAATTATCCTTTTCCCGTTCTATAGCCTACTTGCCTTAGAGGGAATAGGTGGCAGGTAGGTTGGCTCTATAGTCGACCTAAGCAGGGGGAAACCCTAGCCTACCAACCTAGTAAGGGGGGCGGTGGCCACTTAACCCTAAGGGCTAATCTAAACCCTAGTCATACTCCTTTATAAGATAGGAGTAGCTTTATTACAATCTAGTAGGGTTTTATTGACTACTTCTAGGGAGATTAGGACTCAACCCTACTGTAGTCCTACAATTTTGCCGAGCCTTTTACTATCGTTTCCTTCCATAGAATTTTTTACGGCATTACCTCTCCTTACTAGTAGATTCCCCTTGAGCTTTACTCAAATCTTTATTGAGAATTCGTGGAAAAAAATTGGGTCTTTACTACTAGAATTTTTTCAACGAAAAATCTACTACTACATCTTTGTCTTTCATCTTCTCCTTAACCTACCAAAACCTAACCATCTTGTTGCCACAAACCCAGATGTCCTTAGGGCATTCCTCTAGCCTTAAGACATAGCTGTCATAACCTATTTCCATAACCCTAACAGCACCCAAAAAAATGTAGCCCAAAATAGTAAACCTTTACAACCACAACCTTCTACTACCGATCTATTGTCCGAACCTTCCACCACCCATGCCACTGAACCATCAACAGAAAAAAAACAAAGATATCTTTTATCTATAAGTATATGCCATAGCATCTCAAGATCTAATCGATGCCAAATTTTAGGCATTGGAATCTTGGCTTGAATTGCACTTGGAGGACAAACTGCATGCTTTGTTCGTGGAATTCTGAATTGGACAACCACCAAGACCAACCAAATTTCAGTAAGGAGAGAGTTCAGAGAGGCCTCTAGAGAAGGAGGGATAGCCCTTAGATATGCTTCAGCCATGCAAGAGGGTGGACTTCCCATAATGGGAAGGAGACCTGATGGGGTGGATTTCATGCGCTAAACGTTACTTCCGCTACTACCAAACGTTGGATGATACTATAGAGAAAATCAATGTCATCCACCTTAAAGAAGATGTTATACGATAGTACAATTGGTTTGAATACAACCATGGGGCTCCGACGTAGATTCAATTTAAGAACACACTACTGAACCACTTTGGACCGACGGAGTACAAAAATATCGATGGCCAACTCACAAAGATCCGACAAACCTTCATGATCCAAGAGTATCAAACCAGGTTTGAGAGGCTATCCTATCTTGCTTGCAATTGGACTGATTGATAACTATTAGGGATATTCATCGAGGGACTCAAACCGGAGATTAAAGGAGAGGTTAAGGCACAGTAGCCCCGCACCATAATGGTCTCGATTTCTTTCGCCCGAATATAAGAGGAATGGCTCAACCAAGATACTCGGAGGATGAGGACAACTCCTAGGCCTACAGCATATAAACCTCCTTCTATTCCCAACCATCCTTCACTGCAAAAAAAATTGATGAGAGAAGAACTACGCGACAGATTGAAAAAGGGTCTTTATTGGCATTGTGATAAACCATAGAGCCACATTTATCGCTGCAAGAAGGGGCACCTCCTACTGATTGAACCCTTTGAATACATGGAGGAGGAGGTCCAAGAGCATGAGGAAAAGGTCACGGAAGAAGAACCACAACCGATTGATTTTATGATGCATGCTCTTGCCAGCTACGTTCAAACCCATAAACGATGAAAGTGGGAGGACTTTTAAGGAAAAACCGATCACTGTTCTTATTGACACTTGGAGCACTAATAATTTTATGAACAGTAAAGTTGCTATTCATATGGCCTTATCTATTCAGGATTGTAGCAAGTTTGACGTTAAGGTCACCGACGAATGAATTTTGAAGTGTGATCGCAGGTGCCCATAGGTTAAATATTATTGCAAGACCAAGAGATAATTGCATATCTTTTCCTCCTCTCTCTTGATGATTATGAGGCTGTGCTTGACATTGAATGACTGATGATATTTAGCAATATTTCCTAGAATTTTTCAAAGATAATCATGAAATTTTATAGCAAAGGGAAACAGGTGGTACTACGCGACAAACGAGGGAGCGATGTAACAACGATTTGCATGCAACGTATGGAGAAAATTTTGCACAAGGCATGTAGCAGCTTCGTGATACAACTTGAGCAGCAATCTATGGGGGAGTCAAGAAAATTTGAAGACCCAAACCTACTTTCCTTGCTTGTTGAATTTTTAGACATATTTGACGAACTGTGCAGCCTACCTCCTACCCGGCGGCATGATTATCATATACCAATTCTTCCAGGCAAACCTCTAGCAAACATTTGGCCATATCGATATCCTCACCTCCAGAAGGATGAAATAGAAAAGATTGTAAAGGATATTGATAGGACTCCAATAGAGTTGAGCCTAATCACCCTAGAAGTAGTCAATAAAAACCTTGTGGGATTGTAATAAAACGCCACCTAGCCACTTCTATCCTATAAAGAAGTGTAGCTAGGGTTTAGATTGGGGACTTAGGGCTTAGTGGTTGTCGCCCCTTTTACTGGGTTGGTTGGCCAGGATTTCCACCTGCTTAGGTTGGCTATAGAGCCAACCTAGCCACCGCCTGCACCTACTAAGGCAGGTCGACTAGAGGAGGGGCAAAAGGATAATTCTCCTTATGCAAGCACCCCTTATGACTAGGGTTTGAGTCCTATTTAATGATATAGCTGCCCTTCTCTTTTATCAAGCAAGATTAATCTTTTATTTAACCTTGTGACGAGTTCTAGGAGGGAGGAACCCCTATAGCGTTCTAAGGGTTAATCCCCTTGAGAGATCAAAATCTATAGGGCTCCTTCTGGAGTTCTATCATTTGGTATCATAGTAGTATTCTTGCTACCCCTATAGCCATCTCAGCTACCGTCACCTTCCCAAGTAATTCCCATAATTGTTGTGACATGCACCTCCAGCTTCTACCCCAAGCGTAAATCAAATCAATCTGTCGCTGCTCCCTGCGTTTGATCTGGAGATCTAGTATGTTTTCATCACCCTCACCTCTTCAATACTGCAAAATCCTTTACCTTATATGTTGAATAGTTTTTCCATATTTTATCCACTACAAATCTTGACCGTCGCAAACGTTCTCATTATTGCGAAGGCGAAACGCTGCAGAAATTTTTAGCCGCGTATTTGCCTCTTAAAACCAATTTATTGCTTCTCCTTTTTAGCCAAAATTCTCCTTTTTAGCCAAAATTTTTACACAATTTCATAGATCTTCTTAGCTTTTATTTAAGATTGATCTCTAGAAAAATTTCCTTCTAGAACTAGTTTTATGGTGCCTTAATTCGTCATCATGCAGTGTTGGAATTTTACAATGAAGGATCTACCTTCCATCTTTTACCTTATTTTCCTACCGTTACTCTACCAAAATTTTGTTAAACTTTTTGCTGATCTTTACCACATCTGAACCAAGGGTTTCTGTATATTTTTCTGAAATTTTCCTCTAGAATTTATATCGAGAATTCATTGTTTCTTTAACATAAAATCTATCCGGTAGGACAGCACATTGCAACACCTTTCTTTATCGAATTCCATCGGATTAGAGTGCTATCTTTTATGGATTTTCAAACTCTCTTTCTGTCATTTGCAAACCCTAATATCCTCATCAAAAACTCTTCCAAACCACACCCTAAACTGATCCCAAATAGCCACCCAAATCAGCCCTAAACCGTAGCCTACTTCTATCTACAATGAGCCACCCATCCAACCGTCCATCTCCTCTCCAAAAACTCTCATGCCACTAACCCAATAACAAAAAAAGGGATTTTAATATTATAGATCTAGAGGCATACACCATGGCATCAGAGGAGGCTATCAATGCCAAGTTTGAAGCTATTGAAAGCCACATGGAGGAGAAGATATGATCTCTTTTCACCGAATTCAGCATGGGCCGACCACCTAGCCCGAAGAAATTATAACAAGAAGAAAATTTAGATCGGCAAGATGATTCTCAAGAGCATGGCCACATCATCCTTGATCCAAACACTTCGCATATGAAGGTTGACTTCCCTAGATAGGAAGAAGGAGACCCGATCGGATAGATCATGCGTGCGAAACTGGTTCTACCGAACCGCCAATGCTACAAGGGTGGAGATTGCTACCATCCACCTCAAGGGAGATGATATTTAGTGGTTTAATTGGTATGAGCACACCCATGGAGGTCTCTCTTGGCAGCGATTCAAGGAAGGACAACTAAATCACTTCAGACCAACTGATTTTGACAATATCAATGGATAATTGGCGAAGATTTGACAAACCTCGAAAATACACAAATGTCAAACAAGGCTTGAATGTTTATCTAACCAAACTATGGATTGATCTGAAAAGTAACTTTTAGGGACTTTAATCAAGAGCCTAAAGCCAGAGATTCAATGAGAAGTAAAGGCAAGGCAACTGTACACTCTAATGGCGGTGATTTCCTTTATGAGAATCTAACAATCCTTACCAAAGTTTTGGATTAGCATCTTGGATTGTTCACTTGATGCATGTGTTTCCTGCAAAAGGATTAATGCAAGTCCATATGTTCTTTGGGCATAGGCAAGGAAATCATTGAAGGATTTTCTTCTTACGCTTCTATATGTTGGGGAAGGAGAAGCAAGGAAACAATATAAATAGAATACTACAATGCAATTAATGAAAATACTTTCAATCAAGAAAATGATATAGTATTAAACATGAGATAATATAACACTTCCAAGGTTATCTCTAAATGCACACACTCTCTGCTCACTTGCTTCATGAACTAAGGTCCTATTTATAGGACATATTAATAACTACCTCACCCCACTTTATTACCCCACTATCTCACCCATGATTAACTATTATCTCACTAAATCCTTAATCATGGGCCATTATCTCCACAACTCCTACATATATTAACTACCTATATAACTACCATGAATCAATTTTCAACACTCTCCCCTGATTTATAGTTACATACACATGAAATAGATATGCTTTTGAACTGGAACTGACTTAGTAAGAATATCAGTAACTAATTCATTCGTGTCATAGTACTTTATTGTTATCGCTTCATTTGCTATAAGATCTTGGATGAAATGATAGCGTATCTCTATATGCTTGATTCTTCCATGAAATATTAGATTCTTCGTCATTGCAATTGTGGCTTTATTGTCACAAAATATTTCCATCACTTATTTTTGTTCTTGATGAAAATATTCAAGAAGTCTTCTAAGCCATATTGCTTGATAAGCTACTGATGTTGCAGCAACATATTCTACTTCTGATGTCGACAATGTAGTTGTTGCTTGCTTCTTTGAACTCCAAGATATAGCTCCTGATCCGAGACATAAAATATTACTTGAAGTACTCTTTCTATCATCTAAATCTCCTGCCCAATCACTATCAGTAAAACTAGATAATTTATATTTAAAATTATGAGAATACCAAATTTCATAATCCATAGTTCTAGTAATATAATGCCAAATTATTTTAACAGCACTGAGATGATGTATACTTAGGCTTTGCATAAACCTAGATACTACACTAACATAGAAGGTATTGATCGAGTATGAGTTAGATAGATTAAACCCCCAACTAAACTTCTCTATTATCTTGTATTTATCAAACTCTTACCATCTTCAAGTTTTAATTTCTCATTTACATTCATGGGTGTAGCTGCATCTTTATAATTAATTATGTTAGTTTTTTTTAGTAGATCCATTGCATACTTTTTTTGTGAAATAAAAATTTCATTTGATCCTTGCTTCACTTCCAACCCAAAAAAATAGTGCAGTAGAACTAAATTTGACATTTCAAACTTATTCATCATGTATTTTTTTAATTCTACCACAACATAGTTAGATGAACTCATATATATAATATCATTAATAGAAAGGCAAACCAAAAGAATACTATAAGTTCCCCTTCCTTCTTTAGATAAAGAGTAGGTTGATTATCGCTCCTCTTAAATCTATTTTGATGAAAATAACAATCAATTTTGCTATATCATATTCTTAGAGCTTATTTAAGCCCATAAAGTGCTTTCATTAGCTTATATACCTTTTCTTCATGTCCTTTAACCAAAAAACCTTCAAGTTTAGTAACAAAAACCTCTTGTAAGTCTCCATTTAAAAAATAGATTTTACATTAAATTGATAAATAGGCCAACTCAAGTGAACAGTTCAAGCCAAGAAAGTTCTCATGGTTTAAAATCTAAAAACTAGAGAAAATGTATCATCAAAATCAGTACCTTGTTGCTGTGAATATCTTTGTACTACAAGTCAAGTCTTATGCTTTTGAATACTTCCATCTACATTATACTTTATTTTGAACATTCATTTCATTCTAATAGCTTTCTTTTCGTTTGGTAGATCTATTAGCTCCCAAGTTTCATTCTTCTCAATTGACTTAATTTCTTCCTTCATTACCTTTCATCATTCCTCTTTTTCAGCTACTTCTTTAAAACTTATAAGATCTAAAATAAACTAAGCAAATACTGAGTTATAAATTTTCGTTAGTGATATGAATCTTCTTGGAAGGGTTTCCTCTGAGGAATCATTTATTGAATTTGAACTGCTACTAGGTGAGGTTGACGATGAACTTGTTAGAGCAAGATCTGTCACTTAATTCGGTGGATTAACTAGTTCAGCTGAAATACGAATTTGTGTTCCACCTTTACTGAGGAATCATTTATTGAATTTGAACTGCTACTAGGTGAGGTTGATGATGAACTTGTTGGAGCAAGATCTATCACTTGATTCGGTGGATTAACTAGTTCAGTTGGAATACGAATTTGTGTTTTAACTTTACTGATCTCTCAATTCTAACTTACTCTTTCATCAAACACAATATTTCTATTAATAATAACCTTACTGCTAATAGTATTATACAATCAATATGCTTTGAATTATATAGAATAATTAATTAAAATATATTTTTTAGATTTTTTTGTTAAACTTATAATGGCTTTATGAATTTACTAAAGCATAAGCAATATAACCAAAAATTCTTAGATGGATTACACTTGGATTTAAACCATACCAAGCCTCAAAAGGAGTTTGATTCATAATAGCCTTTGTTAGTGAAATATTCAACAGATAAATTATTGTTGAAACTACATCTGTCCAAAACTGATTTGGCAGATGTTTTCCTTTAAGCAAACTTCTTGCCATTTCGACGATAGTTTGATTTTTATGTTTGGCTATACCAATTTTGGTCTGGTGTATATGGTGTTATCAATTCCCTATGAATATCATTTTCTTCATAAAAAAATTAAACTGATTAGATAAAAATTTCTCATCTTTATCTGTCTGAAGTATCTTTATACATCTACTACTTTGTATTTCTATGAGTACCTTGAATTTTTGAAAATTATCAAATGCTTCATATTTCAAGTCCAGAAAATATACCCAACTCATCTAGCTATAGTCATCAGTAAATAACATAAAGTATCGACTTCCACCAAATGATTTTGTATTCATAGGTCAACATAAGTTAGCATGAATTAATTCAAGACATTTAGTTGCTCTCCATACTTTTCTAATAGAAAATAGTTTTTACTTTATTTGTGATAAATGCATCCTTCATATATATTACATGTACTAATTTTGGGCAATCCGTAAACTATTTATTTCTGAATTAACAACCTTAAACTCTTAATATTAAGGTGTTAATATCTCAAATACTATAAATTTGACTCATTCTTTTGATTTATAACAAGAACATATTTTTTAATATTTAAAACATCAATTGAAAATATCTTATTTTACATCATGCAAAGATTTGCTATAATCAAACTAAATTTTTTATCTTTTAATAGTACATGAACCATCATCAAATATAACCGAATATCCAGTATCTATCAATTGTCCAACACTCAATAAGTTATGTGA
The DNA here is from genome assembly GCA_021527575.1 of Ensete glaucum. Lineage (NCBI taxonomy): Eukaryota > Viridiplantae > Streptophyta > Magnoliopsida > Zingiberales > Musaceae > Ensete > Ensete glaucum. Next base: position 18,932,234 of record CM038554.1, read on the forward strand.
TAAACTAGGAATATAAAAAATATTATCAAGGTATTTTACCTTCCCTTGATTTATCTTCACCTCAATTGTTCATTTTCCTTCTACTTGGATTTGCTTGCTATCTCCAAGTTTAACTTTCAATTTGTAAGTATCATCAATATCTTTGAATAGTAATCTTACGCTTGACATATGATTAGGACATTCACTATCCAAAAATAAAATATATTTGAGTTATCATTAACTTATGAATGAGTCATAAACAATTTACTAATGCCTTTATTTTCCTTCACATAGCTTGCTTATGTTTATCTTTTCTAGCAATCTGTCTTCATATGATCAAATTTTTTTATAATAATGATATTGAATTTCACTCTTGTATTTTCTTTTATCATAGTTTGATTGCTTTTGTTCATCATGTTTATCATGTCCATTAAAGTGCTCTCTTCCTCTTCCATTTTCTCTACCATGAAATCCTCCTCTATCATGTCATCTTCCTGTTGATTTTTTATCTTCTTTCGAAGTAGAAGACTCCCCCTTAATCTGAAATATTTTTTCTTCACTTTTTTCAAGTGATCTGTTTAACCTTGTTTCATATGCTTACAAGGAATCCGTTAGTTCATCAAATGAATAAGTATATAAGTCTAATACATAAGTGTTCATATGTTTGCTTCATGTGCTTGCAAGGAACCCATTATATTGCCTTTTCATAGTTAATTATGCATCATTTTCTCTAACACACAGGTTAGATCAAACACCCGTTAATTGATATATCATCAAAATTTGAGATTTAAGAATCTCTCCATTTATGATGATGACAATCAATTGATGACGGGAGTTAACCTTAACTCCCCCCTATGTCCATGTCATAATCCAAATAAAGTAAACTTAAATTTAAGAGAACCAAACACTCTTGAATTCAAGTATCATGATATAACATTTCAAATAATTCTCATCAAAGTATATAACATTATATTTAAATTCATACATCAGTTATACATTAATTTAAAATTCTCTCTCTTAAGTCGTCAATCATTTCTCCCCCTTTGTTTATCAACAAAAGGAAAAATGTCTATTTTATCAATTTTCTATATATATCATCAATATATCATTTCTCCCCCTTTGTCATCAACAAAAAGGTGAAATATTTTGAGTAAATAATTTCAAGGCAAATGCTCATCATATGTCAAGTTTTTCTCCATTTGTTATCAAAAAGGATAAATATTGATTATATATCTAAACTTTAAGTGCATGAAGAAGTTATTTCATTACTCCCCCTTAGTAAAATAGGATAAGAGACATAATTTTCTTTAATCAAAATTTTTTCTTCCCTTTTTGAATAAGAAAGAAAAAGAAATGATGGAGGGGTGTAAAGACAAACATCACATCACTAAGAAGAGCTCTTAATCTCTTATAGATGGAAATTCTAAAAAGATTTTTTAGAAGATGAGCTTAAAATCTAAGAAATCGAAGGGCTACTCATGCATTCATCTTATATAAATTTCAAGCAACTCAAAAAAATAGACAAAAAAATTTCATTTTATGTAAATTCATCTTATGTAATTATTAATTCCATTAAAGATTTGATTAGACAAAAAGTTTATGAATCACATGATCTGAGATTATTTCATGCATTCGAAAGATTTAAAATCATCTAGTAAAGTTTGAGAAGAAGCTCAATTTGCAAAAGCAGGAATATAATATAAACATACATTTGGAGAATTTAAAATCATCTTGTATAAGTTTTTAAGGGAAAAAAGAGCTCATTTTGTAAAAACAGGAATATGATATCTCATGCATTTAGAAGATTTAAAATTATTTTAAATTTTCTTATAAATAAATTATTCATCATCTATTGGCTTTGTTGTTAAGATATCAATTTTCTTTCTCTTTATGATTCTTAAAATGGAATATGATGGTATAATTTTTTTTTATATTTGTATTTTAATTATACCAAAAAGTACAAGGGGATCATGTCATTAAAGATAAAAAATTAAATCTTTAAGTACCAAAAGACATGATTTAATAAATTTGCCCCTCCTTTTTGTTTGTGAATTTCAACATAAGTAATCAAGAAATCTTATGTATTTAAAACTCCAATAGAAATCAAATCATGCAAATCTCATGTATTCAAAATTCCTAATTTTCTTTTAAGTAAATCGCTCCTCATCCAATGTTAGAAGATTTTTTATATCCAATTTTCTTGTAACCAAATTAATAATTTTGTCTCCTTTTTTATTATCAAAAAAGATTATGATGATATCTTTTCTAAATGATCATAAGCAAAAAAGGATTATGTCATTAAAGATGCTAAATCAAATCTTTAAGTGCTAAAGGACATGATTTAATTGAATAACTCTCCTAACAAGAAAACTTATAAAATCTAAACAATCTTGATTAAAAAAATCTTAAATTATAATTATCAAAATCATAAATCTCATTTTTAGCAAAACAAAAAATCATAGAGGAAATTTGATTTCTATTAAGAATATGACAAGTCTAGAAGTCAAGGGAATGTTCACGATAAGGAAAATCTCATTTAATTTTCAACTCATCACAATCTTGAGAGATATTAATTTGGTGATAATTTATACTAAGAAGGAAGTCATAAATAATCATGTCAGGAAGGATATTATTATTAAATCATGAATGTTAGAGGATATGATTTATTTTGACAAATCTCTTCTTAGATAAGATTCAAAGCTTTAGAAATCTTAGGAGATCAAATAAGAAGAGTATTCATTCATAAAAATATCAAATTATAAATATCAAGATCATGAATAAATTGCAAAGAAAAAAAGATAGAAGATCTTGATTTATATATAGAAAACTTAAAGTTGTCAAAAATATGGTTCATAAAAAGATTTTCAAGTTATTGTTCCGAAGAGCTAAATTATAATTTATTAATATAATTCTCTTTGAATAAATTTAATTTATATAAGGATTTCAAATTTAATTTCTTAAGATGTCAAGATCATGATTTAAGTTATCAAATAATCAAAATTAAGAAATATCAATAAAGTTGAATAGATTCATTAATCTTTTTCATAAAAATCAATTGAAAACATATCCAAAATGATCATCAAAATCAATTTTTAGAAAATTTCAATGAAGGCAACATAGATTGTTTATTTTAAAAAAATAGTTAAAGTTCTCTAATTTATTTTTATACTAGCATGTTATACTTATGCATCATCAAGATTAGTTGTATATCCATGAATCATTTTAATAAAAAAGATTTATTAGAATCAAAACAAAGATCATTAAGTTTCAATCATCTTGATTCAAATAATTTTTCCTTATTTTTGTCATTTTGGCTAGAAAGCTTGATAAGTGAGTTAGATCTCAAGTCATATGGCTTGAGCATTCACTATCAAGATAACATTCTTTTTTGCTCATAGCTTTGTTAGGAGATAACCCTATAAGATAGAGGGTTTTGGTTTAATTACCCATCTGAGTTTGGGTCTCTCATGAAAGGTTCTTCCTATTTTCTCTAATGGCTTGAGATTGTTTATGGTTCCTTTATGAACCCACATCAATTTATGTAGACTATATTTTCTAAATGAACACTTATAAGCTATATGTTCTAATATACCGCAAAAGTTACATCTAATTTTAGATGAAGAATTTAAAGTGGATCATTTAACAAAGATAGTTAGCATTTGTTGATGATTGCTCGCAAAGCTGATACCTTCTTTCCAATGATTATGACTCTTATTTGCAAGGATCATATTTATGGATTTATTCCCTTTTTAAATTTTCTAAAGTTTCTTTTAACATGATATTTTCCTTTTTAACCACCTCTAATGACTCACATTTAGAGCAAGAAATATATGATGTTTATACTTCATGCATGTTTTCAAATTGACAAACTAATGATGCATGCTCTTCCTTAAGTAATTTATAGGATTTTCTAATATTTCTAAATTTATCATAAAGCTTATGAAAAATATTTAATAATTAATCAAAAGTAAATAAGATATTAGTTGAGTTACTTACCTCATTATGGTTAGCCACGAGCACGAAATTCTCCACTTCTTGGTTGTGCTCCTCAACTTTGAAGTATCTTACTTACAAAAAAAAAAACTTTGAAGTATCTTGGCTTCTTGCATTCATAGCAAGAGGTTTGTCCATTTTAAGTTTATTTTTATATTATTTATTCATATTAATTAAATTTTTTGGTTCTTTTGTCAAGAGTTCATGTTCACAGTTCTCATCACTCGATATTTTACTTGAGGAGTCATATGTCATTCTCAATTCAAATTCCTTCTAGTCCTTTGGAAGGTAATGTTCTTCAGTTCTTAGTTCAATATCCTTTATGTTCTTTGGAAGGTCTTATACATGTGTTCTCAAAGTAATTTCCTTCTTTTCTTTGGAATGTATTCTTTAAATTTATTTTTGCAAGTCTTTTCATTTAATGATTCATTTAGTTTAATCATGCTTTTATGTGTCATTTCTAATTTATGTCAAATCTCAAAAGTCGAATCATATGTAGAAACATGATCAAACTCATTCTTATTAAGAGCATAAAATAAAGCATTCATTGCTTTTGTATTTAAATAAAAAAATTTTAAATCATTCTATTCGTTCATTGGTTTGAAAGACTTTTTAAAATCATTCTCAATGATGTGTCATAAATCAAAATCCATAGAAATTATAAAAAATATGCATTCAAATTTTTCAATAGGTGTAATTCATCCCATTGAACATAGGACTTATGCTACATTGACTCTTGTTAATGTCATAATAAGTCATTTACTCACTTGGGTGGCTCTGATACCAATTATTATGATCAAGTTGGCACTAAAAGGTTGTGGGAGGGGGGGGGGGGGAAGAGGGGGTTGAATTAGTTCAAGTGTAAAAATACTCAATTTAAAAAAATTGCTTAAAGTAAAGAATAAATTAAAAGCATTCTTTGACTCTGTTAAAAGTAAATAAATGAGTGATTTAAAACAAAGTCGAAAGATGATACTCGTGACTTTCTTTAAACTAATTAAGAATAATTAAATGTAATAGAAAAGGCAAAAGTAGAGATGCTCATAAATTTTATAGTGGTTTAGCCAAAACTTGACCAACGTTTACTTTTCGAAGTCCACTAAACGATCTTTTTTCACATGTGAAGACCAAACCCTTACACTTCTCACTCTCTTCTTTTCACAAATTTAGGAGATGAATCTTTACAAGTTTTTGTCAGTTCCCTTAGACTCGATTTACAATTTAAAGCACTCAAGGCAAGCTCTCAAAATTTGACAACTCTTTAACATAATTTTATCCTACTTTTTTGTTCACCACCCTATGCTGCTCCAAGCAAGAAAGCTTGGGGTATTTATAGACCCCAATTGGCTTCAAAAATGGAGCCAAAAATTTAAACCTTTCTATAATTCCTACGTATGGGAAGCACTACTATTGGTGCCAGTGGTACTACTGCTGAAAGCAACCCGAAAATAAGGTAGAAGTAGTACTACCTTCGCATGGGCAGTACTACCACTGACTTGGGCTGTACTATCATCGTCCACTAATGGTACTACCATCGGGAATCCCGCAAAAGCTATTTTTTCATACTTATGCTTACTTGACACGTACCTCTTGTTAACCCTTTCCTAAGTCAACAAAATGAGCTCAACCTGAGCTCAAATTCCATCCTAAAGTAGATATGGTTGCCTCATATTTAAATAATTTGGATTCCTTTCAAATATAAATCAATTTGGACTCTTAACCAAACTGATGCTAATTATGACATATTAAGACATACAAATATAATCAATTTGACTAACATGTCAAGTGACATTCCCAACTCCCGGCGATCTTCTTGATAACCTTCGGCGAACTCCTGACGAGTCTCGGTCATCTTTCGGTAAACCCCTAGTGCATTCTCGACAAGCTCTCGATCATCTTCGATGAGCTCCCGTCGAACTCTCGGTAAACCCCCGATCACCTTCGGCGAGCTCCCGATAAACTCCCGGCAAGCCCCTGATTCCTTCGGTGAGCTTCTGGCGAACTCTCAACAAGTTCCCACTGCATCGTCCAAACCACGGCCCGATGTCCGAACTTGACTTCAACCGAACATCTGATTGTATTATCTTATCCTAGTTAATTTTGCATTATTTTTTCTAACACACAGGTTAGATCAAACACCCATCAATTGATTTCATTATCAAATTCAAGATTCAACAAGTATGCCTCGTTGACCTCATCTCATTTCCTCTTAATATATTAGAGAAATACCATTAATCAAGGTCTCTCTTGTGATGATCGTATCATCCAAAATTATTAGACAATTATTATTCTCAAAAATTAATTTATATCCAAATAAGAAATGGAAATAATATTTTTGATAATATAGGGAACATAATAGTATACATCTAATGTAATGGTAGCTCCACCAAGCAGATGTAGTGTGACCTCACTAATAGCAACTATAGCAACTTTTGCTCCATTACCCATCTTGAGGTTCATCTCGCCTCTTGCTCGTCTTCTAGGCTTTGCTAGAGCTTGTAATGAATTATAGATATGATAAGCACTCCCTGTATCTAATACCCATGTGATATTATAAAAAATCTGATAAATGAAGACTGATCATGAATGTACCTAAAGCTTCTTTAAGCATCTGTTTCACTTTTATGCAAGATAATCCTTGTAGTTTCTCTTTCAGTGCCCGTCTTTGTCGTAGTGAAATCACTGACCTTTGTCCTTTACCGGGTCTTTCTTGGAAACCTTTGTCTTACCCAATATGTTCTTACCCTTACCCTTTTAATGGACTTATCAGCCTTCTTTTTCTTTTTGTTCTCACCAATATAGAGAACTGGCTTCTCTTCTAGAGTAGAGTCGTGTCAATGACATACATGATTTTCTTCACCATGAAAGTAATTCTCAAATTACAAAGTCAATCCATGTAGTTTGGACTAGTGAGGCGGTTGGCATCAAGTATGCCCCATAGGGGGTTTGCAAACGATATGTTTCTAACAAATCAGATGTAGCATAAATGAATAACGTGTAGATTTTGTAGGAAGTTAATAATTAAAATATGGACTTCTATCTTAATCTACTCCCACTATTTTCATAATGAATCATGCGATACCCTCGACATATAAAACAGAAGTCTTTGACAAACTTCTAGTGGGGATCAAGATCTAATCAGCATCTTAGTGCAACCTCGAGTGACTCAACCAATTGCACTAAGCCCAAAAAGGTAGGCAACTCTTGTCAATCATAACTCCTTATGATTCTCGTCATGTTTGACCTATGAATCATCATGGTTTCAACTGCTCGACTAACCATGAAGTTCAGTTAAGTAATCACCATCATTACAAGATGATATGATTTGATGATATGCCCTCGAGTGAGTCGACCAAGCATATCATGTCCTCAGGTCATCAGTGTTATGTTTATGTTGTACGCAAGATCTCGATCACGTAGATAGGTGATCCTCGAGTAACTCAACCAACTCAACCCATGTCATAATTCAATTTCTTCCTATAATGATGGAAGGTCACATGGGTCAATCTTATTACCTCATGCTCATCAACTTAATATTATCGTAGGAGGGGTTTTTGTTTTGTATTGATCTCCTAATATATTGTCTCACACATATATATATTTAATATATATCCATATCGCATGTATATATATATATATATATATGTAGTAGGTGTATAATCACATATCACATATGAATGCCACACCGGATGATAACAAACTGTCACCTAATGTGATTAGGCCCAAGCTAGTAGAGTCAATCACTCATAATAGGATCTATGTATGTATCGACGCATCTTCATGCCTTGTGATCATCTTTCTTATTATCATTGGCTTCGTCGGATCCTCAGCGTATCACCATGTGTCATGATCGACGACATGTGGATCCCGACACCTCCACACTCTCGTGCCTTTTCATATTATTACAATATAATCACGGGCATGTAAGCCCGATAATAAATGAGAAAAAAGGAGGCTCGACCCCAATGATGATGATGATGATAATAATAATAATAATAATCATCATCATCATCATCATATTTATGCTTATCATAACACATGGTTCATGATCATTCGTCCATATAATATACATTACATGTGCACATCATCATATAGGACTAATAGATAATTAATAATAATTAAATTATTTAATTAATTAGTTTTTATAAATTAATTAAGGGTATTTTTAGAATTATGGGTAAAAGGATAAATCATGGAATTTCTTAAATTTTAAGGGGTATATTTATCCTTTTGCCAAAAATGATGCCCTACCACTCTTGCCCCTTCTAGTGTGTGCGGAGTCACCCCTATGGGTAGGTGCCATCGCGTATGCATGTGGCACTCTCTCGCGCGGCCACCTAGCCCACCCACGAGTGTTGTGCCTACAGGCGACACCTCCGCAAGCGCCCTTGGCCACGGCTTAGCCACGGCCTACCACTGGGCTAGTGCGGCAATTCCCAGCGACCATCTGCGGTGGCTACGGTGACTCCTCCTATCCGTAGACAGTTTGCTCCCGATCGTTGCAAGAACACATAGAACAGTTTTACATAATTCAATCTTATCACACGCAATTTAATAGCCAATCTTTTGCACGAGCAACCTGGCTTTGATACCACTATTAGGAAACAATCAAAGCATCACATGCCTAGTGGAAGAAACAAAAATAAAATATATTTTCCATGTGTATCAAGTCATCGTGCAAAGATTGGTGCGCAAAAAATCCATAAAAATAAAAACTATGGTATGTGAGAGATTGATTACCTAAGGAGATCGTATATCCCTGAAATTCAAATCTAGACAGAGAGGATGAAGGAGGTCAAATGTCCTCCTTTTTAGTGGTATCCACATGATGGATCGTTGCAGCGATGCTCCTCCAATTACAACCAAAATCTTGTATTCTTACTTAGAAGATGAGGGAGGGAGGAGAATAGAAGGGGACGACCAAAAGTGTAGCCAATCACTAATGTGCTGCCATGCCTCCTATTTATAGAGAGCCACCAAGAAACCCTAGTGGATCCTGCCTTAGTGGGCATTAAATCTCTTTCCAATTATCCACTAATCTTGGATTGTTGGATCTTTATCCAACCATATCAATTAGCCTCTAATTGGGCTTCATGCAGTGATCCATCAAAGTTGGGTCTCATCCAAGGAGAACATGGGCTAATTGAATAACTCATATCTAATCTTCTACTCACTAAAACATCCACCATATGTATGTGACCCTCTAGGCCCAATATCGAGCTGACAGTGAGTCATCCCTATCAGAACTCCTTTTACCTCATGAATTGTTATCCCATAACAATTTATTTAACTCATCAACTATGGACATAATAGGCCACTGTGACATAGTCCCCAAACAATATAGAAGATATTATCCATTGAACATGCATGTCCTTAGCTATCGTGTATCTATAGTCCTTCATCTATTAATATCCCAAAGACTATATATCGGGCATGGTACTATCAAGCCACATCTGAGAATCTCGAGTCTCGATCTCATTGGATTCTCCCGAATAACTCATTCTCTCACAATCAGAACAACCTTAGCTAGGGATTTATCTATACAAGACCATACAGGATATTCCTCTCGTGATACCAAGAGTGGATAATCCATTATTCATACACAATTACCTATGTAAGGTTGGCTACTAATCTCAAATAGTTGATTGTACTAGATCTAAAATTTTTTAAACCAGTAAGTTTAACGTCAAAGAAAGAAGCACTCAAATAAGACATCCTTAGTATCTTAATTCTAAGGACTAGACACACAACTAAGACTATGGAATCATTGTTTAACGTTATGTATCATTAATCATACAGTATTCCATAAGCGGATCAACTAGTGAACTCATCTCTAATGAGCACCTGTAATATATCCTTAGTATCCTTATACAAGTGGCTATGAGACCAACCACCTCCATCATATGGACGAGTATATAGTACACCGGTCTATCCGGTTATCTCGATATCCTGTTGAGTAACATATGATCGAAATTATTTAGGATCTATATTTAAAGGTGAATCAGTCTTATTATTGTGATCTCATCACAATCCGATTCTTATTGCATAGAACCAAGGACATCATGATATATATGTATGTATGTATATATATATATATATATATATATATATATATATATATATATATATATATATATATATATATATATATATATATATATATAGGATAATATAATATGAGAATATGCTAATAATAATCATAAGTAAAAGATCGTGTAGCGTGTCACACGTGTCATCACTCATGTGATTGGTTTATAGGGTACTTGTAACCAACACTAAGTCACTCGATAAGCACCATTTATACTTTATCAAGGGTTCGATGGTAGACTATCTATGGTAGTGATAGTACTACTCAGGATTCAAATTTTATGATGGTAGGATAATCAAAGTCTAGATTTGTGACTCGTGTCAAAAATTATCATGGTAATACCACCCTATGTTAGTAGTAGTACCACCCATACCCTGAAATTTTAGGGATTTATTTTTTGCTCAATTTTTGAAGTATTTTAAGGTTTATATATACCCCACTCGGGCTTAGTTGATGAAATATATGTTTTTGACTTTATGAAGTAATGTAGCTTTCTCCTTTAAGCTTTTAAACCTCCACCTCTCTCATAAGTTTAGTTGGGGTACTAAGTTGTAGAGGTGATAGATGTTGAATCTCATATTTTGATGATGGGATCAATTGATGGGTTATTGATCTAACATGGATTGTTAAAAATTGATTGATGCAGGATTAATTACGACAGAAACATTGGTACAATCATGATTGGCCAAGGTTAAGTCCATGCATCGAGTTGATGCGGTTGGGAACTCGCTAGGAATGCATAGGGAGCTCACCGAGAGTATTGGGAGTTTACTAGGATAGCGCAAGGGAGTTCATCAGAAAAAGATCGAGACTCATCGGAAGATTGTCGACGGTAGTCAAAAAGCTTTCCATGAGTTAAGATGGTCTTGTAATGGACATTTAGCAATTATAATTATATTTAATTAAATCATAATTAACATCATGCAGGACTAACTATGACAAGAGCAATGAAGTTATAACTAGATGATGGGCTAAGATCAAGCTTAGGCATTAGGCCGGGTTCAGACGATGTAGTGGGATCTCTCCAAAGTTCGCTAGGAGATTCGCCGAAGGGATCGAGAAGCTCGTTGGGAACACGTTGGGAGATCGCCAAGAAGATCGAAGACTACAAGAATGCTGGAGGTTGCCGGATTGGCGGGAGTTAGGTCTTGGTGTAGCTTGTTGGTCATTAAGTGTTGTAATTATTGAGTCATAGTTAGGAAGTGAGTCCTAATTAAGTTAGATTTGGATGAAATCAAAATAAACTCAATAAAGCAATCGGGTCCACTATTGGGGATTGATTTAGCTCAGGTTGAGCTCAGTTAGTTGACTAGAGGGTTGGTCAACATCATGTTCAAACTGAAATTTAAAAAGTGGTGGAAACCACTTTTGCAAAAATTTTGACGGGTACCGTCGGTGAGCAACGGGTGTACCGCCATCACCTAAGCTTACGGGTGGCGATGGTGATGCATCCAGGCTGGGTGGTTGAACCTACTAGTTACAGGTGTCCTACAAGCCAATCACATGAGTGATGGCACATGTAACACACCGTATGATCTTTTTGCTTATGATTAATCTTGGCTTATTCTCACATTATATTATTTGTTGCATATATATATTATGATGTCCTTGGCTCTGTGCAATGAGAATCAGATCATGATGAGATCATGATAATGAGATCGATTCACCTTTAAACATAGATCCAAAATAATCTCGGTCATAGATTACTCAAGAGGGACATCGAGATAACCGAATAGACCGATGTATTATATACCCGTTTATAAGTTGGAGGCGGCTGGTCTCATAGCCACTTGTGTGAAGACACGAAGGATATAGTATAGGTGCTCATTGGAGAATAAGTTCACAAATTGATCCGCTTATGAAATGCTATATGGTTAAAGATACCTAATATCAGACAATGATTTCATAGTCCTAGTTGTATATCTAGTCCTTTGACTTGAGACACCAATGATGTCTTATATGAGTACTCCTTTCTTTGACGCCAGACTTATAGGTTTAGAAAGCTCCAAATCTGGTATAGTTGGTTATCGGATTGGTAGTCAACCTTATGAAGGCAATTGAGTATCAATATAGGATCATCCACTCTCAGTATCATGAGAGGAATATCTCATATGTGCTTGCTCAGACAAATCCCTGGCCAGGGTCATTCAGATTGAGAGAGAAAGAGTTCTCCGGTAGAATCTGATTAGAGCAAGACAAACTGATTCCGTATGTGACCAGACAGTACCATATCCAATATACGATCTCTGAGATATTAGTTGGATGAGAGATTATAGATACATGGTAACAGTGGACAGACAGGTCCAATGGATTTGATACCCCCTATACCATCTAGGGACTATGGCGTAGTGGCCTAGTACATCCATAGTCGATGAGTCAAGTGAATTATTATATGGATAATAATTCACTATATCAGAAGGAGTTCTAATGGGAGCAACTCACGGCCAGCTCGATATCGAGCTTAGAGTGTCACATACATATGATGGATGCTTCAGCGAATAGAGGATTAAATAAAGATCCAATTAGCCCCTATTCTCAGTAGATGAGACCCTATACTGATGGGTTCCTTGCTTAAGGCCCAATTAGAGACCTAAGGAGATTATTGGATAGAGATCCAATAATGCAATGTTAGTGGGTTATTGGATGGAGATCCAATACCCACTAAGGCAGGAGCCTTAGGGTTTTGGTGGCTCTCTATAAATAGGAGGGAGACTCATGGTTGATAGGCTATAGCTTTGGCCTCCCTCTCCTATTCTCCTCCCCCTTGCGGGAGTTGTGAGTTCAGATTGGAGGAGTTTTGCTATAAAGATCCATCATGTGAATACCGCTAGAGAGGAAGACACTTGACTTCTTTCATCCTCTCTATTTGGATCTGGAATACAGGATATACAATCTCCTAGTGTCACGAACAAAAATGTAAACAAGGTGTTCGATGAAATGCTCATATTTTTGTGTCCTTTGGTTTGTATACATACTTTGTACAACAAGCGAGCTTGCGGTGGCTTAGCCCTAGTGTGGTTTACTTTGTGGCCAATTTTAGCTTGTAAATACGCTGTAAGCACTTGTGGGGACTTGATGCGTAATAGACCATTATCCTTTGTGCAACCTCTGAGTTTGTAATGTCTATGGGTGTAATTTATATCTAGCTTTATAAAGTGTTGGCTTAGCGTTGCTTGTGGATCCCGTTGGAATTGCTTTTTCTAGCCTATTTTCTCTTTTGTAAGTCTTAGGGACTCTAGGAGATCTCGGGGAAGGTTGACCTTTGCGGACGGACACGTATGGGTGCCTCACGGCTTAGGCAAAATCAGCTAAGCCCATGACATTGTGGTATCAGAGTAGGACAAGCACACGCAGAAACACTTGTCATACAAACATGGGGGGCCTAGTTGAGTTGTGTGAAGGATAGCCAGCACACACAACCGTTTAGGGGAAATGAACATTGAGATGTAGGGAAAAGAGTCGCTCAGAGGAGTGGACATCCATGTTTGGTATTCAGAGGAATAGCCAACCCTTTACACGAGAGGCATCACGAGGACAAGCAAGCGAAGAAGAATATGTAGTGCACAAAAATTAGAATGGTTGAGTTGGAGCTACGGCTCGACGTTGGCAACCAAACTTGCGATGCTCAAGACAAAGTGGGGCGCTTGGTGAAAGATGAGACCATGCAAAGTAGGAGGTGTTGCGTAACGACCGAAAGAGTTATGCAAAGCTCACAAAGGTGAGGGGAATTGCTAACTCAAAGAATTCAGTATTCATGCAAGGGCTTGTACACGGATGACGGAGTGTTCATGGCCATCCTAAGGAGCGATCGGAACTTAGTGTCATAGAACATCATAACTTTCTCTTCGACATCGAAAGGATATGTTTGTAGGCGACTGAAATGTGTAACAAGTTCAGCATGTTGCTAGACCCTGAAGGGTGCAGTGGGGACTGTATTGGCATGAGTCATAATCTAGCAAGTGTATTTACGGGGGCAGAATAAGGCACAAATTGTTCAGCTTCCAAAGGGGATGGTGGTCTCTAAAACTTCCAATGGGAAGTATGTAAAGAGGAAAGTTGCTCCAACAGGACAGATATCTAAGAGGGATAAGTCCTAGTTCTCCAGAGGGAGAATCATATGCAACAAATCACACATATTAAGGAAGAGTTTCTCAAGGTAATATCTCCACAAAGCTTAACGGACCAAACGAGTGACGAAGAGTCGTCGCATGATCTCGAATGAGGTAATACATTGGTGGATGCATTTCGAGATTAAGTGGGGGAGCAATCCAAGGCAACATCATATGAAGGCACACTTCGAGTCGATGTGGAAATCGAACTCAACTGAGTACTGACCCGTGGAATGGTGGATGCGAGAGCCACTATTAACTCAATGCAAATCAAGGAGCGGAGCAACTTAGGTAGAACTTGGTGAAGTTTTCGAGTCACATGAAGAGAGTCAACATAGAAGATGGACCATGGAGCAGTGGCACGGAGTTTTCCTTGGACAGAGGTCAAGGGCATGAACTCTTGTAGAGGCAAGAGTGGGACTATAGCATTCCATAGGTTCTTTATTCTGATGGGGCAGACTTATCTTGCATGGTGCCAAAGACGAAGGGGGCTTCGAGGCACATGCACCTTACCTCGTAAATACATTTGACAAACTAACTAAGGTGATTCAACTTGCGGAGGCAAAGTTAGGTTCAGAAGATCTTAGCATAAGGCAAGAGGACATAAAGGCGTGTACTCTTGAAGAATATACCACAGTGTTACCATTTGAGTTGTCAAGAACAAGAGGTGCATAGCAGAGATTATGCTGGTAGGGGATAAAGGCCCAAAATCCAGACAATGGTGCACTAATTCTAGCGAAGTCAGGGGGACTTCATGAGCTACTAGGTGACGGACTGTCCTAGAGCTATGCTTCGTCCAAGTGTGACCCAAGAGTGGGTAGATGAAGGTGAATTGCCAAGGGAGCGAACCAAAAATCAGAGATGGTGAAGGCCCTACGATGTGTTGGCAGAGGCCACACATAGAGAAGTCGTAGTTCAAGTTCATCACACGAGAATCTATATATAATAAAGATGTCACCAAGAGGCGACATAGTGCAGCGGATCGTGGTAGAATAGTTTATGGCAATGTAACGCAGGTGATCGTGTCCCGTGAGGGACAGGATCATACGGAGGTATGATCAAGGGTAAACTGGGAGCTCCACTTTGGTGTACGATACAATAAGAAGAAGGGCTATGGATTCAAGAAATGAATGTCGTGGTACCATAGAGGCAGATCTTCGTGTGTGCTCGGAGCTAGCATTAGATAAAAGCCTTAATCATCAGCATATGGGGGCTATATACCACCAAGGAAGAAGTCCAAGTGCAAGTACTAGTGAGTACCATAGAGAGGGACATGATCATGTGAATGATTAGGAGCTGCTGGGAGCTCCACTTTTGTGAACAATGCAACGGCAAGAAGGGTATAGATTCAAGGGGTGAATGTCATGGTACCGTAAAGGCGGGTCTTCCATGTGTGCACATGAAGGTTGCATAAGATGAAAGCCATGGTCATCAACATATGGGGGTTATGTACCACCGAGGGAGAAGTCATATTGTAAGTATCAATGAGTCCCATTGTCACGGACAACAATGTAAACAAGGTGTTCGATGAAATGCTTGTGTTAGTCCGTGTCCTTCGGTTTATGTACATATCTTGTACAACAAGAAGCGGGCTTGCAGTAGGCTTGGAAGCCCTAGTTTGATTTGTTTTATGGCCAAGTTTGGCTTGTAAATACAAGTGTGTCTTATAAACACTTGTGGGGACATCGGTCTGTAGTGGACCATTATCCTTTGTGTGCAACGTCTCTGAGTTTGTAATGTCCATGGGTGTAATTTGTATTTTGGCTTTATAAAGTGTTTTTCTTGAGCAGTTGCTTGTGGATCCCGTGGGAGTTGCTTCTTCCGCCCGCTTTTGTAAGTCTGTGGGATTTTAGGAGATCTCGGGGAGGGCTGACCTTTGTGGACGGACACGCATGGGTGCCGCACGGCTTAGGCAAAATCAGCTAAGCCCGTGACAATGTGGTATCAGAGCGGGACAAGCACACGCAGAAACACTTGCCATACAAATGTGGGGGACCTAGCTAGGCTGTGTGGAGGACAGCCAGCATGCGCAACCGTTTGGGGGCAACGGACATTGAGATGTAGAGAAAGGAGTCACTCAGAGGAGCGGGCATCCTGGTTTGGCATTCAAGGAATAGCCAACCCCTTTGCGCGAGAGGCACCACGAG
Organism: Ensete glaucum; assembly: GCA_021527575.1. Lineage (NCBI taxonomy): Eukaryota > Viridiplantae > Streptophyta > Magnoliopsida > Zingiberales > Musaceae > Ensete > Ensete glaucum. The sequence goes on from CM038554.1 coordinate 18,948,550, forward strand.
GACAAGCAAGCGAAGAAGAATGCGTAGCACACAAAGATTGGGATGGTTGAGTTTGAGCTATAGCTCGACGTTGGCAACCAAACTTGACGGTTAAGGCAAGACGGGGCGCTTGGTGAAAGATGAGACCGTGCAAGGTGGGAGGTGTTGTGTAACGACCGAAAGAGTTATGCAAAGCTCACAGAGGTGAGGGGAATTGCTAACTCGAAGGATTCAAAACTCATGCAAGGGCTTGTACACGGATGACAGAGTGTTCGTGACCATCCCAAGGCGCGATTAGAACTCGACGCCATGGAGCATCAGAACTTTCTCTTCAACATTGAAAGGATATGTCCGTAGGTGGCTGAAATGTGCAACAAGTTCCGCATGTTGCTAGACCTTGAAGGGTGCAGTGGGGACTGTATTGGAGAAGGGTCACAATCTAGCAAGTACATTTGTGGGGGCAGAACAAAGCACAAGTTCAGTAAGACGGAGTAGTCCAAAGGGGATGATGGTCTCCGAAACTTCCAGTGGGAAGTATATAAAGAGAAAAGTTGCTCCAGCAGGATAGATATCCAGGAGGGATAAGTCCTAGTTTTCTAGTGGAAGAATCATGTGCAACGGACTGCATATATTGAGGAAGAGTTTCTCAGGGTTATCTCTCCATAAAGCTCAATGGACCGAGTGAGCGACGAAGAGTTGTCGCATGATCTCGAAGGAGGTAATGCATTGGTGGATGCATTTCGAGATCAAGTGGGGGAGCAATCCAAGGCAACATCATATGAAGGCATACTTAGAGTCGAGGCAGAAATCGAACTCAACAGAGGGCTGACCCGTGGAATGGTGGACGTGAGGGCCACTATCAACTCATTGCAAATTGAGGAGCAGAGCGACTTGCGTGGAACTCGGTGAAGTATCCAAGCCGCATGAAGGGAGTCGACATAGAAGATGGAACATGGAGCGGAGGCACGGAGCTGTCCTTAGACAGAGGTCAAGGGCATGAACTCTTGTAGAGGCAAGAGTGGGATCATGTCGTTCCATGGGTTCTTCATTCTGATGGGACAGACTTATTTTGCATGGTGCCAAAGATGAAGGGAGCTTCAAGGCACATGCAAGCTACCTCAGAGATGCATTTGATGGAGTAACTAAGGTGATTCAACTTGCGGAGGCAAAGTTAGGATCATGAGACCTTAGTACGGGGCAAGAGGACGTAGAGGCGGGTACTCTTGAAGAATATGCCACAGTGTTGCCATTCGAGTTGTCAAGAACAAGAGGTGCATAGCAAGATTGTGTTGGTAGGGGATAGAGGCCCAAGATCCAGACAATGGTGCACCAACTCTAGCGAAGTCAGGGGACTTCAGGAGCTACTAGGCGACGGACTGTCCTAGAGCTATGCTTCGTCCAGGAGTAACCCAGGAGTGGGGGGGGGACAAAGGGGAATTGCCAAGGGAGCGAACTAAAAATCGGAGATGGCCAGAGGCCCTACGATGTGTTGGTAGAGGCCACACGTGGAGAAGTCGTAGTCCGAGTTCATCACATGAGAATCTGTATGCAATGGAGATGTCACCAGGAGGCGACATGGTGCAGCGGATCGTGGTGGAATAGTTCGTGGCAATGCAATACAGGCAATCTTGTCCCGTGAGGGACAAAATCATGCGGAGGTATGATCAGGAGTTACTGGGAGCTCCACTTTGGTGTACGACACAACAAGAAGAAGGGCTATGGATTCAAGGAGTGAATGTCGAAGTGAGCGGGTCTTCGTGTGTGCATCAAAGCTTGCATTGGATGAAAGCCTTAGTCATCATATGGGAGTATACCACCGAGGAAGAAGTCCAAGTGCATGCATGAGTCCCATGGAGGGGACATGATCATGTGAATGATCGAGCTGGGAGCTCCACTTTGAACAATGCAGCAAGAAGGGGTGGATTCAAGGAGTGAATGCCACGATCGAGGTCTTCCGTGTGTATGCATCAAGCTGATGAAAGCCTTGGTCATCGCATATGGGGATACCACCGAGGGAGTAGTCGATTGCAAGTACCGGTGAGTCCCATGGAGGGACTTGATTAACAGCTTGGAGAGTTGGACTGCTTCAATGCTCACATTCGCTTAAGGGAGCCCGGCAAGTCAGAGGACAAGGCCGAGTAAGCGAACGTTGCTACCAAGGAAGCTAAGGAGAACAGAATCAACGCGAGCCTTGCAACAAGATGGCGGAGGCCATGTATGAGAGTTATAATCTATCTTTCCATCGACTAAAGAGAACTGCTAGGAGAACACAGTGGTGTCGAAGCAGGTGGTCGAAAGGGGCGAGGAAGCGACGACGAGTCCAACAGGGCTCAGCTACCCAAAAGAAAACGCTCGTTAGAGAGGAGGTGGACTGAGGAGCTCCAGGCTGAGGCAAATCTACCGATCGCGAAGGAAGGGATAAAGATGCAAGGTAACGAATAGTAGTGCTATGGGCTTGGCAGCGCCATGGTACCGCAGATGCGGGACTTCCATGAAGTCATCGATCCCTTGCTCTCATGAAGGGACAACATTGGTCGTAAAAGGGGCCAAGGAGGTGGAGAGTACAGAGGCAAACTCAAGTACCAAGACAAGGGCGAGGCCAAGAAACTTCATAAGACCGATGTCGATGTGCTTCTCATCCGATAGTCAAAATTAAGGGACTTGGGTTGATGCGAGTGCTCGACCAAGGAACAGAAGACATGATCTGCCTTTCTACTCGGGAGGAGTAGGCGGCAAGGTGATGGAGAACACGGTACAACCCCAAAGGCGACGGATCTATCAAAGACTTACTCCAAGTTGGGGACTCCAAGTTGGAGTAAACTTTGCTCTTTCGAGCAAAACTTCTTGCATTCGAAATTCAATAGTGGGAAGGCGAATCACGAGCTAACCCAACGCAAGGAGTGCAACCACTTCAAGTGCTTGTGTGAGCAAAGAGCGAATGTTAGTAACCAATGCATGAAGTACAAACTCGAGGAGGCGGAGAAATCGAGTAACCTTTGCGCGAAATTGAGTAACCTTTGCCTTCTCAACTCGAGAGAATGGGCAAACCGAGTTCTCTTAACTCGAGGAAGTGAGCGAAGCCAAGCAAACTTTTACACTTTTCGCAAAACTTCTTACATTCCAAGTTCAATGGCGGAAGGCGAATCACGAGCTAACCCAACGCAAGGAGTGCAACCACTTCAAGTGCTTGAAGTGTGAGCAAAGAGCGAATGTTAGTACCCAATGCATGAAGTACAAACTCGAGGAGGCAAATCAAGTAACCTTGGCGAAATTGAGTAACCTTTGCCTTCTCAACTCGAGAGAATGGGCCAAACCAATTCTCTTAAGTCGAGGAGGTGAGCAAGTAACCTTACCTTCTCAACTACGAAGAGAATGGGTGAAGTCAAGTATCCCGTTCTTACTTATCCAAGCAGGAGCTCTACACAAGTTCGGACCCTTCAAAGAAAGCTAATGGAAGACAATGGTTGTCAAATCCTCACTGGTGATCGCTATTGAGAGTAGTTTTTTCACTTTATTTCCCAATTGACTAAGAGGGAGTGATGCGAACATACTTGGAAGTGACAACTAACTGAAGAAGGTTCAATGGGCAAACATTATGGAGAAAGGACCTTAAAAACTTCAAAGTCGAGGCGATGCTCGTTAAAGCTCCAACAAGCATCTACCCAAGCAATATGAGTATCGCGATCGGCACATAATAAGGCGGTCTTTTCCTTCATCGAGGGATTCGAGAACCAACAAGGATCGACAACTCAGCCAACCCCACACGATTTAGTCATTGGTGAGTTGAAGCATATGGCGGATTAGAGTTCGACTACTCAACAACAGCGGGGGAGAGCGGCTAGGAGCCAAAGGGGCGTGTTGCAGCCAAAGAAGAAGATTAAAGATTCAGCAGAATGCGAGGAGATGCAGCGTCTACGGTGGCGTCGACGAGGACGTCGAAGGAATAAGTGGGGGAGAATGTCACGGACAACAATGTAAACAAGGTGTTCGATGAAATGCTTGTGTTAGTCCGTGTCCTTCGGTTTATGTACATATCTTGTACAACAAGAAGCGGGCTTGCAGTAGGCTTGGAAGCCCTAGTTTGATTTGTTTTATGGCCAAGTTTGGCTTGTAAATACAAGTGTGTCTTATAAGCACTTGTGGGGACATCGGTCTGTAGTGGACCATTATCCTTTGTGTGCAACGTCTCTGAGTTTGTAATGTCCATGGGTGTAATTTGTATTTTGGCTTTATAAAGTGTTTTTCTTGAGCAGTTGCTTGTGGATCCCGTGGGAGTTGCTTCTTCTGGCCCGTTTTCTCTTTTTGTAAGTCTGTGGGATTTTAGGAGATCTCGGGGAGGGCTGACCTTTGTGGACGGACACGCATGGGTGCTGCACGGCTTAGGCAAAATCAGCTAAGCCCGTGACACCATGGAGGAGGCTTGATTATAGTATGATCAGAGTAGCGGTTAGAGAGTTGGACTGCTTCAGTGCTCATATTCGCTTAAGGGAGCCCGGCAAGTCAGAGGACAAGGCTGAGTAAGCGAACATTGCTACTAAGGAAGCTAAGGAGAACAGAATCAGCACGAGCCCTACAACAAGATGGTAGAGACCATGCATGAGAGTTACAGTCTATCTTTCTATCGATCAAGGAGAGTTGCTAGGAGGACACAGTGGTGTTGAAGCAAGTGGTCAAAAGGGGCGAGGAAGCGACGACGAGTCCAGTGGGGCTCAGCTACCCAAAAGCAAAGCATCGGTTAGAAAGGAGGTGGACTCGGAGGAGCACCACAGTGCCATGGAGGCGGATCTACCGATCGCGAAGGAAGGGATGTAGATGCAAGGCAACGGATAGTAGGGCCATAGGCTTGGCAGCACCATAGTACGCAGAGGCAGGACTTCCATGGAGTCATCGATTCCTTGCTCTCATGGAGGGAGAGCATTTATCATAAAAGGGGCCGAGGAGGTGGAGAATGCAAAGGCAAACTCCAAGTACTAAGACATGGCAGAAGGGTAGAGGCCAAGGAACTTCATAAGACCGGTGTCGATGGGCTTCTCATCAAGATAGCCGAAAGCGAGGGACTTCGGGTTGATGCAGGAGTGCTCGACCAAGGAACGAAATAGGAAGTACATGGTACTATATCTTTTCTACTCAGAGGAGTAGGCGGCAAAGGTGATGGAGAAGATGGTACAATCCCAGAGGCGATAAGAATTGTCAAAGACTTACTCCAAGTTGGGGGACTCCAAATTAGGATAAATTTTTTACTTTTTTCGGGCAAAACTTCTTGTATTCCAGAAGTTCAATAGCAGTGGGAAGGCGAATTACAATAGCTAACTCAATGCAAGGAGTGCAAACACTTCTAGTGCTTTAGAAGTGTGAGTAAAGAGTGGGTGAATGTTAGTAACTAGCTCAATGCATGTAGTACAAACTCGATGAGGCAGGCGAAATCGAGTAACCTTTTTCTTCTCAACTCAAGAGAATGGGCGAAACTGAGTACCCCAATCCTCTTAACTCAAGGAGGTAAGTGAAGCCAAGTAACATTGCCTTCTCAACTACTAAGAGAATGGGTAAAGTTGAATATCCCAATTCTCATACCTATCCAGCAGAGGAGCTCTGCATAAGTTCAGTGACCCTTTAAAGAAAGCTTATGGAAGATAATAGTTGTCAAATCCTCACCATTGATGATCAGTACTACGAAGAGTAGATTGTCCACTTCATTTCCTAATTAAATGTCAATTGAAAGCAGGAGTGATGCGAACCTACTTAGAAGTGACAACTAAACGTGGAAGAAGGTTCAATGGGCAAACATTATGTAGGAAGGACCTTAAAAACTTCAAAGTCTATGAGGCGATGCTCATTAAATTTCCAATAAGAATCCATCCAGTTCTAGCAACATAAGTATACTACAATATTGGTGCATGATAAGGCAGGTCTTCTCCTTCATCAGATGGATCTGTGAGAGTCAACAAGGATTAGCACAACTTAGCCAACCCCACACCGGATTCAGTCATTAGTGAGTTGAAGCAGCATGGTGAACCAGAGTTCGACTACTCAACAACAGCAGCAGAGAGTGGTTAAGAGCCAAAGGGGCATATTGCAACCAAAGCAGAAGATTGAAGATTCAGCAAAATGTAAGGAGATGCAGTGTCTACAGTGGCTTTAACGAGAACATCAAAGGAATAAGTAGGGGAGAATGTCACGAACAAAAATGTAAACAAGGTGTTCGATAAAATGCTCATGTTTGTTCGTGTCCTTCGGTTTGTGTATATACCTTGTATAGCAAGAAGCGGGCTTGTAGTAGGCTTAGCAGCCCTAGTGTGGTTTACTTTGTGGCTAATTTTGGCTTGTAAATACGAGTGTGTCTTATAAGCACTTGTGGAGACTTTGGTCTATAATGGACCATTATCCTTTGTGTGCAATCACTCTTAGTTTGTAATGTCCATGGGTGTAATTTGTATCTAGCTTTATAAAGTGTTGGCTTGAGCAGTTGCTTATGGATCTTATTGGAATTGCTTCTTCTAGCCCGTTTTCTCTTTTGTAAGTCTAAGGGATTCTAGGAGATCTCGAGGAAGGCTGACCTTTGCGGATGGACATGCATGGGTGTCGCATAGCTTAGGCAAAATCAGCCAAGCCCATGACACTATGTAAAATCAATCTCTCACACATCATGGTTTTTTTTATTTTTACATTTTTCTCATGACCCCGATCTTTTGCACGACGATTTGATCTACACGGGAAACCAGTTTTTATATTGATTTCCACTATGCATGTGATACTCCCATTGAGGTTTCCCAATAGTGGTATCAGAGTGAAGGTTTTTCGTATGAAAGATTGGTTTTAAACTACGTGTGATGAGATTGAATCACGTAGAATTGTTCTACGCGTTATTGTTGCATGTTTACAACAAACGTTACGAGGAGGAGGGGCGGCCAACCATGGCCAGCCCCCATGCAAGGCCGGCCACCCACGGCTAGGCTGACTGCAAGGGGTAATCGGCTGCGACTAAGGCCCCTTGCAAGGGGGCTGCTGGGCTGACCCCAAGGGACGCCGACGCCCGCAGGTGGCAACGCCGCCTGCAGCGGCCACCCAGGGCGCCACCACTGCTCTGTAGAAGGGCGGCCCGTGGAGGTGCCGCCAGCAGGAGCGGAGCCGGCGCAGAGAGGTCAAAGGGGTTAAGGCATTCCTTTTGAGAAAAGAACTATTTTGCCCCTCTAAATTTAGGAAATTTTAAGGACTATCCTTGTTTACAGAATTTTCTAAATATTCTCAATAATTCTGAAAATTTTGAGGACTGTCATATGATCCAGAATTATGAAAATCCCCTTAACAATTTTAAAATTTTTGAGCATGTCCTGATTTCCAGAAAAATAATTGATTAAATAGTTTAATTAATTATTATATATCTAGTAATCCTACATATGATGTGATGTACGTGTGATGTGTGATGTATGATGTGGATAGATGACCATGAGCCATATATTGTGATGTGTATAATAGTAATTATTATTATTATTATTATTATTAGGGCCTGCGAGCCTCCGTTTTTCTTATTTATTGTTGGGTCTGTGTGCCTGTGATTATCTATAATTATATAAAGAAGCACAGTGGGAGTGTGGAGGTGACAGCGGGACCCATGATGCCGGCAGGAGATTACAATGCATGGTGATGCGACAATCTGACGGAACCGATGATGATGAGATCAACAATCACAGGGCATAGACATATGCCAATGCACACATAGATCATATTGTGAGTTATTAGGCCCATCGGCTCGGACTTAATCATATTAGGTGACGGCTCATGATCATCCGGTGTGGCTTACATATGTGATGTGTTATACACCTACTAGATAAATGTATATATATATTTGAATACGATGTAGATATATATTAAATATGTATATATGTGACATGACATATTAAGAGACTGATACAAAACGAAAACCCCTCCTACGATAATATTAAGTCGGTAAGTATGAGGCAATAAGATTGACCCATATAGCCTTCTATCGTTATAGGAAGAAATTGAATCACGGCATAGGTTGAATTGGTCAAGTCCCTCGAGGCTCACCTATCTACGTGATCGAGATCTTGCCTATGACATAGAGATGTCACCAGTGACCTGAGGACATGGTATGTTTGGTCGAGTCCTTCGAGGGCATATCATCAAATCAGACTCATCTTGTAACGATGGTGATGACTTAATTGAACGTCATAATTAGTCGAGTCTCTCGAGACTATGATGATTCAGAGGTCGAAGATGACGGGAATCACAAAGAGTTGTGATTGGCAAGAGTTGCCTACTTTTTGGGCTTAGTGTAATTGGTCGAGTCCTTTAAGGTGGCACTAAGATGCCAATTGGATCTCGATCCCCACTAAGAGTCTGCCGGAGACTTTCGTCTCACGTGTCGAGGGTGTCGTGTGATTCGCTAAGAAAATAGTGGAAGTATATTAAGATAGAAGTCCATAGTGGGAATAGAGGCTAATTGGTCGAGTCCCTCTATCCAATAATCTCCTTAGGCCTCTAATTGGACCTTAAACAAGGAGCCCATCAGTATAGGGTCTCATCTAATGAAAATAGGGGCTAATTGGATCTTCATCCAATCCTCTATTCACTGAAGCATCTACCATATGTGTGTGACTCTCTAGGCCCGATACTGAACTGGTCGTGAGTCACTCCCATCAGAACTCCTTCTGATATAGTGAATTATTATCCTCATAATAATTCACTATAGACGTACTATGTCACTACGCCATAGTCCCCAGACGGTACAGGGGGATCGAATCTATCAGACCTGTCTGTCCACAGTTATCATGTATCTATAATCACTCATCCAAATAATATCCCAGAGACCGTATATTGGATATGATACTGTTAGGTCACATACAGAATCAGTTTGTCTTGCTCTATTCGGATTCTATCGGAGAACTTCTTCTCTCTCAATCCGAATGGCCCTGGCTAGGGATTTGTCTGAGGAAGCACATAAGGGATATTCCTCTCATGATATCGAGAGTGGATGATCCTCTATTGACACTCAATTGCCTTTGTAAGGTTGGCTACCAATCCCGATAACCAATTGTACCAGATCTGGAACTTTCTAAATATATAAGTTTGGCATCAAAAAAATGAGTACTCATACAAGGCATCCTTAGTGTCTCAAGTCTAAGACCAAATACACAACTGGGACTATGGAATCACTATCTGACATTAGGTATCATTAACGATATAGCATTCCATAAGCGGATCAATCAGTAAACTCATTCTCTAATGAGCACATGTACTATATCCTTTGTGTCTCCACACAAATGGCTTTGAGACCAGCCACCTCCATCATATGGGCGGGTATATAGTACACCGATCTGTCCGATTATCTCAATATCCCTTTCAAGTAACCTATGATTGGGACTATTTAGGATTTGTGTTTAAAGGTGAACCGATCTCATTATCGTGATCTCATCACGATCCGATTCCCATTGCATAGAACTAAGGACATCACAATATATATATATATATAACAAATAATATAATATGAGAATATATCAATATTAATCATAAGCAAAAAGATTACGTAGTGTGTAACACGTGTCATCACTCACGTGATTGGCTTACAGAGCACCTGTAACCAGCAATCAAAACTTTCGTCTCACATGTCGAGGGTGTCACATGATTCGCTGATGTTGGGAAACCTCAACGAGTGCATCACATGCGCAGCGAAAATCAAAACAAAGTTCGATTTCCCACACAGATCAAATCGTCGTGTAAAAGATTGGGGTCGTGAGAAAAATGTAAAAACCGATAAAATCGCGATGTGTAAAAGATTAATTTTACCTAGGGAGATCGTATATCACTGTATTTCAGATCCGGATAGAGAAGATGAAGAAGGTCAAGCTTCCTCCTCTCTAGCGATATCCATACGATGGATCTCTCCTTCAATCTGATCTTGCAACTCTTACTCAAAGGGAGGAGAATAGGAGGTGGTGGCTAAAGCTGTAGCCTATCAACCATGAGTCTCTCCTCCTATTTACAGAGAGCCACCAAAACCACTAAGGCTCCTGCCTTAGTGGGTGTTGGATCTCTATCCAATAACCTACTAACCTTGTATTATTGGATCTCTATCCAATAATCTCCTTAGGCCTCTAATTGGGCCTTAAGCAAGGAGCTCATCAACATAGGGTCTCATCTAATGAGAATAGGGGCTAATTGGATCTTCATTCAATCCTCTATTCACTGAAGCATTCACCATATGTGTGACCCTCTAGTCCCGATACCGAGCTGGTCATGAGTCACTCCTATCAGAACTCCTTATGATATAGTGAATTATTATCCTCATAGTAATTCACTCGACTCATCGACTATGGACGTATTAGGCCACTACGCCATAGTCCCCAGACGGTATAGGGAGATCGAATCCGTCGGACCTATCTGTCCACAGTTACCATGTATCTATAATCCCTCATACAAATAATATCCCAGAGACCATATTTTAGACATGGTACTGTCAGGTCACATATGAAATCAGTTTGTCTTGCTCTATTCGGATTCTACCAGAGAACTCCTTCTCTCTCAATCCAAATGATCCTAGCCAAGGATTTGTCTGAGCAAGCACATATGGGATATTCCTCTCATGATACCGAGAGTGCATGATCCTCTATTGACACTCAATTGCCTTCGCAAGGTTAGCTACTAATCCCGATAATCAGTTGTACCAGATTTGGAACTTTCCAAACCTGTAAGTCTGGCATCGAAGAAAGGAGTACTCGTACAAGACATCCTTGGTGTCTCAAGTCTAAGGACCAGATACACAATTGGGACTATGGAATTACTGTCTGATATTAGGTATCATTAACCATACAGTATTCCATAAGTGGATCAATCAGTAAACTCATTCTCCAATGAGCACCTGTACTATATCCTTAGTGTCTCCACATAAGTGGCTATGAGACCAACCGCCTACATCATATGGACGGGTATATAGTACACTGGTCTATCCGGTTATCTCGATGTCCCTCTTGAGTAACTATGACAGGGATTATTTAGGATCTGTGTTTAAAGGTGAATCGATCTCATTATCGTGATCTCATCACGTTCCGATTCCCATTGCACAAAACCAAGGACATCACAATATATATGTAACAAATAATATAATGTGAGAATATGTCAATATTAATCATAAGTAAAAAGATTACACAACGTGTCACACATGTCATCACTCACGTGATTGGCTTGCAGGACACCTTAACCAGCAGTTGAGTCCCTCGAGGTTGCACTAAGATGCCAATTGGATCTCGATCCCCACTAAGAGTCTGCCGGAGACTTCTGTCTCACGTGTCGAAGGTGTCACATGATTCACTAAGAAAATAGTGGGAATACATTAAGATAGAAGTCTATATCTTAATTTATATTTTCTGCAAAGTCTGCATGTTATTTATTTACGCTATATCTTGTTTGTCGCTTGTAAAACCCCTATGTGGCATATTTGATGCCAACCGTTTCATTGGTCCAAAGGCTCCACAACTTGAGAATTGTTCTCACAAAAGAGAAAATCATATATGTCCTTAATACGATTGTGCCCATGCTGGCAGAAAGGACAAGCGAGGATGAGATCACTCACTTTGTGAAGTATAAAGATAGTCCTAAAGGATAACCTATATGTTGATCTTATACTTCAGTCCCTATCAGATTCCTTTTCACGGTTCATTATTAATTTTAATATGAACAAGTTTGAGGTGACTCTACCTCAGCTCCTCAATATGTTAAGGGAGGCTAAGAGTACTATTAAGAAAGAGAAGTCAGTTCTTTATATTAGTGAGATCAATTGGAAAAAGAAGGCCAGCAAAACTCTTAAGAAGGGCAAGGGAAAAGAAAGACCGAGTAAGGCAAAGGTTGCCTAGAAAGACCCGACAAAAGACAAGGATTATGCTTCCACTACGGCTAAGATGGGCATGGGAAGAGGAACTGTAAGGATTATCTTGCAGAGAAGGCGAAACAGAAGCTTAGAGAAGCTTCAGATATATTCATGATCAGTTTTCACTTATCAGATTTTCATGATAACACATGTGTATTGGATATTGGGAGTGTTTATCATATCCATAATTTATTACATTTTCTGGCAAGACCTAAAAGATTAACTAGAGGTGAGATGGACCTCAAGATGGGCAATGGAGCAAAAGTTATTGTAGTTGCTATTGGAGAGGTCACCCTACATCTGCCTAATAGAGTTATTATTGCATTGGATGCATGCTATTTTGTTCCCTCTATTATCAAAAATATTATTTCTATCTTTTGTTTGACAATTAGTAGATATAAATTAGTTTTTGAGAACAATAGTTGTTTAATAATTATAGATGATGAGATCATCACTAGAGGGACCCTTATAAATCGCTTATATATGTTAGATACTTCTCCATATATCATGAATATGTCTAAGAGGAAAAGAGAGAAGGTGAATAATGCATACCTATGACATTGTAGGCTATGTAATATACATGAGGGAAGGATTCAAAAGTTGTTGAAAGATTGATACTTAGATCCATTTGACTATGAGTCATATATAACTTTGCGAACCTGGCCTTCATGGGAAGATGACCAACTCTCCTTTTAGTGGAACTGGTGGGAGAGCCACCAAGTTATTGGAACTCATACATAGTGATGTATGTGGTCCCATGTCGACTCAGGCTATATGTGGTTACTCATACTTCATCATATTCACTGATGATTTCTCTAGGTATGGACATGTGTACTTAATGAAGTACAAATCTGAGGCCTTTGAGAAATTCAAATAATATAAGAATGAGGTAGAAAACCAAATTGGAAAGAATATTAAGACTCTTCGATCAAATCGAGGAGGAGAGTACTTGAGTACAGAATTCACTCATTTCCTCAGGGACAATGAAATTCTATCCCAGTGGACACCTCCTTATACACCTCAGCTCAATGGTGTATCAAAAACGAAGAATTGCACACTATTAGATATGATGCGATCTATGATGAGTTTCGCTAACCTACCCATCTCATTCTAGGGATATGCCCCAGAGACCGCAGCTTACCTTCTGAACAAAGTTTCATTAAAATCGATAGTGTCTACACCATATGAGATATATAAAGGAAAGAAGCTTGATTTTAAGATTGTTAAGATTTGGGGTTGCCCTGCCCACGTTAGAAGAAACAACCCCGTTAAGTTAAAATCAAAGATAAAATGGTGCACATTCGTGGAATACCCAAAGGAAACTTATGGGTATTATTTCTATCACGTCGAGGACCAAAAGGTCTTTGTTGCCAAGAGAGTCGTGTTCCTTGAGAAGGAACATATTCTTAGTAGAAACAGTGGAAGCAAGATAGAATTGAACGAGGATAAAGAACCTAGCTCAAGCACCATTCTAGAGCCTGAGTCTGTTCAGGTACCTAACACACAGGTTCCAACTTTGCGTAGGTCTAGTAGAGTATCTCACCCTCCTGAAAGATATGTGAGACATATCAGTGGAGATGACTCTCAAGATATTGATCCTCAGACTTACGAGGAGGCTATTATGAGTATAGACTCCAGAAAGTGGCAAAAAGCCATGAATTCTGACATAGATTGCATATACTCTAATAAGGTTTAAAACCTTGTGGATGCACTTGAGGGTATTGTACCCATCGGCTGCAAATGGATCTTCAAGAAGAAGATCGGAGTGGATGGAAAGGTAGAGACCTATAAAGCAAAACTTGTAGCTAAAGGATATTGTTAAAGGCAAGGAGTTGACTATATCAAAACCTTTTTACCTATAGCTATGCTTAAGTCTATTAGAATTATTTTGGACATTGCAGCACACTATGACTATGAGATCTAGCAGATTAATGTCAAAATAGCATTCCTTAATGGCAACCTCGAGGAGGAGGTGTATATGATATAGCTAGAGGGATTTGTATCCAAAGAGAGTCCAGATAAAGTGTGCAAGTTACTTAGATCCATTTATGGATTGAAGTAAACTTTTCAAAGTTGGAACATAAGATTTGATAAGGTGATCAAATCTTATGACTTCATTAAGAACGAAGATGAGCCTTGTGTGTACAGGAAGATAAGTGGGAGCGCTATCACCTTCTTGATGTTATAGGTGGATGACATACTAATCCTATCTAAGAGACTCTTCCAAGCCAAGATGACAGAAGAGACATCGGTTGAGAACCATGTCCTAAAAATGATAGAGTAAATCGAGAAACTCATAGTTCTAGAAATAGTTCTAGAGGATAACCTGTACATTGATAGTATACTTCAGTCCCTACCAGATACCTTTTCTCACTTCATAATGAATTTTTACATGAGCAAGTTTGAGGTAACTCTCTCTAAGCTCCTCAATATGTTGAGGAAAGCTGAGAGTGCCATCAAGGTGGAGAAGTCAGTTCTCTATATTAGTGAAACCAAAAAGAAAAGGAAGACGAGCAAGACCCTCAAGAAGGGCAAGGGTAAAGGAAGACTAGGTAAGGCAAAGATTATAAAAAAAGACCTAACAAATGATAAAGGACAGTGCTTCCACTATGGCTAAGACGGGCATTGGAAGAGGAACTATAAGGACTACTTTGTAGATAAGGTGAAACAAAAGCTTGGAGAAGCTTCAGGTATATTCATGATCAGTCTCCACTTGTCAGATTTTCATGATAACACATGAGTATTGGATACCAGGAGTGCTTATCATATCTATAATTCATTACAAGTTCTGGCAAGACCTAGGAGATTGGCCAAAGGCGAGATGGACCTCAAGATGGGCAATGGAGCAAGAGTTGCTGCAATTACTATTGGGGAGGTCATCCTACATCTGCCTGGTGGAGTTACTATTACATTAGATGCATGCTATTTTGTCCCTTCTATTATCAAAAACATTATTTCCATCTCTTGTTTGACAATTAGTGGATATAAATTAGTTTTTAAGAATAATAGTTGTTCAATAATTATGGATAATGAGATCGTCACTAGAGGGACCCTTATAAATGGTTTATATGTGTTACACACTTCTCCACATATCATAAATATAAATATATCTAAGAGTAAAAGAGATAAGGTGAATAATGCATACTTATGGTATTGTAGGCTAGGTCATATACATGAGAGAAGGATTCAAAAGTTGCTAAAAGATTGATACTTAGATCCATTTGACTATGAGTTATATATGACTTGTGAACCTTACCTTCATGGGAAGATTATCAACTCTCTTTTTAATGAAACTAGAGAGAGAGCCACTGAGTTATTGAAACTCATATATAATGATGTATGTGGTCCCATATTGACTCAGGCTATAGGTGGTTACTCATACTTCATTACATTCACTAATGATTTCTCTAGGTATGGACATGTGTACTTGATGAAGTACAAGTCCGAGGCCTTTGAGAAATTCAAGGAATATAAGAATGAGGTAGAGAACCAAATTGGAAAGAGTATTAAGACTCTTCAATCAAATCAAGGAGGAGAGTACTTGAGTATGGAGTTCACCCATTTCCTTAGGGACAATGGGATTTTATCTTAGTAGACACCTCCTTATATACCTCAGCTTAATGGTGTATAAAAAAGGAGGAATCACACACTATTAGACATGGTGTGATCAATGATGAGTTTCGCTAACCTACCTGTCTCATTCTGAGGATACGCCCTAGAGACTGTAGCTTACCTGCTAATCAGAGTTCCGTTAAAATCGTCAGTGTCTACATTATATGAGATATCAAAAAGAAAAAAGTCTGATCTTAAGGTAGTTAAGATTTGGGGCTGTCCTATCCACGTTAGAAGACATAACCTTGACAAGTTAGAATCAATGATGGAATAGTGCACGTTCGTGAGAGACCCTAAGGAGACTTTTGGGTATTATTCCTACCATCCCAATGATCGAAAGGTCTTTATTACTAAGAGAGTTGTGTTCCTTGAGAAGGAACACATTCTTAATGGAAACAGTGGGAGTGAGATAGAATTGAGCGAGGTTGGAGAACCTGAATCAAGCACCATTCCAAAGCCCAAGTCTGTTCAAGTACCTAACATAAATTCCAACTTTGTGTAGCTCTAGCAAAGTATCTCACCCTCTTGGAAGATATGTGGGATATATCGGTGGAGAGTATTCTCAGAATGTTGATCCTTAGAACTATGAGGTGCCTATTATGAGTATAGACTCTGGGAAGTGACAAGAAGCCATGAATTCTGAGATGGATTTAATATACACTAACAAGGTTTGGAATATTGTGGATGTGCCTGAGGGTATCGTATCTATCAACTGCAAGGGGATATTCAAAAAGAAGATTGGAGTAGATGGAAAGGTAGATACCTATAAGCCAAGGCTGGTAGCTAAAGGATATCATCAAAGACAAGGAGTTGACTATGACGAAACATTTTCACCTATTGTCATACTTAAGTCTATTAGAATTCTTTTGGCCATTGCAACACATTATGACTATGAGATATGGCAGATGGATGTTAAAATGGCATTCCTCGATGACAACCTCGAGGAGGAGATATATATGATATAGCTAGAGGAATTCATATCCAGAGAGAGTTTAGATAAAGTATGTAGATTACTCAAGTCTATTTATAGACTAAAGCAAGCTTCCCGAAGTTGAAACATAAGATTTGATGAGATGATCAGAGCTTATGACTTTGATAAGAACAAAGATGAACTTTGTGTATACAAGAAGGTAGCGCTATCACCTTCTTGATACTATATGTGGATGATATCCTAATCATTAGGAATGATGTAGGAATGCTCTCCATAGTAAAGACTTGGCTATCTAGAAACTTCTCCATGAAAGACTTAGGAGAAGCATCCTATATTTTGGGGATCCGGATCTATAGAGATAGATCTAAGAGAATGCTTGGCTTGTCCCAGTCTAAGTACATAGACTCCATTGTCAAAAGATTTGGCATGGATAATTTCAAGAGAGGTCTTATATCGATAAGACATAAAATCTCACTTTCTAGGAGTATGTCCCTAAAGACTCCTGAAGAAATGGCAGACAAGGATAAGATACCCTATGCCTCAGCTATAGGGTCTATCATGTATGCTATAATATATACCAGGCCTGATATATACCAGGCCTGATATAGCACATGCTCTAAGTGTCACGAGCAAGTATCAGACAGATCCAGGTTTAGAATACTGGAAGGTAGTAAAGTGTATCATTAAGTACTTGAGAAGGACTAAGGATCTTTTACTGGTGTATGAGGAGGTCGCCTCCATGCTGAGGGCTACACTAACTCGATATTTTAGTCTGATATTAATGATAGCAAGTTAAACATAGGGTATATTTTCATCCTAAATGGAGGAGCAGTAAACTGGAAGAGTTCCAAGTAAGATATTACTGCTGATTCGACCATAGAGGCGGATTACATTGCTGCAGCAGAAGTAGCAAAAGAAGGAGTATGGATAAAAAAGTTCATTATAATATGGGAGTCATACCAAGCAGTGTGGAGTTGATTCCCATATACTGCGACAGCGATAAGGTGATATCTCTAACAAGGGAACCCAGGTCTCATCAGAATTGTTCTGAGGAGGTTTCATATAATTAGAGCGATCATGACCCGAAAAGATATAGCAATGGAAAAAATTTCATCCAAAGATAACATTGTAGATCCACTGACAAAGTCACTAGTTCAGATTATATTTAGGCATCACAGGGGTTTGATGGGGATCGACACACATAAGTGATTGGCTTTAGGTCAAGTGGGAGATTGCTAGTTATATGTGCCTTGTAAGCCAATCACGTGAGTGATGACACATGTAACACATTGCATGTTCTTTTTCTTATGATTAATATTGGCATATATTCACATTATATTATCTGTTGCATATATATATTGTGATGTCCTTGGCTTTGTGTAATGGGAATCGGATTGTGATTAGATCACGATAATGAGATTAGTTCACCATTAAACATGAATCCTAAATAATCTCAATCATAGGTTACTCAAGAGGGACATCAAAATAATCAGACCGACCGATATACTATATACCCATCCATATGATAGAGGCGGCTAGTCTCATAGCCACTTGTGTGGAGACACTAAGGATATAGTATAGGTGCTCATTGGAGAATGAATTCACTGATTGATCTGTTTATGGAATGTTGTATAGTTAAAGATACCTAATGTCGACGGTGATTTCATAGTCCTAGTTGTGTATCTAGTCCTTTGACTTGAGACACCAAGGATGCTTTGTATGAGTACTCCTTTCTTTGACACCGCACTTTGGTTTGGAAAGCTCCAGATCCGTATAGTTGGTTATCGGATTGATAGCCAACCTTACGAAGGCAATTGAGTGTCAATAGAGGATCATTCACTCTCTATATCATAAGAGAAATATCTCATATGTGCTTGGATAAATCCGCCAAGGTCATTCGGATTGAGAGAGAAAAAGTTCTCCAGAGAGAATAGAGCAAGACAAGATTCCATATGTGACCTAACGATATCATGTCCAATATATGGTCTCGGGATATTAGTTGGATGAGAGATTATAGATACATGGTAACGTGGGATGACGTCCGATGGATTTGATCCCTCCTGTCTGCTTGGAGATTATGACATAGTGACCTACGTCCATAGTTGATAAGTCAAGTGAATTATTTGGGGATAATAATTCACTATATCAGAGTCGATGGGAGTGACTCAGCCGACATCGAGCCTAGATGGTCACACACATATGGTAGATGCTTCGTGAATAAAGGATTATATGGAGATCCAATTAGCCCCTATTCTCATTAAATGAGACTCTATGTTGATGGGCTCCTTGCTTAAGGCCCAATTAGAGACCTAAAGAGATTATTGGATAGAGATCCAATAATGCAAAGTTAGTAGGTTATTGGATGGAGATCTAATACCCACTAGAGTCCTAGGGTTTTGGTGGCTCTCTATAAATAAGAAGAGAGACTCATGGTCGATAAGCTGACTTTGGCCTCTCCCTTCTATTCTCCTCCCTTCTGCAAGAGTTGCGAGTCTAAATTAGAGGAGTTTTGTTGTAAAGATCCATCATGTGGATACCGCTAGAGGAAGACACTTGACTTCCTTCGTTCTCTCCATCGGATCCGGAATACAGGATATATAATCTCCCTAGGTAAAATCAATCTCTCACATCGTGGTTTTTTCAATTTTTGCGTTTTCTTGTGACCCCAATCTTTGCACGATAATTTGATGCGTGGGAAATCGATATTTATTTTGATTTGTGCATGTGATTCTCCCGTTGAGATTTCCCAATAGAACCACCCGTGCCGAATCTTTCTATTGACCCACCTAGTGGCGGGTAAACCGCCCTGCGATTTTTTGGGTATGTTTGATTTTGGCTCAAAATCTGAAGCCACATGGGGCCTATAAATACCCTAACTTTTCTTACATTCAACATAATAATATTAGATATTATATTCTGAGAAAATTTTATATAAGAATTATAAGAAGAAGGAAAAGGGTAAAGGAGTGATCAAAGAGTATAATCTTGTCTCCCTTATAAGCAAAGTATAAGGGTTTGGTCTTCACCCAAAGAAGATCGGCGGTGGACGCTAGCGTGCCTCAAGAAGGAGGACTCGAGAGTGGATGTAGGCCGTTGGCGCTAAAGTACTATAAAATTATGAGTGTTTTTTTACTTTCATTGCTTACATATTTTTGTATTGATGCTTCCGATTTAACTCAAATGAATCGAAACTTAACACTTACATATCCTCGAGTGAAATATCGAGTGATGAGGACCTTCAACTTTTGATAAATGAACCAGAAAAATTAACGAACTTAAACCTTAAAAATAATGTAAAGATGGACAAAATCTCTTACTATGAATGCAAGAAGCCGAGGAGCTCTAAAGATCAAATGCACAACCAAGAAGTGGATAACTTTACTCTCACGGCCATCAATAATGAGGTTAGTGATTCATTAAGTATTTTTTTAAATTATTAAATATGCTTCATGATTTGTTTGATGAATTTAAAAAACTTAGTAAATCTTTTAAGTTACTTAAACATGAATATAATTTGTTAGTTGGTAAAATTGATGAAATGCATGAGTTATTAGCATCACACAATCCTAGTTCTAAATATGAAATGCTAGACAACATTAAAGAAGAAAATATCATACTTAAGACAACGTTAGAAAATTTTGAAATTAGTAATAAATCCTTGAATATGATCCTTGCCAATAAGGGTCATATTAATAGAAGAAATGAAATAGGCTTTGTGGGTAATACCTAACAAAAGTTAACTATTTTTGTTAAACGACCAACCTTAAATGTGTCACCAAGAATTAAGTATAATTTTGGTAGATACATATACAAATGTTCATTCAAAAACTATAGTCCTCAGTTTGGGTTCCTAAAGGAACCATAAACAATCTTATGCCATTAGAGAAAATGGAAAGAACATTATGTTATTAAAACCTCTAATAAAGTTGTGTTAATAAGGCTAGGAGCTTGTTTACTAAATAAGTTATTGAAATAATTATTGAAATTAAAATTATTATTAAATCTTTTAATAGGTCATTATTATATAATTAATATTAATGATACATAGTATACAAGTATGAAAATCAATTAGAACCAAGAACCTTATAGATAAAATAGTTATTTAAAAAATCAAATTTTATTAAAAATATTTTAAATTTAATATTGATTGATGAAATTGTGTTGAATGAAATATTGATTTATGAATGATATAATTTAAATGAGAGAAAATCATGTTTCATTGTATAGTATTTTGTAAATTAAAATATATTTAATGAGAATGAAATGAATCATATGTAACTCACTATAAATTAAAAAATATTTAAATAAATTTTCATTGAAAAATATTATAATGATGTTGAAATTTTAAATAAATTTTGATTATGATTTTTAATTTTCAATGAATGCATTTTGAAATAAATTTAAAGAAGAACAATTATTCTTGAAATAATTTTTATTCTATTAATCCTTCAACTAGAGATAAATAATATTATTGAATTTAGAGAATTTGAAGAAAAATATTATCTTTCATTGAATTGTTCAAAAATAAATTTTGATTATGATTTTGGATAAGTTTTCAAATGATTTTATTTTAAAAAGATTAATGAATAGACTATGTTCTTTTATAACTCTCTTGAACTAGGAAATTGATTTTGACAATTTGATAATTTGAACTCGAATAAATTATTATCATAATTTTGGCAAGCTTAGAAAATAAAACTTGAAAATCTTTTAATTTATCAAGAAGAGATTTATTAATCTAAAATTTTAATATTCATGAATATTTTTAATATTTTTCTTGATTATATGTATGAATCAATTATTATTTTATAATTTTTTTTTAAAGTTGAAAATTATGTATTTATGAATATTTCCTTAATAATGACTTATATTGAAATATTATCAAGATAATTCTTCTTTAAATAAAATATGATTTATGATCTTAATGAATTGATATTATCAAGACTCATTTATTATTTACAAAAAAAGAAAGAAACTTATTAAATGAAATTATGTCTTTTGATATTCAGAAATTTGATTTTATCTTTAATGACATGATCTCCTTGTATTTTTGACATAATTTTAATATGAATGCTAAGAAGAAATTATGCTATTATATTTCTTTCTTGATAATAACAAAAAAATTTACAATAACAGAAAAAGGGAGAGATAAAACTATTAATATGATTAGAAGTAAATTGGATATGATAATCTTGAATGAGAAATAATTTGCTTGGAAGAATATTTAGAATTTTCTAAATACATGTAAAATACTTGATTTACAATTTGAGATTGATATATTATCAGGTCTTCATATGAAATTCTTGATATTTTTTATCAAAATTTACAATAGATGATTTTTGGCTATACTTGAAATTACATGAGATGATTTTAAATGCATCGATAGCTCTTAAACTTTTTAATCTCCTTAAATATATTAAAGTTTTAAGCTTAATTTCAAAATTCGCATCTATAAAATTTACATCTTTAAAATTGAGCAAAAAACATAGGGTATATTTTCATCCTAAATGGAGGAGCAGTAAACTGGAAGAGTTCCAAGTAAGATATTATTGCTGATTCGACCATAGATGCGGATTACATTGCTACAACAGAAGTAGCAAAAGAAGGAGTATGGATAAAAAGTTCATTATAATATGGGAGTCATACCAAGCGGTGTGGAGTTGATTCCCATATCATGACAATGATAAGGTGATATCTCTAACAAGGGAACCCGGTCTCATCGGTAATTGTTCGAGGAGGTTTCATATAATTAGAGCGATCATGACCCGAAAAGATATAGCAATGGAAAAAATTTCATCCAAAGATAACATTGTAGATCCACTGACAAAGTCACTAGTTCAGATTATATTTAGACATCACAGGGGTTTGATGGGGATCAGACACATAAGTGATTGGCTTTAGGTCAAGTGGGAGATTGCTAGTTATATGTGCCTTGTAAGCCAATCACGTGAGTGATGACACATGTAACACACTGCATGTTCTTTTTTCTTATGATTAATATTGGCATATACTCACATTATATTATCTATTGCATATATATATTGTGATGTCCTTGGCTTTGTGTAATGAGAATCGGATTGTGATTAGATCACGATAATGAGATTAGTTCACCATTAAACATGAATCCTAAATAATCTCAATCATAGGTTACTCAAGAGGGACATCAAAATAATCAGACAGACCGATATACTATATACCCATCCATATGATAGAGGCGGCTAGTCTCATAGCCACTTGTGTGGAGACACTAAGGATATAGTATAGGTGCTCATTGGAGAATGAGTTCACTGATTGATCTGTTTATGGAATGTTGTATAGTTAAAGATACCTAATGTCAGACGGTGATTTCATAGTCCTAGTTGTGTATCTAGTCCTTTGACTTGAGACACCAAGGATGCTTTGTATGAGTACTCCTTTCTTTGACACCAGACTTACAGGTTTGGAAAGCTCCAGATCTGGTATAGTTGGTTATCAGGATTGATAGCCAACCTTACGAAGGCAATTGAGTGTCAATAGAGGATCATTCACTCTCTATATCATAAGAGAAATATCTCATATGTGCTTGCTCAGATAAATCCCTGGCCAAGGTCATTCGGATTGAGAGAGAAAAAGTTCTCCGGTAGAATCCGATTAGAGCAAGACAAACTGATTCCATATGTGACCTAACAGTATCATGTCCAATATATGGTCTCTGGGATATTAGTTGGATGAGAGATTATAGATACATGGTAACTGTGGACAGACAGGTCTGATGGATTTGATCCCTCCTGTACCGTTTGGAGATTATGACATAGTGACCTAGTACGTCCATAGTTGATAAGTCAAGTGAATTATTTGGGGATAATAATTCACTATATCAGAAGGAGCTCTGATGGGAGTGACTCATAACCAGCTCGATATCGAGCCTAGATGGTCACACACATATGGTAGATGCTTCAGCGAATAAAGGATTATATGGAGATCCAATTAGCCCCTATTCTCATTAAATGAGACTCTATGTTGATGGGCTCCTTGCTTAAGGCCCAATTAGAGACCTAAAGAGATTATTGGATAGAGATCCAATAATGCAAAGTTAGTAGGTTATTGGATGGAGATCTAATACCCACTAAGGCAGGAGTCCTAGGGTTTTTGGTGGCTCTCTATAAATAAGAAGAGAGACTCATGGTTGATAGGCTGCAGCTTTGGCCTCCCCCTTCTATTCTCCTCCCCCCTTCTGCGCAAGAGTTGCGAGTCTAAATTAGAGGAGTTTTGTTGTAAAGATCCATCATGTGGATACCGCTAGAGAGGAAGACACTTGACTTCCTTCGTTCTCTCCATCTGGATCCGGAATACAGGGATATACAATCTCCCTAGGTAAAATCAATCTCTCACACATCGTGGTTTTTTCAATTTTTATGTTTTTCTTGTGACCCCAATCTTTTGCACGATAATTTGATCTGCGTGGGAAACTGATATTTATTTTGATTTATGTTGTGCATGTGATTCTCCCGTTGAGATTTCCCAATAGAACCACCCGTACCCAGGAATCTAGGTACTTTCAGCAATTGACCCACCTAGGGTCGGCGGGTAAACCGCCCGTACCCGATTTTTTTGGGTATGTTTGATTTTTGGCTCCAAAAATCTGAAGCTACATGGGGCCTATAAATACCCTAACTTTTCTTACATTCAATATAATATTATTAGATATTATATTCTGAGAAAATTTTATATAAGAATTATAAGAAGAAGGAAAAGGGTAAAGGAGTGATCAAAGAGTATAATCTTGTCTCCCTTATAAGCAAAGTATAAGGGTTTGGTCTTCACCCAAAGAAGATCGACAGTGGACGCTAGCGTGCCTCAAGAAGGAGGACTCGGGAGTGGATGTAGGCCGTTGGCGCTAAAGTACTATAAAATTATGAGTGTTTTTTTACTTTCATTGCTTACATATTTTTGTATTGATGCTTCCGATTTAACTCAAATGAATCGAAACTTAACACTTACATATCCTCGAGTGAAATATCGAGTGATGAGGACCTTCAACTTTTGATAAATGAACCAGAAAAATTAACGAACTTGAACCTTAAAAATAATGTAAAAATGGACAAAATCTCTTACTATGAATGCAAGAAGCCGAGGAGCTCTAAAGATCAAATGCACAACCAAGAAGTGGATAACTTTACTCTCACGGCCATCAATAATGAGGTTAGTGATTCATTAAGTATTTTTTTTTAAATTATTAAATATGCTTCATGATTTGTTTGATGAATTTAAAAAACTTAGTAAATCTTTTAAGTTACTTAAACATGAATATAATTTGTTAGTTGGTAAAATTGATGAAATGCATGAGTTATTAGCATCACACAATCCTAGTTCTAAATATGAAATGCTAGACAACATTAAAGAAGAAA
Organism: Ensete glaucum; assembly: GCA_021527575.1. Classification (NCBI taxonomy): domain Eukaryota; kingdom Viridiplantae; phylum Streptophyta; class Magnoliopsida; order Zingiberales; family Musaceae; genus Ensete; species Ensete glaucum. The sequence continues at coordinate 18,973,340 of CM038554.1, forward strand.
ATATCATACTTAAGACAACGTTAGAAAATTTTGAAATTAGTAATAAATCCTTGAATATGATCCTTGCCAATAAGGGTCATATTAATAGAAGAAATGAAATAGGCTTTGTGGGTAATACCTAACAAAAGTTAACTATTTTTGTTAAACGACCAACCTTAAATGTGTCACCAAGAATTAAGTATAATTTTTGTGGTAGATTACGACATATGGCTTACAAATGTTCATTCAAAAACTATAGTCCTCAGAAGTTAGTTTGGGTTCCTAAAGGAACCATAAACAATCTTATGCCATTAGAGAAAATGGAAAGAACATGTTATGCCTAAATTAAAACCTCTCATAATATAAAGTTGTTTCCTAATAAGGCTAGGAGCAATAAAAATAATTTGAAAGTAGATGCTCAAGTCATATTACTGAGATCTAACACTCCTTCAAGCTTACTAGCCTAAGTAGTAATAAGAAAATTATTGAAATTAAAATTATTAACAATAAATCTTTTAATAGGTCATTATTATATAATTAATATTAATGATACATAGCTAGAGTATACAAGTATGAAAATCAATTAGAACCAAAGAACCTTAGTTATTATAAAACATATTTTGAGTGAATGCTAAAATCATTGGCTTGTTTAAATGTAAAGACTATTATTAAATAGCTCAAATATTGACAAAGTCTATAGAATGATTGATTTAAATGATTGAAATGCTATGATTGAATGATTGTGTTGAATGATATAATTTTAGCATAGAACAATATAGAAAAGTGAGAGAAAAATCATGTTTCATTGTATAGTATTTTTGTAAATTAAAAATATATTTAATGAGAATGAAATGAGCATGGTAACTCACTATACTAAGTCCAAAAATCATTGGAATTTAAATAAATCAAAGTTTTCATTGAAAATATTTTATTATAATGATGTTGATGAAATTGTGTTTTTAACTTTAAATGACATTGCATTCTTGAAATAAATTTCAAAAGAAGAACAATTATTCTTGAAATAATTTTTATTCTATTAATCCTTCAACTAGAGATAAAATAATACTATTATTGTTTAATCTCTTAAACAACAAAAATGGATTAGAGAATTTTAGCTATTGAAAAATAATCTATGATGCTTTCATTGAATTGTTCAAAAAGTAAATTTTGATTATGATTTTGGATAAGTTTTCAAATGATTTTATTTTAAAAAAGATTAATGAATAGACTATGTTCTTTTTATAACTCTCTTGAACTAGGAAATTGATTTTGACAATTTGATAATTTGAACTCGAATAAATTATTATCATAATTTTGGCAAGCTTAGAAAATAAAACTTGAAAATCTTTTAATTTATCATCTAAGAAGAGATTTATTAATCTAAATCATGTCTTTAATATTCATGAATGTATTTTGATATCAATATTTATCTTGATATGATTTATTTGAAAACTCATAATGACATAACTTATCACCAAAATTAGTATTTTTTTAAATTTATGAAAAGTTGAAAATTGAAAGAGATTTGTATTATCATGAATATTTCCTTAATTTTTTTACTTGACTTATATGTTATGGGAATCACATTATTAATTTTTATAATTTTCTCTTTTAAATAAAAATATGATTTATGATCTTAATAATATTAATTGAAATTATTATCAAGATCATTCTTCTTTATTAAAAAGATTTATCTTGGATGAATTGATATTATCCCCTAAGACTCATTTTATTATTTACAAAAAAAAAGAGAAAGAAACTTATTAAATGAAATTATGTCTTTTGATATTCAAAAATTTGATTTTATCTTTAATGACATGATCTCCTTGTATTTTTTGACATAATTTTAATATGAATGCTAAGAAGAAATTATGCTATTATATTTCTTTCTTGATAATAACAAAAAAATTTACAATAACAGAAAAAGGGAGAGATAAAACTATTAATATGATTAGAAGTAAATTGGATATGATAATCTTGAATGAGAAATAATTTGCTTGGAAGAATATTTAGAATTTTCTAAATACATGTAAAATACTTGATTTACAATTTGAGATTGATATATTATCAGTTCTTCATATGAAATTCTTGATATTTTTTATCAAAATTTACAATAGATGATTTTTGGCTATACTTGAAATTACATGAGATGATTTTAAATGCATCGATAGCTCTTAAACTTTTTAATCTCCTTAAATATATTAAAGTTTTAAGCTTAATTTCAAAATTCGCATCTATAAAATTTACATCTTTAAAATTGAGCATTCTTGTGATATGATATTTTTTTTATTTCTCTATCTTGATTCTATTTTTCACACAAAATGGAGAAAGGAAATCACTAACATTTCAAGAGATAAATAAGTATATTAATTATATTTTTTATCTCTTGAAATGCTAGTGATTTCCTTTCTCCATTTTGTGTGAGCAAAAAGGTAGATATATTAATTATATTTTTTATCTCTTGAAACTGATTTTGATGATTTTGAAATTGAATGAGTGATTTACCTATATCATGATTTTGATTTCTTAGAATTACAACTTAAAATCTTTTATAAATCAAAATATTTTGTTATGTGTTCTCATATTATTTAAAAAGAAATTTTTATACAAATCATAAACTTGATAACTTGAGATTTCTTATAAATAAATCAAGAGATTTTATTTTATTTATTTTTCTTATAATTTATCTCTTGATAATCAAAATTTGCCTTCATAAATTGAATATCTCATTACCGTATTAATTTTTCTTGATATATTTCATGCGATGATTAGTATATTTCTTGATTTATTTCTTAAAAATGATATAATAGGTAAAAATTTGCACTATTCTAACCATCCCTTCTTTTTGACGATAACAAAGGGGGAGCAAAACTTGTTAGCTTATAAAATTGCTAACGTGAACAATGCAAAGAAAGCAAATATTTGCTAGCTTGCACTTCTCAAAAGAGAAGAATGAATTCATTAGCTTGCATGTTCTAAAGTAATGAAAAATTTATTAAATTGCTAAGCTTTCATATATGAAAAACTTGCTAATTGCATTTCTCATTTTGTTGATGACAATGAGGGAGAAGGTATAATGATGTGAAATCATATATAATGATCATGCATGTAATGATGATTTTAAAAATCTACATAAAGATAATGATTTGTTATTATTCGGATTTATTTGCTATATTTTCTTGAAATTTATATGAGAAAAATTTGTTGAGCTCGTATTCGAAATTTTATATATACAAGATTGAGGTTGAGATCTAGAAATGTTAAATCATGAAAATATATAAATTGCTAATATAGATTTCATGAAATGAAGCCTTTTGTGATAACATTTTTTTTGAAAACTTTCTCCATGATTTTATCTTATTATTTTCAAAAAAATAAAAAATTACATGAAGATGTGCCATATTTGAAATTTAAAAAAGATAATTTTTTATATCAAGAGAAGACTTTTGCTACATTTGAAATACATAAGTAATATTTAAATATCTTAAACTTTTGAGCTCATCCTAGTATTGCCCTTAAAATTTATTAACACCTCTTTTCCCTAGATTGGGAACTCTCTAAGAATGCGTCGGGAGCTCGTTGAGGATATCGGGAGTTTACCAAGATTGTGTAAGAGAGTTCGCCAGAATGTCATAGGCTTAGCTGATTTTGCCTAAGCCGTGCGACACCCATGCGTGTCCATCCGCAAAGGTCAGCCCTCCTCGAGATCTCCTAGAGTCCCTTAGACTTACAAAAGAGAAAACAGGCCAGAAGAAGCAATTCCCACAGGATCCACAAGCAACTACTCAAGCAAACACTTTATAAAGCCAGATACAAATTACACCCATGGACATTACAAACTCAGAGATGTTGCACACAAAGGATAATGGTCCATTACAGACCGAAGTCCCCATAAGTGCTTACAAAACACACTCATATTTATAAGCCAAAAAATTGGCCACAAAACAAACCAAAATAAGGCTGCTAAACCTACTGCAAGCCCGCTACTTGCTGTACAAGGTATGTACATAAACCGAAGGACAAGGACAAATATGAGCATTTCATCGAACACCTTATTTACATTGTTGTCCGTGACATTCTCCCCCACTTATTCCTTCGACATCCTCATCGAAGGTACTGTAGACGCTGCATCTCCTCGCATTATGTTGAATCTTCAATCTTCTGCTTTGGCTATAATATGCCCCTTTGGCTCCCAGCCGCTCTCCGCTGCTGTTGTTGAGTAGTCGAACTCTGATCCGTCATACTGCTTTAACTCACCAATGACTGAATCTAGTGTGGGGTCGGCTGAGTTATGCTGATCCTTGTTGGTTCTCGCAGATCCTTTTGATGAAGGAAAAGACCTGCCTTATTATGCGTCAATATCGCAGTATACCCATATTATTTGAACTGGGTAGATGCTTGTTAGAACTTTAATGAGCATCGCCTCACAGAGTTTAAGGTTTTTAAGATCCTTCCTCCATAATGTTTGCCCATTGATCCTTCTTCCATGTTTAGTTGTCACTTCCAAGTATATTCGCATTACTCCCGCTTTCGATTAGTCAATTTAGAAATGAAACGGACAATCTACTCTCAGTAGTGCTGATCACCAATGGTGAGGATTTGACAACTATTGGTACAATGAATATGAAATGTTTAGGGTCATAGAGTGGTTGCAGGACTGGGTACGCCATTTATCATGCGTAGTGTAGGATGGATGGTTCATCATTTCTGTTCATGGTACACAGTGAACCATTTTGATAGCTTAGCATGATAGGCAGTATATACTTTTTTATTTTTCTGCATCATTACCTGTCTGGAGTGAATACAAATATGTAAAGTAACCAGAAAGCTTGGAACTGTATGTTTTTGATAGTTTAGCATTTTGTTATTAGTTCTTTTCTATACAAAAGCACAGCAAATTGGGATGCATAAACTAAGTCACAGATCTAATGGGATACAATGATTTTGGTAAATGTGGCTTCATATATTTGATGCCCTCAATAGATTTATTGTAGCTCATCGTAGACATATTGCTGACAGTGGGAGAATGGCATGTTGGTAGTATGATTTTTGTTATTGCTTGAGGTAACCAAGATCTGTTGATGATATTTGCATTGGCATGTGTAGGTGGTTCTTGATGGTATTTTGATCATAAAATGAAGAGTTAAACTTTGCATTTGTGCTACCACTTCCTATCTATAGTGGTCATTCCTAGGTTGTCTAGGAACAGGCTGCATGCATAAATTTTATTGGGTACTAGTCAATGTTGACTTTAGTCATCTATTGTAGGAAACATGTCTACTGAGTGTTAGACTTTTGGTGTTTGAGTGCATACCACGCTCACAGGTAGCAAGAGATGTGATTAATAGATTGCTGCACATATTCCACAATCAAATCTAAATCATTTTTAGTGCCTTTTAGTTGGCTTAATGCATCAATATTTATGAGCCTCACTACACCTTTTCCTCTCTGGTGCCCTTTAAGGTGTCCGTGAGATCAGTCAACTAGTCATTCGGTTTTTTAGATGTGTTGATGAGACACTCTGTTCCGCGAGATTACAATATTATCCTTTTGTTTTGTGCTTGGAAAACATCTTTTTTTATTTGCAATTTTTAGAAGTAATAGTCAAGTGTTAACTGCCAAATGAAAATTTGAATCTAACAATCAACAATATATGTATATTTCTGAATATCAGGAGTATGAAAAATATAGATGATTTCTTACGCTTCTTATAATCTATAACATCATAAAATATATTATGCTTCTGCAGAAATATCTGCTACTTATGGAATCTTAGGTGTTAAATTGTGGACTCATGATTGAAAAGACAACTTCTGAACTTAGAGATGTTGTAGCAATACATTATGCTTGCAGTTATTCCCTTATTGTAGGGCAAGTGCATCTTACAAAAGTCTTGCTATGACTATTAACAAAAGTTGTTTTCTCCTTTTCCTGCACGTTCAAGTTTGCTTTTGGGCTAATCTTCCTCAGCATAAAAGTTGTAAATATGGGTTGCTTACTAGGAACAAGGTTTTTAATATCGTATTGTATTAGTTTATTGAGCGGTATGCTAGGGCATACCGAGCGGTATTGCTGTCAGTCGCCTACCTTGATAAAGTCGAGGCAAGCCTTTACCAAACCTCAGCATACAAAATCCAAGAGCGATGGGGAAGAATGGTTGTTGCCTTTACCAAACCCGTCTCATCTACACACACCAAATTCCCTAAAGTCGGTTGTCGCTAGTTGGCTGCTGTCGGCGTGCAAGTATCCTAGGACCTCTTCCTTCGTCGTCGACTGTGACCTCCTCGACCACAGTGGCCACGGTCCCTTTGCCACCCTATCCGACAATGATTGCTTCCCCTATGAGAAGTTCCACCCCCTCTACTCGCGCGAGGATGCGGGTGACGACTTCAACTCCAAGTTGCCGAGGTACGATGAGGACCCACCCCCTATCGTGGTTTGCCCGCCGGAGCGCTTCTTCGTGTCACTCGCCATATCCAACTCCCTCCTCTGAGATGCTAGATCGAGCGCTATAGTCTCGACTTCCTCGCCTTCCTGCTCCTCTTGTACGTTAGATCTCGAGCCAAATACTTGATACCGTCCAATAGCGGGCGGTCCGCATGTCGATCAGCTGGCGGATCGGTATGTACCACACTGTCACGGGCTTTAGCTGATTTTACCTAAGTCGTGCGGCACCCATGCGTGTCCGTCCGCAAAGGTCAGCCTTCCCCGAGATCTCCTAGAGTCCTGTAGACTTACAAAAGAGAAAACGGGCCAGAGGAAGCAATTCCAACGGGATCCACAAGCAACTTGCTTAAGCAAACACTTTATAAAGCCAGATACAAATTACACCCATGGACATTACAAACTCAGAAAGGTTGCACACAAAGGATAATGGTCCATTACAGACCGAAGTCCCCACAAGTGCTTACAAGACACACTCGTATTTACAAGCCAAAATCGACCACCAAGCAAATCAAACTAGGGCTGCTAAGCCTACTGCAAGTCCGCTTCTTGCTGTACAAGGTAGGCACACAAACCGAAGGACACGGGCAAACATGAGCATTTCATCGAACACCTTGTTTACATTGTTGTTCGTGACATTCTTCCCCACTTATTCCTTCGACGTCCTCGTCGAAGCCACTGTAGATGCTGCATATCCTCATATTTTGTTGAATCTTCAATCTTCTGCTTTGGTTGCAACACGCCCCTTTGGCTCCCAGCCACTCTCTGCCGTTGTTGTTGAGTAGTCGAACTCTGATTCGCCATGTTGTTTCAACTCACCAATGACTGAATCTGGTGTGGGGTTGGCTGAGTTATGCTGATCCTTGTTGGTTTTCGTGGATCCTTCTGATAAAGGGAAAAGACCTGCCTTATTATGCGCCAGTATCACAGTATACTCATGTTGCTTGAACAAGATGGATGCTTGTTGGAATTTTGACGAGCATCGCCTCACAAACTTTAAGGTTTTTTGACGTCCTTCCTTTACAATGCTTGCCCATTGATCCTTCTTCCACGTTTAGTTGTCACTTCTAAGTAGGTTCGCATCACTCCCACTTTCGATTGGCATTCAATTGGGAAATAGAGCGGACAATCTACTTTCAGTAGTACTGATCACCAATGGTGAGGATTTGACAACTATTGTCTTTCATAAGCTTTCTTAGAAGGGTCACTGAACTTATGCAGAGCTCCTCTGTTGGATAAGTAAGAGAACTGGGATACTTGACTTTACCTATTCTCTTAGTAGTTGAGAAGGCAAGGTTACTTGGCTTCGCTCACCTCCTCGAGTTAAGAGAATTGGGGTACCCAGTTTCGCCCATTCTCTTGAATTAAGAAGGCAAAGGTTACTCGATTTCGCTTGACTCCTCGAGTTTGTACTTCATGCATTGAGCTGGTTACTAACATTCACCTGCTCTTTGCTCACACTTTTGATGCACTTGAAGTGTTTGTACTCCTTGCATTGAGTTAGCTACTGTGATTCACCTTCTCACTGCCATTGAACTTTTGGAATACAAGAAGTTTCACTCGAAAAGAGCAAAAAGTTTACCCCAATTTGGAGTCCCCCAACTTGGAGTAAGTCTTTGATAAATCTGGTCACCTCTAGGATTGTACCATTTTCTCCATCACCTTTGCCGCCTATTCCTCTGAGTAGAAAGGTATATTACCACGTACTGCCTACTTCGTTCCTTCGTCGAGCACTCCTGCATCAACCCGAAGTCCCTCGCTTTTGGCTATCTTGATGAGAAGCCCATCGACACTGGTCTTATAAAGTTTCTTGGCCTTTGTCCTTCCGCCCTGTCTTGGTACTTGGAGTTTACCTTTGTATTCTCTACCTCCTTGGCCCCCTTTTATGACCAATGCTCTCCCTCCAAGAGAGCAAGGGATCGATGACTCCACGGAAGTCCCGTCTCTGTGGTACCATGGTGCTGCCAAGCCCATAGCACTACTATCCGTTACCTTGTATCTTCATCCCTTCCTTCGCGATCGATAGATCTACCTCTGTGACACTGTGGTGCTCCTCCGAGTCCACCTCCTTTGTAACTGATGCTTTGCTTTTGCGTAGCTGAGCCCCACTGGACTCGTCGTCGCTTCCTCGCCTCTTTCAATCACCTACTTCAACACCACTGTGTCTTCCTAGCAGTTCTCCTTGGTCGATGGAAAGATAGACTACAACTCTCATGCATGGCATCTGCCATCTTATTGCAGGGCTCACGTCGATTCTGTTCTCCTTAGCTTACTTCGTAGCAACGTTCGCTTACTCAGCTTTGTCCTCTAACTGGTCGGGCTCCTTTAAGCGAATGTGAGCACTGAAGCAGTCCAACTCTCCAACCGCTCCGATCATACCTTTATAGAATCAAGTCCCCTCTATAAGACTCACTGGTACTTGCAATCTAACTTCTCCCTTGGTGGTACATAGCCCCCATATGCTGATGACCAAGGCTTTCAACTGATGCAAACTTCGATGCATACACACGAAAGACCCACCTCTGTGGTACCATGACATTCACCCCTTGAATCCATAGCCCTTCTTGTCGTTGTATTATTCACCGAAGTGGAGCTCCCAGCAGCTCTTGATCATTCACATGATCACGTCCCCCTCTATGGGACTCACTCGTACTTGCACTTAGACTTCTTCGGTGGTACACAACCCCCATATGCTGATGACTAAGGCTTTCATCCAATGTAAGCTTCGATGCACACACGAAGACCCGCCTTTACGGTACCATGACATTCACTCCTTGAATCCATAGCCCTTCTTCTTATTGTGTCGTACACCAAAGTGGAGCTCCCAGTAACTCCTCCGCATGATCTTATCCCTCACGAGACAGGATTGTCTGTATTACCACAAACTATTCCACCATGATCCACTGCACCATGTCGTCTCCTGGTGACATCTCCATTACATACAGATTCTCATATGATGAACTCGGACTACGACTTCTCCACGTGTGGCCTTCGCCAAAAAATTTACCCCAACTTGGAGTCCCCCAACTTGGAGTAAGTTTTAATAGATTTGGTCACGTCTGGGATTATATCGTCTTCTATATCACCTTTGCCGCCTACTTCTCTGAGTAAAAAGGTACAATACCATGTATTGCCTACTTCGTTCCTTGGTCGAGCACTCATGCATCAACCTGAAGTCCCTTGCTTTCGGCTATCTTGATAAGAAGCCCATCGACACTGGTCTTATGAAGTTCCTTAGCCTCTGCCCTTCTGCCCTGTTTTAGTACTTGGAGTTTGCCTTTGAATTCTCCACCTCCTTGGCCCCTTTTACGACTAATACTCTCCCTCCATGAGAGCAAGGGATCAATGACTCCACGGAAGTCCCACCTCTGTGGTACCATGGTGCTGCCAAGACCATAGCACTACTATCTATTACCTTGCATATTCATCCCTTCCTTCGTGATCGGTAGATCTGCGTCTGCGGCACTGTGACGCTCCTCCGAGTCTACCTCCTTTCTAACCGAGGTTTTGCTTTTGGGTAGCTGAGCCACACTGGACTCGTCGTTGCTTCCTCACCCCTTTCGACCACTTGCTTTAACACCACTGTGTCTTCCTAGCAGTTCTCCTTGGTCGATGGAAAGATAGAATGTAACTCTCATGCATGACATCCACCATTTTGTTGCAGGGCTCATGCCGATTCTGTTCTCCTTAGCTTCCTTAGTAGCAACGTTCGCTTACTCGGCTATGTCCTCTGACTGGCTGAGCTCTCTTAAGTGAATATAAGCACTGAAGTAGTCCAATTCTCTAGCCGCTCCGATCATACCTTTGTATAATCAAGTCTCCTCCATGAGACTCACTGGTACTTGCAATCTGACTTCTTCCTCGGTGGTACGCAGCCCCCATATGCTGATGACCAAGGCTTTCATCTGATGCAAGCTTCGATGCACACACATGGAAGACCTGCCTCTGCGGTATAATGACATTCACCCCTTGAATCCACAATCCTTCTTGTTGTTGCATTATTCACTGAAGTGGAGCTCCCAACAACTCCTGATCATTCATATGATTACGTCCCCCTCCATGAGACTCATTGGTACTTGTACTTGGACTTCTTCCTCGGTGGTACACAGCCCCCATATACTGATGACTAAGGCTTTTATCCAATGCAAGCTTCGATGCACACACGAAGACCCGCCTCTACGGTACCATGGCATTCACTCCTTGAATCTATAGCCCTTCTTCTTATTGTGTTGTACACCAAAGTGGAGCTCCCAGTAACTCCTGATCATACCTCCGCATGATCTTATCCCTCACGGGACAGGATTGCCTGTATTGCATTTCCACGAACTATTCCACCACGATCCGCTGCATCATGTCACCTCCTGGTGACATCTCCATTGCATACAGATTCTCATGTGATGAACTCAGACTATGACTTCTCCACGTGTGGCCTCTGCCAACACATCGTAGGGCCTCCGCCATCTCTAATTTTTAGTTCGCTCCCTTGGCAATTTACTTTCGTCCACCTACTCTTGGGTCACACCTGGATGAAGTATAGCTCTAGGATAGTCCGTCGCCCAGTAGCTCATGAAGTCCCCCTGACTTCGTTAGTTAGAATTGGTGCGCCATTGTCTAGATCCTGGGCCTATATCCCCTACCAGCACAATCTCTACTATGCACCACTTGTTCATAACAACTTGAATGACAACAGTGTGGCATATTCTTTAAGAGTACCCGCCTCTTCATCCTCTTGCCCCATGCTAAGGTCTCATGATCCCAACTTTGCCTTCACAAGTTGAATCACCTTAGTTACTCCGTCAAATTCATCTTTGAGGTAGCTTGCATGTGCCTCGAAGCTCCCTTCATCTTTGGCACCATGCAAGATAAGTTTGTCCCATCAGAATGAAGAACCCATGGAACGACATGATCCCACTCTTGCCTCTATAAGAGTACATGCCCTTGACCTCTGTCCAAGGAAAGCTCCGTGCCTCCACTCCATGTTTCATCTTCTATGTCGACTCCCTTCGTGCGGCTTGGTATACTTTACCCAGTTCCACCCAAGTCACTCCGCTCCTCGATTTGCATTGAGTTAATAGTGGCCCTCGCATCCACCATTCCATGGGTCAGCCCTCCGTTGAGTTCGATTTCTGCATCGACTCTAAGTGTGCCTTCATATGATGTTGCCTTGGATTGCTCCCTCACTTGATCTCGAAATGCATCCACCAATGCATTACCTCATTCGAGATCATGCGATGATTCCACGTCACTCGCTCGGTCCGTTGAGCTTTATGGAGATATTACCTTGAGAAACTCTTCCTCAATATGTGCGGTTCGTTGCACATGATTCTCCCTCTAGAGAACCAGGACTTATCCCTCTTGGATATTTGTCCTATTGGAGTAACTTTCCTCTTTACATACTTCCCACTAAAAGTTTTGGAGACCACCATCCCTTTTAGATTACTCCATCTTGCTAAACAACTTATGTTTTGTTCTACCCCTGCAAATGCACTTGCTAGATTGTGACCCTTCGCCGACAATACAGTCTCCACTGCACCCTTCAAGGTCTAGTAATGTGTCTAACTTATTACACATTTCAGCCACCTATAGACGTATTCTTTCCATGTCGAAGAGAAAGTTCTGATGCTCTATGGCGCCGAGTTCTGATCACGCCTTGGGATGGCCACAAACACTCTGTCGTCCGTGTATAAGCCTTTGCATGAATACTGAATCCTTCAAGTTAGCAATTCCCCTCACCTCTGTAAGATTTGCACAACTCTTTCGGTTATTACGTAACACCTCCCACTTTGCATGGTCTCATCTCTTACCAAGCGCCTCGCTTTACCTTGAGCATCGTCAAGTTTGGTTGCCAACGTCAAGCTATAGCTCGAACTCAACCGTCCCAATTTTTGTGCACTATACATTCTTCTTCGCTTGCTTGTCCTCATGGTGCCTCTCGCGCAAAGGGGTTGGTCATTCCTCTAAATGCCAAACCTGGATGCCCGCTCCTCTGAGCGACTCCTTTCCCTACATCTCAATGCCCATTTCCCCCAAATGGTTACGCGTGCTGACTATCCTCCACACAGCCCAACTAGGTCCCCCATGTTTGTATGGTGAGTGTTTCTGCGTATACTTGTCCTGCTCTGATACCACACTATCACGGGCTTAGCTAATTTTGCCTAAGCCATGCGGCACCCATGCATATTCGTCCACAATGGTCAGCCCTCCTGGAGATCTCCTAGAGTCTCTTAGACTTACAAAAGAGAAAACGGGCTAGAATAAGCAATTCCCATGGGATCCACAAGCAACTGCTCAAGCAAACACTTTATAAAGCCAGATACAAATTACACTCATGGACATTACAAACTCAAAGAGGTTGCACACAAAGGATAATGGTCCATTATAGACCAAAGTCCCCACAAGTGCTTACAAAACACACTCGTATTTACAAGCCAAAATTGGCCACAAAGTAAACCACAACAAGGCTGTTAAGCCTATTGCAAGCCCGCTACTTGTTGTACAAGGTATGTACACAAACCGAAGGACACGAACAAACATGAACATTTCATCGAACACCTTGTTTATATTATTGTCCGTGATAAGAAGAAGACCGAGACTTACCGGAATATTGTCGAGGGTAGCCGAAAAGCTTGCCGGGAGTTAGGATGGTCTTGTAATGGATGTTTGGCAATTATGATTATATTTAATTAAGTTATAATTAGCATCGTACAGGACTAACTATGATAAAAGGAATAGAGTTACAACCAGATGATGGGCCAATATCAAGCTTGGGCATCGGGCCGGGTTCGGACGATGTAATGGGATCTCACCGAAGTTCGCTAGGAGATTTACCGAAGGGATTCGGAAGCTCGCTGAGAACACATCAGGAGATCGTCGAAAGAAGACCGGAAGACTCATCGCAAGAATGCCAGAGGCTGCCGAATTGACGGGAGTTAGGTCTTGGTTTAGCTTGTTAGTCATTAAGTGTTGTAATCATTGAGTCGTAGTTAGGAAGTGAGTTCTAATTGAGTTGGATTTGGATGAAATTCAAATCACCTCAATCAGGCAACCAGGTCCACTATTGGAGTTTGATTGAGCTCAGGTTAAGCTCAATTGATTGACCAGAGGGTTGGTCAATATCAGGTTCAAGTCGAAATTCGAAAGTAAAGGGAATCACTTTTGGGAAAATTCTGACGGGTAAACCACCGGTGAGCAATGGGTGTACTGTCGCCGCCCAGGTATTCGGGCGGTTGACCACTTGGGCTAAGTGGTTGAACTGCCTATACCCAGGAATCTGGGTACTTTCGATAGTTAACCCACCTAGGGCCGGTGGGTAAACCACCCGTACCCTGGTGTTCGGGCTGTTGAGCTACTCTAGTCAATGGGTAAACTGCCCGTACCTGATTTTTCTAGGTATGTTTGATTTTTTGCTCCAAAAATCTGAAGCCGCTTGAGGCCTATAAATACCTCAAGTTTTCTTGCATTCAACATAATAATTTTGAGGATTATATTATAAGAAAATATTGTGTGAGAATTGTAAGAAAAAGAAAATGGGTAAGGGAGTGATCAAAGAGTGTAATCTTGTCTCTCATGTAAGCAAAGTGTAAGGGTTTGGTCTTCACCCAAAAAAGATTGATAGTGGACGCTAGTGTGCCTCAAGAAGGAGGATTCGAGAGTGGACGTAGGTCGTTGGCACCGAACCACTATAAAAATTATGAGTGTTTCCTTGCTTTTATTGTTTTCATATTTTTGTATTGACGCTTCTAATTTAACTTAACTTTTTAAAAGCAAAGTTTCCATGATAAGTTTTTTTCTTCAAATGTTGCTTATCTTTCTGGTTTTCTTAGCAACTTTCTTTCAATCACTTATTTATTTCACTAAGAACAAAAAGCTTCAGATTTCCTATCTTAGTTTAATCAAAAAAAATTCATCTATACTTAAAATTTACACTTACACTAATTCACACACAAACCCCACCACCCCCTTAGTGCCAATTGATCCTAACAACAGATCTCTTATAAAAGAGTGAAAAAAAATGCTTCTCTCATAAGCTTGAAAAAAAAAGTTGTAATTAGGGTAGTTAATCTTCACCCATTGAAAGAAAGATTAGTAATAAAGGTAGGTAGCCTCGAGAGAAAAGAAATCATGTGTGGATGTAGATTAAAAAGACTGAACCACTATAAATAAATTTGCATCCTTTCTTATGTCTATGACTTTTGATCATGATTATTTATTTATTATCACTCACTTTGCTAATAACTCTTACTCACATTCAATTTTTAGTTAATCATCTTTCTGATAAGTGCTTTTCTTAATTAAATTTTAAAATTGATTAAAATATTTTATAGTGTTAATTCACCTCCCACCCCCTTTTAGTGTCATTAACATCCTAGCAATTAAGATCAATGTCTTATTCTCTCATTTGGATAAACACCCAAGAAAGACATAATGACATTTTTGAATAATTAAGATGGTCACTTTATTATATGTTCTCCTATGTTCAATGAGATGAATTATACTTATTAAAAAATTAGAATGATAATTTTTTTATTTACTTGATTATGAGTTATGGTTTATTGTTAAAAAATATTTTTGAAAGCTTCCTAAAATTATAGACGATTTTAAAATGACAAAACCTTTTGAAGAATGTTTTGATTCTGAAAAATAATTATTTCACTGTAATGCTAAGGGGATGAATGATTTGTATTGTGGTCTAAAGCAATTAATTAGATTTTTACATGTTAAACCATTTTTGATATTTGACATACTTTAAAAATTACCCATAAAGGCATGAGTTTACTTGAGCATTTTACAATGATGTAATAGAATCTATCATGATATATTTACCTGATTCTTAGATATTGTTAATGGATTAAATACTCTGAGGTAAATCTTTTTCCAATCATGATCTATCAAATAAGATCTTTAGGTCACTTTCAAAGAATTGAGATGTAAGGATAACTACAAAAGGAGAAGAAAAGGACCTAAGCAATCTTTCATTTAAAGAACTCATAAGGTTACTGATAACCTATGAAATATTGTGCGAAGTATATGAAAAAGAAAAAGAAAACTTATCAGTAAAGGAATGGTCAAATGAAGAAAGCTTAGTAGATCGGAGTTGGAAGAGCAAACTACTAAAGAAGAAGTGACAAATTAAGCTCTTATGGCATTCAACAATAAGGTCACTGATTTTTGGAAGCTTCTTTATCATTTGAAGTACTACTTGAAGCATTTGATGACTTATATGATGAATTTAAAAAGATCAACAAAAAATATAGTTATCATGCATTATTTACTAATGAGTTTGATATATTAAAAAATATACATGATAAATAGATATCAAACATCTTGTACTCTTGTGAAAACACAGAATCATCTAATATTGAACATAAAAATGAGTTTTTCTAAAAATTATTAGAATTTTCTACTTTAGAAAATATAAAACATGACTTAATTACCATGAATGAAATCAAATGATAGTGATGATAAAATGGATACTCTTAAAAAGAAAAATATGTCTCCATAACAAACATAAAAAATTTTAAGACCGAAAATAAATCATTTGATATGATTCTTGCTAAAGAAGATAGTGTATTTAGACAAGAAAGTATTGCTTCTCGAGCAGTATTATGCATCATAAGCAAACCAAATTTATAAAAGGACCCATAAGGCATACTCATACACCACTTAAAATTAAATACAACTTTTATAGTGAGTTTGGTCATTACGCTTTCTCCTACTCTCTTAAGAGAAATAGTCATCTTAAATTAGTATGATTTTCTAAAAAAATCATAAGTAATTTAAAGCCAAAAGGTAAGAAAGATAGATCTAACTATGAAAGACTCAAAATTAAATGAGTACCTAAATTAATCTCCTCTTTCTTATAGATATGTCTCCAATCAAGGCTAAGAGTAAAAGATAATATCTTGATAGTGGATACTCAAAACATATGACTAGAAATCATATAAACTTCTCAAAGCTCAGTAGCTGAAATAGAGGATACATTACCTTTGGAGATAATAATAAAGAAGAAATCATTGACATTAGAAATATTAGTAACAAATCAAGTCTTTTGATTGAAGATGTATTTTTAGTAGATGGTTTGAAATATACCTTAATAAATATTAGCTAACTTTTTGACAAAAAAATATAAAGTTAAATTTAAATCTTATGCTTACATCATAAATCTGTCAAATAAGAATAGGTCTTTGATTACTTTAAGAAGTAACAATATTTATATTATTGATCTTAACGAATTGATGATGTAACTTGCTTTTCGATCTTGAATAATGATACATGGCTTTAGCATAGAATACTATGACATGCTAATATAAAATTAATTTATTAAATTAAAAATAAAAACTTATAAGTGGAATGTCTAAAATCAAGTTTATTAAATAGAATTTATTATGCATATTATTTAAGAAAATATATAAAGAGTAACTTCAAACCCAAAAATCAAATAAATATATCTAGACCACTATAACTAATTCACATGGATTTGGACCTATTGATATTATAAATCTAGGAGGTAGTATATATATATTTGAGATTGTTGATGACTACGATAGATGCACTTAGACATATTTCTTGGTATATAAAAATAAATATTTTTAATAATTTACTATTTTTTATAAATAAATTTAAAGTAAAATAAGTGTTTAAGTTTATCTATTTGTAATGATCATGGTGATGAATTTAAAAATTATGATTTTCAAGAGTTTTGTGATTCAAATGGATATGACCTCAACTTCTTCATTCTAAAAATTATATAACAAAATAGAGTTGTTGAGAGAAAAAATAAGAATTTATAAAAAAAATAGTTAGGACCATGCTCAATGAACATAATATTAGGATCAATTAGCACTAAGAGGGGTGGGGGGTTGGGTGAATTAGTACAACAGAAATAATATTTGTTTAAAAACTTTCTTTTAGAGAGTGTACATCGGAAGCTTTCTTTATATTTTGACAAAACTGATTTAAAGCTGATCTGAAAGAAGTAGAGAGATTAAGGCTCGTATCTAAATAGAGAGTGATTAAGAGCAATCAAATATAATAAGTAAAGTAATTAAAGCACACTTACATTTATAGTGGTTCGGCCTCAACCGGCCTATGTCCACTCCCCGAGTCCTCTTTATTGAGGCACATCGACATCCACTATTGATTTCCTTTGGGTGAAGACCAAACCCTTATAACTTGAGCTTATAAGGGAGACAAGAATTTTATAACTCTTAGCTCACTCCCTTCCTCTTTCCTTTTTCTTACAATTCACACAAGTTTTTCATAGAATTTTGATCCTAAAATTGTTGTATAGAATGCAAGAAAACTTGGGATATTTATAGGCCCCAAATGGCTTCAGAATTTAGAGCTAAAATTCAAACATATCCGAAAAACTTAGATACGAGCGGTTCACCCGCCAATGGTGTAGAAGCCGAAAGCACCCTAAAAACAAGGTACAGGCGATTCAGCCACCTGAAAACCTAGGCGATGGTAATACACCTGCTGCACACTGGCGGTTCAGTTGTCGAAATTTTTGGAAAAGTAGTTCCCTCCACTTTTTAAATTTCGACTTGAATCTTATATTGACCAATTCTCTGGTCAACTAATTGAGCTCAACCTGAGCTCAATCAAATCTCATAGTGGACCCGATTGTCTCTTTGAGTTGATTTGGATTCCTTCCAAATCACGCTTAATTTGGACTCAAACTGCTTAACGACCTCAATCCCGCAATCCTACAACCTCCGGTATTCCTTACGTGAGTCTTACGATTCTCTACCGATGATCTCCCGGTGTGTTCCTAGCAATCTTCTCGATACCTTCGGCGAAGTCCTAGCAAACTCCCGATGAGCTCCCACCACATCGTCCAAACCTTGGGCCGATGCCTAAGCTTAATCCTGGGTCCATGTCTTGTCTGTAACTCCTTTGCACCATCATGGTTAAACATGCATCACTTCCTCTAACAACACATGTTAGATTAAACAATCATCAATTAATTTTATTTCAAAATCTGAGATTTAACAATCTTCTCCTTTTTTTATCACGATAATTAATTGATGACAGAAGTTAAACCTTACTCCCCCTAAAAATCCATGCCATAATAAGGAAAACTTAAATTCAAGAGAACCACATACTATTGAATTCAAGTATCATGAAGCAATTAATATTTCAAGCAAATAGTCTTTCAAGGATTGTAATGAGACACTCATACCTCAACAAAAATTTACTTTTAAATTATTAAGTCATTAACTCATTAAGGATTTTTATGAATTTCAGAAATTTAAAAATCTCCCCGTAAGTTATTAACTATTTTTTCCTTTTATTTATCAACAAATAAAGAGAAATGCCCTTGTTACAAAAGTCATCAACATCTACTTCTCTCCCTTTATCATCAACAAATAGGTGAAATATAGGGCTAAGGATTTTAAGGGACATGAGTCTTTGCTCCCTCTTTGTAAACTACAATGTGGGTCATAAAGAATTTTTTTCCTCTTGTGAAAAAGAAGGAAAGAAAATAAGGGAGGAGTTGTAAAACATTATTAATAAGAGTTTTTAATTTTGTAGATGCAAATTTCAAAAAAAAAAAATGAAGATAAGCTTAAAAATCTAAGAAGATTCAAAAATCTAGGAGCTACTCATGTATTTAAAATCATCTCATGTAATTTCAAGTAAGCGTAGCAAATAAATCTGTAAAATAATAAAATATCATTTTTATATAAATTTTCTCCCCTTTTTGTGAACAATAAGATAAAAAATATGGAGAGAGTTTTCAAGATATTATCACAAAAAACTTAATCTCAAGTAATTCATATATTTTCATGATTTAGCATTCCAAGTTATCTTCTAAGAAAATCAAATTATTTTTTATTTAAAGATTTTGAAAAGATATCTGCTAATTAATGCTTAGCATAAATAACTATCAATGAGTTTGTAACATAAAGCATTAGAAGGTATTTCTAGGCAATAAGAGTTTATAAATAAGTAAGTTCATGCCACAAGGTGTAAAAATGAGTGCATCATGAGTATATGATTAGTACAAAATATCAAGTTCCACCAATTACAATTACTCAGATGGTGGTAATCCAAAATATCTAGATAAAGCATAGAGCTATCATTCAATCTGCTCCATCTTAGTTATTAAATCATCTTGGTGTAGCTCAATTCGTTATAATCAGTTCATAATAAACTCTTCAGAAAAAGAAGGTCCTAGCTACATCATAGGTGGTGCCTCAAGAAGACCAGTAGGAGGAGATGGGCTTCTCCTAAGGATAGGTGTCTCAGGTTCAGGTTCAGGTGGCGGAGAATCAGTCCTTCTAGGTAATCTAATCCATATATCATGTCTTTCAACACACCTAAATCTCCTTAAAAGATTCTTATTGATTATATTATACCTATCTATTTTAATGATTTCTTCATCTGGTGGAATGATTATGTCATGAGCATGTAATAGTCTAGTGATTAATCCACAATAAGGTAGTATTAAGTCTTTGGTTGTAAAATCAATCATGTTATGCCTTATGAGATACCCCAAGCAATTATCTTGTTCCTTCATTATCTAGTACATGGTACCTAGTTCCATTTGATTCAGTTTATCATTGTGAAATTGTTTTGGAAGTAAGAGTACTTTCGTATAGCAGGTGTCCACAACTTTTTGGTACAATAGCTATATTAGGATTTCTGAAAACAGTTCCTAAAGCTTCAGAGTAAGTTATACCTATAGAGTCCATATCCTATTGCCCCCTAAAATAACAACCATTTCTTTTTTAGGGATACCTATTAGGTTACAAATTAGATTATCTTTAATATCTATGTGGTGTCCTAAAAGATATGTAGAAGCTATTTCATTTTCATCTACATGCATGTTGTTATAAAATAATCTAATTAATCTTGAGTAAATTGGTTCATTTACTTGAAGAATGGGTAGGGCATCTAGATTTGCAAACCATTGAATGGCTCCATGTTTCCTAGGTCATCTAGATCAACATATTTCCTTTATGGACACTTTTAAATTTAAGGATTGGAAATTTCATAGCATGTTCATAGGAATAAAGAATATTGGTGTCATAGGTTTCTTTTAATTTCCTCTTTCCCTTGTCCCTTGAGGATCTTCTAGGGAACATTCTACATAAATTTTGTAAGAAAATTGATAAGCACAATCTTAATAGCTTGAGAGAAGTTTTAGAGAGTTACCTTTAGTTAGATCTTCTAGAGATAGGCAAAAATCCTTGGTTTTGAAGAGTAGGGAGTCTTCCTTCATTTTCTAGAGGAGAAAGAAGGAGTGAAAGGGGTTCTAGAGAGTGGTGAGAGTGCTTAGGGTCGGTTTCACCACCGGCACTAAGTGGCTTTTTATATTCTAGGACTTGGTCGGTTGAATCGCACACTGAGCAGTTCAGCCGCACAAGGTTTGGCGGTTTAGCCGTTGAACCAACAATTCCACCATTAGTACATGTTTTCCCTCTTTCTTTTTCCGTTTTAATTTTTAACTAAAATAATGTATATGTGCAACAAATAGCTCAAACTAATCAATGCATTTAACTTGACCTTGATCATCAAAGTTCCTCTAAAATTTTAGTGATTTTTCATAAGGTTTACTAACGCATCATCAATCAAGATTATTGTAATAAGATAATTAAATGAGAAAAGCATTTTCACATAAAGTCATCACAACAAGATATTTTTTAAACAAAATCCAATAATTTTTCTATGTTGAATGATTCTATCATGTTATCAAGAAAATTTTTTTTTGAAGAAAGATGATTTCATATATGATTTTTAGGTTCAAAATTAACATAAATCATCAACACAAGTCAATACAATCATATTAATCAATAGCCATCATCAAAATCTTCTTTTTATACAAATAACTTTTATTAAAGATAATTAAACTTTCTTTGTTCTAATTATAGTATGCAAGGGTTATGTATCATCAACATTAAATATAATAATAGTTTATTTTTATTTTTAATAAATAATCTTGTTAGTATTTAGGCTAGTGAGCTTGAAAGACTGTTAGATCTCAAGTTATATATCTTGTGCATCTAAAGCATTATTTGGGGCTCCTAGCTTTAATTTGAAAACAAACCTACAAGAAAGATATATTTGATTTAGGCACCTATTTTACATTGGGTCCTTCATAAAAGGTTTTATCTTTCTTTTCTAAGTGGTTTTTGTTATATAAAGTTCCCTGGGAAACTTAAACTAATTGGTGTGGACTACATTTTCTAAATAGATATTTGTTTGCCTTATATCCTAATTTTTCATAAAAATTACATTTGATTTTTTGTTACAAATTTAATGCATGTCCTTTTACAAAGATGGTTGGCTTTTGTTGAATGTTATCAACAAAGCTTATGTCATTTCTTCTATTAATATGACCCTTATTGGCAAGGAACATATTTAGAGATTTGTTCCTAATTTCAAAATTTTCTAATGTTGTCTTAAGCATAATATTTTCTTATTTAACACTATCTAACATCTCATATTTAGAACATAGATTATGTGATACTGATAAATCATGTATTTCATCACGTCTACTTACTAACAAATCATAATCATTCTTAAGCAACTTAAAAGATTTGCTAATTTTTTTAAATTCATCAAATAAATTATGGAACATATTTAATAACTCCGAAAAAGAAATGCTTGATGAATCACTAACCTCATCTTGGATCACCAATAGAGCATAGTTAGCAACTTCTTCTTTGGAGTGGTCTTCTTCATCCGAAAAGCTTAAATCATCTTAAGTGGCCGAAAGTGCTTTCTTCTTATGTGTCGGCTTCTTCTTCAATTAAGGACATTCATTTTTGAAATGTCCCAGTTTCTTTCATTCATAGCATATGACATTGTCTTTGTTCAGTTCTTTTTTGTTTTTATAGTTTTTGTTCTTTTTTATTTTTTTAACTTTTTTGATAATAGCGTAATATCATGGTCCTCATCGCTCGAGGTTTCACTCGAGGAGTCATTTGTCGTTCAAAGTGCTACATCCTTTCTGTTCTTTGAAAAGGGTTCATTAAGCTCATCATGAGCTTTACAGTTAAGTTAATATGTCATAAGTGAGCCAATAAATTCTTCAAGAGGCAAGTTATTTAAATCTTTGGCCTCTTGTATAGTGGTTAATTTAGGATCTCAATTTTTAGATAGAAATCTTAAAATTTTACTCATAAGTTCAAATTCAAAAAATATTTTTCAAGTGCTTTAAGGCCATTGACGATATTCGTGAAATGAGTGTACATGTCTTTAATAGATTTACTTATTTTTATTCGAAACAACTCATAATTATGAACTAAAATGTTCATCATAGATTCTTTTACTCTACTAGTCCCCTCGTGTGTGATCTAGTATATGCTAAATATCAAAAGCCGATTCACAAACAGAAACACAATTAAACTCATTCTTGTAAAGAGCACAAAATAAGGCATTCATAGTCTTTGCATTCAAAGAAAAATTCTCCCTTTCCAAATCATTCTACTTATTCATTGGTTTAGAAGATTTTTCGAATCTATTCTCTATAATATTTCATAAATCAAGATATAACGAAATAAGAAAAATATGCATCCTTATCTTTCAATACGTGTAATCTGTCCCATTGAACATGGGAGGACATGAAATGGAATGTCCATCATTCATATCCAAACAAGCAATTTACTCAAGTGGGTATTAATCAAATAAGTAAGCATCTTACTCTAACACCAATTGTTAGGATTAATTGGCACTAGGGGGGTGAATTAGTGCAAGAGAAATAGCATTCATTTAAAAACTTTCTTTCGTAAAGTGGAGAGTGAACAACGAAAGCTTTTCTTTATATTTTGACAAAACCGATTTAAAGCCGATTTGAAAGAAGTAGAGAGATTGAGGCTCGTATCTAAATAGAGAATGATTAAGAGCAATCAAATGTAATAAGTAATTAAAGCATACTTACATTTATAGTGGTTCGGCATCAACTGGCATATGTCCACCCCGAGTCCTCCTCCTTGAGGCACACCGGCATCCACTATCGATCTCCTTTAAGTGAAGACTAAACCCTTATAACTTGAGCTTACAAGGGAGACAAGAATTTTACAACTCTTAGCTCACTCCCTTCCCCTCTTCCTTTTCTTACGATTCATACAAGTTTTTCATAGAATTTTGATCTCAAAATTGTTGTATAGAATACAAGAAAACTTGGAGTATTTATAGGCCCCAAATGACTTCAGAATTTGAAGCCAAAATTTAAATATATCTAAAAAATCCATGAACGAGCGATTCACCCGTCAGCGCCGGCGATGCAGTCGTAAAAAAGACCCTGAAAATAAGGTACGGGCAGTTCAACCATCGTCAGCCACCTGAAAACCTAGGTGGTGGTGGTACACTTGCCACTCACTGGTTGTCGGTGGTTCATCGAAATTTTTAGAAAAGTGATTCTCTCCACTTTTCAAATTCTGACTTGAACCTTATATTAACCAATTCTCTGGTCAACTAATTGAGCTCAACCTAAGCTCAATCAAACCCTATAGCAGACCTGATTGCCTCTTTGAGTTGATTCGGATTCCTTCCAAATCATACTCAATTTGGATTCAAACTTAACCTCTGACTTTAGGATTACAACCATACATGACCTCTAAGCTTCATGACCTCACTCTCGTAATCCGACAACCTCCAATATTCCTTGCGGTGACTCTCACAGTCCTCCTCCGGCGATCTCCCGACGTGTTCCTAGTGATCTTCCTGATACCTTCAGTGAAGTCCTAGTGAACTCCGAGCGAACTCCCACCGCATCGTCCAAATCTTGGCCCGATGCCTAAGTTTGATCCTAGGTCTATGTCTGGTCTGTAACTCCTTTTCACTATCTTGGTTAAACTTGAATCACTTCCTCTAATAATACATGTTAGATTAAACACTCATCAATTGATTTCATTATCAAAATTGAGATTCAACACATAGTTTACTCAAATATTTTTAGGCTAAATTCATTAACATAACTTGCTAGATCATAAATAGGATTCTTATATGGCTACATTTATTTAAATCTTCTTATGAATTGTGAAACAATAAATAATCCAGCATTTAATATTTCAAAATTTTAGGTTATAAATATTATATTTTGAATAACTAGGATGCCTTGGGAAAATTTGATGCTAAATGAAATGAAGATATTTTTCCTATATACTCTTCTATTTGGAAAGCTTATAGAATTTTCAACAAATGAAAAACCTATTTATATTAGTTTATATAAATCTTTTCATACTAAGAAAATTGATCTTTATGATGATTGCTTTGATCTTAAAAAATTAAATTTGAATAATAATTCTACTCCTCAAAGTAATCTAGATATATCTGTTTCCAAAACAATCTTATACAAGAAATAGAAATATATAGATGCATATCCTAAAGAGCTAATTATTACTTGAAACCACCATTCATATGTTTCTCATACCAAGATGTAATGTAGAATGAAATCTGTTAGTTTTAAGGTCATGGGTTATTTTCTTAATCATCCAAGATGTAAAATTATATTATAATATCTATGATTTAAGTTGAATATATTGTGACAACTATAGGTTATGCATAGATAATTTGGAGAAACACACTTTAGAAAACTACGGATCATACTTGAAAAATATTCCTATAAAATGTGATAACATTAGTGATGTTTGCTTAATAAAAAAATATTATTCAACACTCTTGGACCAAATATATTAATATTATAT
The DNA here is from genome assembly GCA_021527575.1 of Ensete glaucum. NCBI lineage: Eukaryota > Viridiplantae > Streptophyta > Magnoliopsida > Zingiberales > Musaceae > Ensete > Ensete glaucum. The sequence continues at coordinate 18,998,422 of CM038554.1, forward strand.
ATTATTTTATTAGGAATCATGTTAGCAATCAAGACATATCATTAGACTTTATTGATTCAAAATACCAATTGATAGATATATATTACACCCATAAATAAAGAATAATTTAGTTTTACTATAAGAGAATTAGGCCTATCAAATTTATCTAAATAATGATACATGGCCTTAACTAGGATATTAGGTTTGAAATTAAAAAAAAACACCTTCACTAACATCTTTAATGAATATTTTTAGACTTTGTTTAGGTAATTTAAATTGCCACCACCGAAGTAGCTTGAGTTGTTATTATATGTATATTTCTTTTTTATTAACAACAAAAGGATACATGTAATGATTCATGTTTGACTCATGCTTATCTTTGTTGATGATAAAAGGGAGGAAGTGGTGACTAATGCATGAATACATAAAATTATGAAGCCTTATGATATTTTTTGTGGTTGTATGACACATATTTGATTTATGCAAATGGTTAGCTTATATTTATCCTTTGAATGATATCATCCATTGATAATAGTTGACATTTGAAACTTAAAATGAATATGCATATAAATTAAATTTTAAAGTTTGATTAAACATTGGTATATAAGATTGAATGATTAAATCATAATATTAATAAGATTGAATTTCTTTCAACTCGAATGTAAAATGAGTATTTAAAAGGATATATAATTTTTTGAGTTTAAATTTATTGTGACTTACTAAATGACATATAGATAGGGAGAGTCTTGTTAATACCCATCATTAATTATTTATCATTATAAAAAAGAAGAGATTATTAAATCTTATATTTTGATAATAAAATCAATTGATGAATTTGATGTGTCAATGTACTGTTGAGATAAGTGACATAGGAAATACTTTGATAATAGACTCAAACCACAAAAAGACAAAATATCGAGTTAAAAATTCGAAGATTATGTTAGAAGATTATTGTGCCAAAATTAAATATTGAATCAAAGGATTGGTTGATATACTAGAGATCAAATTTTATGATGGAGGTTCAGGCATCGTGCCAAAATCAAATATCACACTAGAAGATTGGATGTCGTAGCGAAATCGACCTATCAGAGGATTAGCTGATATGTTGGAAGATATAACAAATATATCGAAAGTTCAAATAAAGTATTAGAAGATCGAATGACATGTCGGAAGAGTAGATAATGTGCCAAAAGCTTCGAAGATGTGTCAATGAGTGATTGATTTGTGAAGGTTTCGAGCAAGGTCATTTTGGGCCAATTTATATTGGTATTGGACCAAAACATAACCCACTTATCACAAAAGTAATTAGGCTTGTAGTTGGGCTGAATCAAGCATATTAGGTCAAATAAGCAGCCTAAAAATATTTGGAGCTATGGCACCATAAGACCTAAGCGATAGTACTACCTAAGCCACCCAACAAGCAATATTTGTATTTTGTCAAACGCTTCGATAGTGGTATCACCTATGGTGATAGTGGTACCATCTATAATACAAATTTTATGATAGTAGGACTATAAAAGTATATATTTATGGCTCATGTCAAAAGCTATGATGGTATTATTGCCTAATATTAGCAATAATATCATTGATACCTAAAAATTTTAAATATTAAAACTTTTAATTTTATTATTGAAACCTTTTGGGGCCTATAAATATCTCACTCGGACTTAGTAGATGAAGCATTCATTCTTGAGTTGTGAAGTATTGTAACTCTCATTTTGAGTATTAATTGAGTCTATACTTCACTCTTGAGTTTAGTTTGGATAATAAGTTATAGGAGTGAGATTTATCTTGTAAAAGAGTAAGTGTAAAGATTCTCTCTTAGTTGAAAAAAAAAAGAAAAAATCATAACAAGAATAGTTGATCTTCATCCATTGAAATGAAGACTAGTACTAAAAGTTTGTGGTATTGAAGAAAAAGAAATCGAGAGTAGATATAGGTCAGGAAGTTTACATCTTTTCTGTTACTATTTAATGCTCCAAATCGAGCTTCTAATGCATTTTATGCCTAATATCTTACTTGTTTCCTACCTGGTGTTAAACGCAGCTGCATCGGCCTAAGCTTATTTCTTACTTTTTCCCTCGCTTATCGAAAGCCTTAGTTGTTTGTCCCCCTTCGCTAACTCTTGCTCCTGTAGAAAGATAATTAGGACTTTTAGCACCATAAAAGGAATTGATTCAACCTCGAACTCTCATTCTATTGAAACGACTTATCTATATTTAAGTTAAGAATTAATTAAATCTCCCATCTTTTGTAAAACCTATCTTTTCTATTGAATCTTTATCTTTTGTATATCTAATAGGAATTTAGACTTTCGAAAATAGGGATAAAACTTGTGTCTAAGGCTCTAGCTCCTTTACTTGTGATAGAATCCCTAAAGCCCTTTTTAAAGAGTATCCTTATGTTTTGAATTGAAAGTCTTGGCAATTCAATGATAGAAGGTGTTGGCGCGGGAAGGTAAGTTAAAAGGAGAGTTTACCTTGAGAATGGAATTGAAGTTGAATCTAGCTTAGTTCATTGGGGTAGTATATAAATAATATTTGTAACCTTACACTAGTACTTAATACTTAAGGGTAAGGTAGGAAAGAATAAAGAATTAACATCAGCCCTCCGCAAGTGGTTCTGCTCGAGGTGAATCTTAGAGTTGAGTTCTTGGCTATAAGTCACTTCACTATATGGTTCTTTCTAGCTTTAAGAAAGTATCATTATGAATGAGTTGATGATAGAACTCCAGTAGGGTTGAGTCCTAATCTCCCTAGAAGTAGTCAATAAAACCATAATAGATTCTAATAAAGCCACTCCTATCTTATAAAAGAGTACGACTAGGGTCTAGATTAGCCCTTAGGGCTTAATGGCCACCGCCCCCTTTACTGGGTTGGTAGGCTAGGGTTTTCCCCTGCTTAGGTCAGCTATAGAGCCAACCTAGCCGCCACTTATTCCCTCTAAGGCAGGTAGGCTATAGAAGGGGCAAAAGGATTATTTTAGTTAGGCAAGCACCCCCTAGGGCTAGGGTTTCGAGCCCTATATAAGCATGTAGCCTCTACCTCTTTTTAAAAAGTAATCTATAATTTTAATTCAGCCTTGTGCTGAGTATAGGAGGGAGGAACCCCTACAGCATTCCAAGGGTTGATCCTCCTCAAGGATCAAAATCTATAGAGCTCCTTCTAGGGTTCTATTATATAGTATTAGAGTAGCGATCTTACTACTCCTATAGCCGTCATCCATGCCTCCACCTTCCTAACCAATTCCCATAATTGCTTTTAACGTCGCCTCTATCATCGCCCACCAAGCCGCAGATCCATCAATCTGCTGCCTTCCTCTACGTCAACATCAAAGATCTGGTAAAAACTCCAAAGCCCACACCTCTTGCTACTGCTATTCCTCTATCTTATATATGGGAGAAGTTTTTCCAAAATTTTCTTGCTACAAAATTTTACTATCGCAAACATTATCATCGTTACAAGGGCGAAACGCTGGAGAAATTTTCAATTGATTGTTGCTTCTTCGAACAAAACTTTTAATCATCCTTTTTGGTTGAAACTTTTATATAATTGTGTAGATCATCTTAGTTTCATCTAAGACTAATCTTATAAAAAAAACTCTATCTAGATCTAGACTTATAGCACTTTGTTGTGTAGTGCTAAAATTTTACGACAGAGAGTCTGCCTTCCATATATTGGCCTCTTGAAACCAAACTTTTGTTCATCTTTTATGGTCAAAATTTTTATATAATTCTAAAGATCAACTTGGATTTTATCTGGGATTGATTTCTTAAAAAAATTCCTTCTAGAACTGGTTTTCTTGTGTAATCTTTCACTAGCATATAGTTCTGAAATTTTTATGATGAAGGATCTACCTTTCGTCTTTCGCCCTATTTCCCTACTATTACATTGCCAAAATTTTGCCAAACCTTTTATTGGTATTTCCAACATCTCAACCAAGGGTTTCTGTATAATTTTCTTAAACTTTTCTCTGAAATTTACATCGAGAAGTCATCGTTTCTCCGATGTAAAATCTGTTCGACGGGACTGCACATCGTCATACTTTTTTTCATTTAATTCTATCGGATTTAAGTACTATTTTTTGTAGGATTTTAGACTCTCTTTTTCTCATCACCAAACCCTACCATCCTTACTAAAAACCTTTCAAAACCCTACCCTAAACCAAAATCAAACAGCCACCCAAATCAGCCATAATCGTAGCCTACTTCCTTATTAATCCACTTACCTTTTCAGCCAACTTTCCTTACCAATACACCTACCTTTGCTGCCATCTATCCCAGATCTAAAATTTATTTCCCTAACCTTTATCTACTACTATCATAGCCCTAAAACTACACCAATTTGTAACCTAAACTTCACAAAACTATAGTCCCAAATCGTACCCAAAATAGCCACAAATCGCACCCAAAAACCGAAGCCTTCGATCCACCAATCTTTCAACTGCCTAATCTCCTTTATCCCTTGAACCGTAGCATGTATCTTTCACTGCCCAACACTACCAACAATGACCTCTTGCTACCATCCTCCTTGATCCCAGCTAGCAGTGATCCTTGTGGCAAAAAGCTACTAATAGCAATCTTTCACTGTAATTTATTTACATCGCAGCCTGCAACAAATGTTTGCTGCCAACTATCTTGATCATGGCCAGTAACAAATTGAACACAACAACAGTCGTCTCTCATTCCATACCACTACTGCCCTCCTCCGCAATAGCTGTGTACATCGCTATCCCATCTTCCTCCTATTGCAGTCGCACCCTTGCTGCAACTGATGCCACTTACAGCCACAAAGTCACAGCGCAGTTACAACCGACGTTGCTGCTGCCCCCTTCTTCCTCCACCATTGCTGCTACCCTTGGCTGCCATCCTCTACTTGGAGACTTCACCCCTGCAATCCTGACATTGCTACCACTCACTGCCTTCAACCTGAAAATTGCAGCTACACTTTTCAGTTGATTTGTTTGACAGGTTGGAGATCCTTACGACATAACATCGCTGAGCTTATTCGAAGCCAAATTGGAGGCTTTCGTGATACGTATGGATGCTAAATTATACACTCTCTTCGAGGAGTTTAGATTGGGCCGATCACCAAGCCCAAGAAGATCACAACATGGAGCAAATTCTGATTGCAAAAAGAACCCATCAAAAATAAGAAGTGAGGACAAGATATGGTAGCAATACACCTCGACGATGTCAATCTCATTTATACAACTTCAAGAAGGGCACCTCAATCAAAATGCTCAGAGCATGAGAGCCACATCCCAACCAAAAGCTTATAAACCTTCAGCACCAATCAATTACAAGAACCTTGATGAAGAACTAATGAAGATCCGTCAAATCTCTACCATCCAGGAGTACCAAATCAGGTTTGAAATGTTAACAAATCAAACTCATGATTGGTCTGAAAAATAGATATTTGAGGACTTTTATTGAGGGCTTGAAACCGGAGATTCAAGAACAAGTTAAAGCGCGATAACCATACACACTTAAGGCAGTCATCTCCTTCGCACGACTACACAAAGATAGGCTAAACCAAGATGCTTGGAGGACCAAAGCCATCGCACGACCAGCAGCACAGAGACTCTCAGCCCCATCTACCACCAACCGGTCACCTCAGCCGAAAAAGATAACAGGAGAAGAGTTTCGTGACAGATTGGCAAAGGGCCTATGTTGGCATTATAATAAACTATGGAACCGAGACCACCAATGTAAAAAAGAGAGACTTCTATTGGTTAAGCCCACTGAAGAACTCAAACTTAAAGATATGGCTCTCGAGTCCGAGGAGAACGATATGAAGGAAAAACCACAATCAGCCACTCGCACCTTTCATGCTCCACCATATATATTGGACATCGATGGCTTCATCAAGCATCAGCCCATCACCATCCTCGTCGACACCAAAAGCTCCAATGACCTTATGAATGACAAAAGAAAATAGCTGACCTTATGTGGGAAATGAGAGAACGAAGAAAAGATGATCTTGATATAGTGCTTGAAGAAGCTCACTGAAATCTCAAGCACGTCAACTAAACCGAGCCGACTACTTCCTACGAGACTACATGACCCTCGTATATGTGTCTTACAAGGGGAACCACCAGCATATATTCGTCCATATTATTATCCACATTTTCAGAGAACAGAAACTAAAAAGATTGTCCAGGAGACGCGAGAGATACGAATTATTAGAACACAACCTTTCCTTGCAATGACACATTATCTCCAAAAATTTTACCTCTTTACCTGTAGGGATAAGCTCTTCCTAAATTGCCATATTCAACTGAACCAGCTATGGATTCTGATGTAGTGCTATCTTATCTCGGGCTACTTCCACGACTTCACTGAGGAGCGGACCATGATGCTAAAAGTCTTCCCTGATGATGACCTCGGATCCATGACCCACGATCACAAGAAGGAACAGGAGAAAGCATCCACATGACCCCCACAGCCATGATGCCATCTATATTGATGCTAGCATTACCTGAACGTGGTAATATGTTCGTACTTGGAGCAGACACATCTAGAGTTAAGATCGGTGTCACCCTTATGCAAGAAGGTCAACTCCTAATTCACACCGATGCTTCCCCCATACTTCACACGAGATTTTTAAAGGAGATACTCATTACTACCAAATTTAAAATTTGGCTGGATACAAGTCCATGGAATGAAAGAGGAGTAAGCCCAAAAGAATTACAATCCATGCTCACACCAGTATATGCAAAGACGAAATGGCCTCCCGACAAACTTTAGAATGGACAAAAAATTGAAGATCGAGTTTTCTTATACCTCTAGCTTGATCAGTAGGAAACTCAAGCCTTAAGGAAGTGGTCTCCCTATTTCTTTAAGTCTTGCAAAATTAGGGACCACATTAGGGCCCTAATATGGAGATCAGATCTATTCACCGAATCAAGATTACAATTGATCCTCCAAGTATCCCACCTCAAATAGAAATTTAAAGACGATGACTCAGCTCAAGTTCTTCCAACTGACACCTAAGCTAATGAGGAGTTGAAGACCCGATTCCCTGAGTTTAAGAGGACGGGTTTGATAGGACTCTAACATGGTTGGGTCCTAATCTCCCTAGAAGTAGTCAATAAAATCCTACTATATTCTAATAAAGCCACTCTTATCTTATAAAGGAGTATGACTAGGGTTTAGATTAGCCCTTAGGGCTTAGTGGCCGTCGCCCCCCTTACTGGGTTGGTAGGTTAGGGTTTCCCCCTACTTAGGTCGGCTATAGAGCCAACCTAACCGTCACCTGTTCCCTCCTAGGGCTATAAAAGAGGTAAAAGAGTAATTTTAGTTAGGCAAGCACCTCCTAGGGCTAGGGTTTGGAGCCCTATATAATCATGTAGCCTCTACCTCTTTTTAAAAAGTAATCTATAATTTTAATTCAGCCTTATGCCGAGTATAGGAGGGAGAAATCCCTACAGCGTTCCAAGGGTTGATCCCCCTCAAGGATCAAAATCTATAGAGCTCCTTCTAGGGTTCTATCAGTTGAATCCTAGTTTGTTGATGATGAGTCTCTTTCTGTTTTTGACATTAACTTAGTTTAGTTCTATAGATAGTAGATAGTGTATCTTTACTCGCTTCAGATAGTAGATAGTGTGTCTTTACTCGCTTGAAGAGAATCTATAGATTGATTTGCGCAAAGTCACGTTTGACTTAATCATTCGACTCTAGAATCAGCAGAAGTATAATTTAGTACTAGTGTGCTAACATAAGAAGTTGGAAGCGTTAGAGAACTCTACCTCGATGCTGACTAAGGTCAATCCAAGTGATAGGATTGGGCGCTAAAGAACCGACCCTTGTCTATTACTAATACTACTAGAGCTCGGTGAAGTTGTCAACCCAACCCTTCGTTCTTATCTTTCTCAATTAAACTCCCTTTCTTTCTTTCATTCCTGCCTAACCTACTCCAACTCAATATTCTTTAACAACATAATTGTAGAGTTTATGCCTCTCCCCCCTTGCTGGTTTATTTCGGGAAATAATCATATCAGTTGATAGAGCAAAGTCAAATACTGCAATAGATGAATAAGATGAAATAAGAGTTGTGGCTATAAGTGCTCTAAAATTCCTTTCTTATGTGATGACCTGCTTCAGCTCCCATAACCGGAAAAGAAACGCTTGCTGTAGACTCATTTCATGATTAAGTTATTGATCTTGAACTTGAGCCACTTTATTTGACTGACCCCGAGTCAACTCATTCACTTATGGCTTCAACGCCAGTACTCAATTCTTACACAAGTTCCCCTACAGTAAGAGATTCTTCCTCAACACTGAATTTTACTTTCTATTTGATGACTTAACCTCAACTTCACTTCCCACTTCAATTGAGGACTTGCACATTGACTCACTTACCATAGACTTTCTCATTAATTTAGATCCAACAAGTAACCTTTATTGTTGTGCGTTAGCGAGTTAGCACTATTTCTGATGTGGTTGACTTAATAAGTACTGATTCAATAAATGAGAAAAAAGAAACTATAAGGTTCCTGAAATATCTATACTATATAGTCAACAAACAAGACTTAATGCTTCAAAGCAAGCTAGATATTTATGATTCTATAAACCCTGCACTGTATTTTAGGCAATTCGAATCGAAACACCTTTTATTACAAATTTGAAAGGAGATTAAACTCAAACATGAAATTTTTTTCTTGCACATCTCATATATCATTGGAATTTCCTTCCCTAACATCGAAAACAGGAATGACTTGTTACTCCGACCATACTTGTTACAGTGCTTGTAGAATATGCACCTTATATGATAAGAATATAGTAAATAAAAACCTGTACAGTTTCAAACCAAAGAAAAAAAAATCATAAGATAGGCGCACCCACCATATATCTCCTATATCTCCTATATATATAGTATGATTTCGTTTTTGCTATACGAACTCCCTTAACAGACAAAGATGTCTGCCTAACCTATACTTGAAGTGAATCATTTCTTTCATTTAATCTATTGAATTAAACTCGCTTTTGTTTAAACTCCTAACCCAATTTATTATTCGTTACTTATTCCTTTTGCTTTTGAAAACTCATCTTTCTTTTCTTTCCCATTAAGCTTATAGCTTACTTTTCAACTGCAACAGCTAATTGATAGTCGACAAGCATTTAATATCGAAACTAATTTTTGTTAGGATCTTAACGACATTAAAAGGAGGGGAGATTGAATTAGTATTTTTAAAAAATTATGTTAATTCAAAATAATTATTCGATCAAACCCGTTTCAAAAATATGTTAAATTTAGAATATGAGTAAAAGTAGTAAGCTACTAAATCATTAAGCAATAAGAATGAAAAGCACAAAGGATAAGAGCACACCAAATTTATAGTGGTTTGGTCATCATGACCTACGACCACTCTCAATTCCTCCTCCGTCAAGGCCATCGACTTTCACTAACGATCTTCTTTCAATGGGTAAAGATCAACTACCCTTACAACTCTTTTCTTCCTTTTACAGGTTTAGAAGAGAACCTTTACAAGTCTCACACCATCCTTAAAATGAAACCTAAACTTCAAGAGGAGGGGAACTCTCAACACTTAGAGCTTTACAACACTTTCAATCACAATTTTTGCTCACTTTTCTTGCATCCTCAAGCAAGAATGAGTAGGGTATATATAGGTCCCAAATGACTTTTAAAAATAAAGTCAAATTTTTTTTTTCAAGGTACTGGTGTACCATCACCATTAATAGGTGATACTATCGCTTGTCAGAGACTGGGAAACTGGGCTCTAGTGGTATTACTGCCAACCTAGGCAGTACCACTACCTACTAGCAGAAAATGTTGGTTGTACCATCGCCCAATCTAGGTGGTACCAGTGCCTGACCCCACTTTAGATTATCGATAGGCCTCCCGATGGGCCCAAATTAGCCCCAATTAAGACCCAATGGATCCTTAATTGAGTTAGCATGGTTACACCCAAAACTAACTTAATTAAGACATAAACTACGATGATCAAGACATAACAATTACAAAACAAGAATCCTATATTGTCTAGCATGTCATTGATTCATCCGAACTTCCGACGCATTTTTGAATCTTCGGCATATCACCCAATTTATCAGCATGTTGACTCCCGCAACATCCGATCTTGGCACAATATCTGATTCTTCTAGCCCGATGCTCGATTTCTGACTTCGTCCCAACATCTAATTTTTCTACTTCCATTATTTTGCCTTTTCATAATCAAAGTTAATCATGCATCACTTTTCTCAAACGTTGATTAGATTATAACTTTATTAATTGATTTTATCATCAAAATCTGAGATTTAACAATCTCTCCATTTTTAATAATGACAATCCTCATATCTATATACCATATTGAGATAAAACAAACTAAAATTCAGAAGATTGATAACCTTTGAATTCAAGTCGAAACAACGACTTCACATCATAATATGCATCATAAAAAAATGTATTGCATACATAATTTCAAAATATCAAAGTACATTAAACTATGCATGATTCAAATTTCAAACCATCATCATATCTTTTTCCCTTTTGTCATCAACAAAAAAAAAAGTGTAATTAGCAAGTTTTTGAACCATACAAGCTAGCATTTTTTTGTTTTTTTATATATAAGTTAGCAAGTTCTCATTTCCTTTTCTCCCCGTTGTCATTATCAAAACAAAAAAGAGAAGGGAATGATTCAATGGTGCACAAATTTACATCAATGTCATCACATGAAAAATAAAATATCAAGTCATGAAAATCGAAAAACAATCTTCATTAAAAAAAAAGTCAAGTCATGAAAGCTAAGAAATCAAGATAATGATCCAAAAATATACATGAAAGAGTTTATACATTTGGAAAATTCAACATGACTATCTCTCTTCTAATGGAATCAAATTAATCCTCATTCAAATGTTTATTAAATATCTACTAATTAATGTTTTGTATCAATAAAATCTAAAGATATATCATTATTATTAACATGGTCTCTAATAAAATAATATCTAATATCAATATGTTTAGTTCTGGAGTGTTGAAGTAGATTCTTTGTTAAACAAATAATACTAGTATTATCACATTCTATCAAGATGTTTTTCAAGTACAGTCCATCATTTTTTAAAGTATTTTTCATCCAAATAACTTGTGCACAACATGCACTAGCTACTATATATTCAGCCTCGATTGTATATAATATAATATAATTTTATTTCTTAGAAGATCAAGAAATAAATACATGACTTAAGAGTTGACATGTTCTATATGTGTTTTTTCTATCTATTCTACATCCAACAAAGTCAGCATTAACATAGGCAATCAATTCAATGTGTTGGCTAGTGAGCTTAAAGAAATGTGTTGGATCTTTAGTCATGTGTCTCGAGCATCCACTATAAGGTACTATCTCTTGCTTCTAGCTTTTGACTGTAGACATATCTACAAGAAATGGGGGTTTGCTTTAGGTACCAATTTAGCTTTAGGTCCCTTATGAAAAAATCTACCTATTTTGACTAAAGACGTTGAGTTGTTTATTGTTCCCTTAGGGACCCAAACTAATTTATATGAGCTATATTTTCTAAATGAATATTTATAAGCATAATCTCCACATCTACCATAAAAATCATATTTATTTTTAGCGAAAATATGGAATGTTGTTCCTTTAACAAATATAGTTGGATTTTGTTTTACTATTTACAAAACCAATTCCTTATTTTCTATATACATGATCTTTATTAGCAAGGATCATGTTTAATGATTTGTTTCTTATTTTAAATTTTTTAATATTTATTGTAGAACCATATTTTTCTTTTTGACTAAGTCTAACTCTTCATATTGAGTAGAAGAGGTTAGCATGCAATTATCATGCTCATTTTTTAATTTTCTAAATTTACTAGAGAGAATCATAATCACTTTTTAGCAATTTATGTTTCTTACTTACTAATTTAAACTCATCATATAAATCATTAAAGGCATCAAACAAATCACTATAAGATAAAGAAGATTCGTTTGAGTCACATACCTCATTGTCGAAAGCCATTAATATGTAGTTCGCCACTTCGTCTTTATTGGTTTATTCTTCATCTTCGGATGTGCTCGATTCGTCTCAAGTCACCTTGAGTGCCTTCTTTTTCCTTGGTAGCTTTATCTTCAGTTGGGGACATTCACTTTTGAAGTGTCCTAGCTTCTTGCATTCATAGCAAATGATTGTGTCCTTTTTTAGTTAATTTTTATTCTTAGTGTCTTGTTTTGCAAGATTTGTTTTGTTTTCTTTATAATTTTTTTAAATTTTCTTGTTAAGAGTGCCAAGTCATCATCATCACTTGAGCTTTTGCTCGAGTGGTCTTCTTTGATTCTAAGTATCATATCATTCCTGTTCTTCAGAAGATTATTCCCATGTTCATCATGTGTCATACAGGTCATCTCATAGGCCATTAATGACCCGATAAGTTCTTCAAGCGATTAATAGTTCAAATCCTTTGCTTCTTGAATTGTAGTTGTTTTTAGATCCCAAGATCTTAGAATTTTATTAACAAGTTCAAATTAGTAAAAGATTTACTAAGAACTTTCAAACTATTGATGACATCCGTAAAATGGGTGCACATGTCTCTAATGGTTTCATTTGGAATAATTCAAAACTAGGTATTAAAAGATTAATCTTATACTCTTTTAACTCTACATATAGAAATATGATTAAATTTATTTTTATTTGAAACACAAAATAAGGCATTCATAGCTTTCACATTTACATAAACTGATGTTTTCTCTAGATTATTCCATTTATTTATTAGTCTAGAGGATTTTTAAAAATCACATTCGATAATATTCCATAAATCAAAGACCATAGAATTTTAAAAAGTCCTTATTTGTATATTCTAATATGTCTACTCCGTCCTATTAAACATAGGAGGACAAGTGATAGAATGACTCTCTTGATTGTCGGATAAAGCTATTTAATTTCTCTTGGGTGTTAAACCAATTGAGAAAAACTTGGCTCTGATACCAATAGTTGGGATCATATCAACACTAAGAGAGAGAGGGGGTGGTGAATTAGTACTTTTGTAAAATTACATCAATTTAAAAATTTTGTTCGATGAAAATCGATATCGAAAGTGTGCTTTGACTTAGAAAGTGAGTAAAGTATTGTGAGCAACTAAATTAGTAAGCAATATGAATGAAAAGCATAATAAAAAGAGCACATCGGATTTATAGTGGTTCGGTTGTTGTGACCTACATCCATTCCCGATTCCTCCTCCATTGAGGCCACTGACTTTCACTAACGATCTTCCTTCAATAGGCGAAGATCAACTATCCTTTTACAACCTTTACTCCTTTTCACAAGTTTTGGAGAGAACCTTTACAAGTCTCATGCCTCACTTCGAATAAAACCTAAACTTTAAGATGAAGAGAGCTCTCAATAGATTACAATAGCATTTTCACACTAATAATCATAATTTTTTTTAATCTCAGTTCTTGCTTCCTTAAATGAGAACAAGTGGGATATTTATAGGCCCCAAATAGCTTCAAACATAAAGCCAAAATTTAAATTATTGGGGTTTCCAAGGTGTTGGCAGTATTACTACCATGAATGGGCAGCACAACCGTCGTACGGAGTCTGAAACCTTGGGCTATGGTGGTACTACTGTTAGGACCGAGTTGGCACTAAGAGCGAGGGTGAATTAGTACAAGTGTAAGGTGTACTCGGTTTGAAGAATGTGCTTGAAGTAAAAATTGAAACTAAAAGCATTTTTCATCAAGATCAAGTTAGAGAGCAATTAAACTTAATAATGAATGAAGAATCTCAATTTACCATCTATGTCACACCCCTCGAATATTCTCATTCAAAAGGTGTGAACTGATCATAAATTAAAAATACATTATAATTCATCAATAATTTGAACCCAAGATCCAAACTAACATTTGAGGACACTTCAAAATATTCAAAGATCATTCACATCTATTTATAAAATCTGTACAGTTTATAAATCTTACACCATATCACTCGTTAAACCATAAAATTTAAAGTTAACTTAACCAAAAATATTAACCACACTTATAAAACCATCAGTCTCAGAAATCTATATGAATGCAAAACCAGCCATTTTCCACCACTTCATATGATTGTAAAACTTAATAGTCAAAGATTTCACACCAAGAGGTATTCTAATCTATTTATAAGATACATCAGTTTATATTTATCTATAATATTTCATTATATGCAAAATATTCTTATATAACATCTCCCAACAAGACTTGCCCAAAATCTACATAGCTTGCCACTATCTTAGCTCAGTTCTAACCCTTTCTATAAATGACAAGCTAACCTGTAAAATTTATATAACAACAGAGTGAGCATATAGACTTAGTAAGCGAGTAACATATCCAAGACAAAGAAGGATAGTTTTCAAAACAAACTTAATATCGAATAACAAGGCAAGGGCATAAGAATCCATAGATAGCATCTCGTAGATACATAATCACAAATAATTTCATTCGAACATACTTTTATCATAACAGTAGAGGAAGAGTAGTTCAAGCATATTATTGGTGTGAAATATCTCAAAACATATCAATGTCATATGAAACATCTCAGAGCATATCAATGTAATATGAAATGATTCAGAGCATATCAAAGGTGTAAGAATGTCAAGCAGTATATCAATGGCAAACGAAATATTTCAGAGCACATCAATGACAATATAAAACATTTCAGAGTATATCAAAGATATATAAAGTGTTTTGGAATATATCAAAGGCATATAAAATAATTTGGAGCATATCAACATAATGTAAAATAATTCGAAGCATATCAAAAGCATAGGAGTGTCAAGCAGTATATCAATGACAAATAAAATATTTCGGAGCATATCAATAAGAATATGAAATATTTTGGAGTATATCAAAGATGTATAAAATGTTTCAAAACATATATAAGGCATATGAAATATTTTAGAGCATATCAAAGATGTATAGGACATTTCGAAACATATCAATGGCGTATAAAATGTTTCAGAATATATCAATAGCAAATGAAATATTTTGAAACATAACAATGGCATTTGAAACATTTAGGAGCATATCAAAGACATATGAAATATTTTGGAACATATCAAGGGCAAATGAAACATTTTGAGTATATCAAAGATGTATAGGACATATTTCAAAGCATATCAATGGTGTATAAATAATCTCAAAGCTTATCAAATGAACAATTAAGGAACAGAAGCTCAAATATCATATCAGACATAATATTCATTTTATTCTTATCCAAAGCGCACAAACAAACTCATAAGACATAGAGGGTGAAGTGAGATCATAAATATAATATGGTTCATATTTTATTGAATGACCACCAAATATAAGTCTCCCACGTTTAGGAGCTTCATCCACCTATGTCTGAGTGAAGTCATAGGGGGCCGATAGAGCATCAAGGGCTCTAAGCATAATTCACTTTACTATTTCTAGCAAAGGTTCATATTATCCCATAAACACTAGAGTACAAAAGGACATGAGTAATAAAATGACATATATCGAAAGCATATACGAAACAATAAAATATACATGTGCCAATATGAAGCAATACAATTTACTAGGATGGTGCATGTGAGGCTCGGTATAGTGGTGGCTCCAATCTGTGTTGAGTTAAAAGCACTCCTTCCAGAAGTAGCCCTTTCTGACTATGGTGCCCTCACCATGCCCAAATACTAACTCAATTTATCATAACAAGATAAAAGCAAAGATTGGGATTGCAATAAAAAAAGATTGAAATACTTACAATGTTATAATAGCTTAATTTAAAGAAAGAACTCTATAATGAATTTAATTTTCAAATAGATGAAGCAAGAATAGGTAAAATTGACACGGTCCTTATTCCAACAAAATTCAGGAGGCACATTGCATAAATTATCTAAACAATCAAATATGCTCCAAATTGCTCAAAAATGGTGTCATAAAAAAGATAGATTAATCTACTATCAGATAAACTAAGTTTTATGCAAACTGAAGCTTCTAACAAAGAGTTACAAATGATTTGGTAACCAAAGGTCATAGAACAAAAGCTCTGTTTTATAGAATTTATAGATCGAATTCAATAGAAGACTAGATAAGTATTTATATTCTAAATCTTTCAATCTATGTATCAAAAGGAAAATCTAGGTGTCTAGTTTCCAACAATATATGTTTTGCTTAAATCAGAGTTTTCAACAAGAAGTTATAAATAATTTAGTATCAAAAGGTTAGAAATTACGGTCCTTATTTTATAGAATCCATAGAGTCAATCGAAACAGAGATATGGGCAATCATTTAGACTCCAAATCTCTCTAATAAAATAAGTTTGACCATAATTAGATTTTTTAACAAAAAGTTACAAGAAATTTAGTATTGAAAGGTCAAAGAATACAAAGTCCGTTTTATAGATTCTTCAGGGTCATATGAACTCCAAAATTCTCAATTTTGGTATCAAATGAAAGATCTATGAATCTACTTTCGGATAACAAAGGATTTGCCTAAATCAGAGTTTAATATAGAAAGTTATGGTAAAAATAAAACAAAAAGGTCAGAATTCCTAAATTTTACAGATTCATAAAAATTTACAATTGAATGGGAGAGATATCATGTTCTTAGCTATAAATATTTCAAAATCATATCAAATTGAGATGTGATCAAGGATGAAGACATTTTGTAGGATGGGGTTAGTACACTTGCTTTTAAAGATTTTGATCTCAAATGTGTAGATTTGATCAAAATCTCGAAACCCCCAAATATTTTCTTGTCCTCTTCCTTCTATTCTTCTTCTTCTCCTTCTCAAGTTTATATTGCAGTAATCCCTTTCTTCTCTAATTGCTATTTATTTTAGCTAACATATAGGTTACTAGGTGACAAACATACATGTAAGGTGCTTATGTGTCATATATCCAACATGCATAAGTGACACCACTTTAAACTAGGTAGTGACACATGTCATCCCCTTTTCTCTTTATTTTATAACTTAATGTGAATATTTCATAATTCATATCAAACTTTAAATTTAATATTTAGGTACCTAGCAATAAACTTTTAATATAAAATTATTTAATCAAAAGAATTATTAAATAAATCTTTATATTTACAAATAGGTCCTCATAAGTAATTTAAGATATATCATTACAAATATTTCAGAAATGAGGGATATTACACTCTCTCCCTCAAAATAAAAATTTAGTCATCTAAATTTATCATACATCCATCGACGAAAAGATAGATTTTCTTTATTTCATCCATAGAATGATGCCTCCATATCACTTTAACTAAAGGAACGACCCGATTAGAATTTTCTCTTTCTTATTAATAATCTATATATGTTCTTCCACATAAGATAAGTTGTCATCGATTACAATCGGCTCATAATGAATGATATGAGAAGGGTCATGAATATACTTTTTAAGTATTAAAATATAAAATATATCATGGATACTGCTCAAGGGTGGTGGCAAGGCAATCATGTAAGCCAATCCGCTTAAGGACCTCAAATAGTCTAATAAATCTATGGCTTAGCTTTCCTTTCTTCCCAAATCTTACCACACCCTTGGAAGGAGAGACATTCAAGAATACAAAATCCCTTACTTGAAACTCAATTTCTTGTCTTCTATTGTCAACATAGCTCTTTTGACGACTTTGAGCAGTCTTGAGTCTTTCTCTTATAATTTGAATCATTTTTGTAGTATTCTATATTTTATCGGGTGCTAACAATTTCCTGTCGCTAACTTCCTCCCAACAAAGAAAGCTCATAGAGTTTATAGTGGTTATGTCAAAAGCTTGACCTACACCCACTTCTCGAGTCCTTTGTCGAGGCCCATCGGTGTCCACTAATGATCTTCTTCCATAAGTGAAGATCAAAATTTCTTATACTTTTCTCTATTTTATAGGTTTAGGAGATAACCTTTATAATTTTTTCAGCCATCTCTTAAACAAAAACTATACTTAACAAAAAGAGAGGGAGCACTCAAGGAATTACAATAGCATTTTCATAAGTTTTTCGCTCTTGATTCTTGCATCCTCAAGTAAGAACATGTGGGGTATTTATACGCCCCAAATGGCTTTGAGAATGGAGCCAAAATTCTTAGAGACTGTCTTCTTGGAGTTCTTCGAGACTGTGCCTTCTCAGAGACTATCGTTGAAGACTATGTCTTCTTGGAGACTCTCTTTTCGAAGACTATGTCCTACCTGACCAAAGGTGATCGGGAGTACGCCGGGAGTTCACCAAAAGATGATCGAGAGACTCTTCGATGAGCTTCCGGTAATCTCCAGGCGAGTTCTTACTACATCGTCCGAACCCCGACCCGATGCCTGAACTTGACTCATGCCCAACATTAGAATATATTACCTTTTTACTCTTATAGTTAATCTTACATCACTCATCTTTAATACATAGGTTAGATCATAAAACTCAACAATTGATTTCATCATCAAATCTGATATTCAACAACTACCACCAGCCTGGGTGGTACCACCACCTAACATAGTTTGAGAGACTATGTATGGGCGGTACTATCACTTGACACAGCCTAGAAGATTGTGTCTTCTTGTAGTGCCACCACCTGACCTAATTTTGGGTCACTGAATGGGAACCTAATTGACCCAAATCAGCCCCAATTAAGGCCCAATGAGCTCTCAATGGAGTTAGCATGGTTACACCTAAAACTAACTTAATTAAGACCTAAACTATGACTATTATGACATAAATAATTATAAAACATAAATTTTATATTGTCTAACATGTCATTGGTGTTGAATCTCATATTTTGATGTTAAAATTAATTGAAGAGTATTTAAATCTAACATGTGTATTAGAGAAAGAATTGCAGGTCTAACTATGACAGGAGCAATGGAGTTACAATCAGATGATATACCAAGATCAAGCTTGGGCATCGGGCTGGGTTCGGATAATGAAGTGGGATCTCGTTGGGAGTTCGCTAGGAGATTTGCCGAAGGGATCGGGAAGCTCGCTAGGAACACATCGGGAGATCGCCAGAAGAAGACCAGAAGACTCGTCACAAGAATACCGAAGGCTGCTGGATTGGCAAAAGTTAGGTCTTGGTTTAGATTGTTGGTCATTAAGAGTTGTAATTATTGAGTCATAGTTAGGGATTTAGTCTTAACTGAGTTAGATTTGGATGAAATCCAAATCAACTCAATAAGGCAACTGGGTCCACTATGGGGTTTGGTTGAGCTCAAGTTGAGCTCAATTAGTTGACTAAAGAATTGGTCAACATCATATTCAAGCCGAAATTTAAAAAGTAGAGGGAACCACTTTTCTGGAGATTCTGACAGGTAAACCACCGATGAGCGATGGTTGGACCACCCGTACCATGGAAACAGGGTGGCTGCCAGCGGCCGAACCACCTAGGTCGGCTAGTAAACCGCCCGTACCTAGTTTTCAAGTGGATGATAGTGGGTAAACCACCCAGGCTGGGCGGCTGAATCCCTCGTACCCAGAATTTTAAGTGCTTTCGACATTTGACCCGCCCAGGCTTGTGGCTGAACAGCTCATACCCAGATTTTATAGGTATGTTTAAATTTTTGGCTCTAATTTCTGAAGTCATTTGGGGCCTATAAATATCCCAAGTTTTCTTAGATTCCAGACAATAATTTTGGGGATTATATTTTGTAAAAAATTGTATGTGAATTATAAGAAAAATAAACGGGAAAGGGAGAGAGCTTAGAGTTATAAAATTCTTGAATTCTCCCTTGTAAGCTCAAGCGTAAGGGTTTGGTCTTCACCCAAAGAAGATCGGTAGTGGATATCGTTGTGCCCCAAGGAGGAGGACTCGAGAGTAGACGTAGGCCTATTGGTGTCGAACCACTATAAAACTTTTGAGTTCTTCTTTTACTTTCCTTGCTTGCTGATTTTGTATTGACACTTCCGATTTAATTTATTCTTTGAAAGCAAAGTTTCAATATAAGCACTTCTCTTCGACGTTGATTATATTTTATTGGGATTTGCTTGTTTCCTCTTAAATCATTTTTAAGCAAGTAACATAGCAACTTTCTTTGAATTGTTCACTTGTTACGAAAAGCTTCGATTTGTTTATCTTGCAAAAATCAAAAAAAAATTTGTTACAACGAAAATTTACACTTGCAATAATTCACCACCCCCTCCCCTCCCTTCTTAGTGTCAATTGATCCTAACAATTGGTTCATCCAAACTCTTAGTATATCATGCTCTCCTTCAGCATATTGCTCGATCCATCGACATGTTGACTTCCATAATATCCGATCCCCGATCGGATTCTTTTGGCCCGATGCCCGATCTCTAACTCTGGCCCAATGTTTGATTTTCCTGCTTCAATCGTTTTGCCTTTTCATGATTGAAATTAGTCCTACATTTTATCAAACTTTGATTAGATCATAATTTCATCAATTGATTTCATCATCAAAATCTGAGATTCAACATGTAGTTATCTTCTCTAGAGGCATCTATAGTTGGAATTTCTGTGAGAGATTGCCAATTCCGAGCTCCTACACAACAAGGCAATACGATGTGGGGTTCTATCGTGATCCCTCCGAATCTTAAGTTTGTTCTTTTTTATGGATCTATGAATATGTTTCCTAGCCTATACGGACCATTTTTATACCTGAAGTGGTGAGTTTGTCTTTATTGAGCTTGTTTGGTGCCTCTAATATTTTAAGGGGTCGATTTATCTATTCGAAGGTACTCTTTCATTCTCACCTATTGTGAGGATACATCCCTGTTAGATTATTTTTGGTTCCGAAAAACGTGAGGGTGTCTTACGTCGATTCGAAATTGAGTTATGTCCTTCCAGTAATGAGTCACATTAGTCTTAGAAATGATTACTTTTATGGTGCTTCGGGGTCCTTTTATGGTTCTTAATGAGGTGGCACCGGTACAATCAAAGGTGGAGCCTATGTGACATGAGGTGTATTGTCAGGTTGGAGATACCAAAATCTCATCTATAATGAGAAATCCAAAAAGACATAGTCAACCAAAAATAATGACAATAATTTAGAAATTAATTTTTTCTTGATCCATTGGTTAAATTTTAGATCATTATTATTTTAAATAATTATTTTTTATAAATATCAAATTTATCTCAAGGCCATTGAGGATATGCTAGTTGATGATGTCCATTTTTAAACTTAGATAGTTTAAATAAATACTCTACTCAAATATCCTTTATGTGTAATCATTATCTATGTAAAAGTGATATATTTTTAATTTAAATTAAAATAAATATATTAAAGACCTCAATTGTCATATATTATTTTTAACATACTTTAATATGTATGTATGATATCTTTTATTAGAGTGTTCGTATAGACTAGATTAATCCATTCTAATTTGTGTCGAGCTCAACAACAAAACTAACTCAATTTGAGCTTGATCTTCTACCTTTTATTTCATATAAGAACTCCAAAAAAATAGTTCATTTTGAGAGATAAGAATCTAAGAGACTTAGAGATTGAGTAAAAGACAAGGGTAAAATAATGATCTCGTTCTTTACTTGCTTCTTGGATACTTTTGTTAACATGTTGAGTTATCAAAGTGGTTTATCTTTTTAAGGATTTTACCTATTCAAATTAGTTATTGTTATTGTGAAAATCAAGTACCAATGATCCATGAGGATAGGTCCATGAGAAAAAACTCATACACAAGGAGACTAAGGTCATGCACTTGATCCCTTACTTTAATTTATCATAGTTTTTATAGTTTTTTATTCAATATATTATCATTAAGTTTTTGAAATGGTTTCTTCAATCCTCTTTTTTAATGGGTTTGATATTTTCAATTGTTACTATCATTATAAAAATAAGTCCAAGTAAAATGTAAAATATAAGCTAATTAACTAATTAACTACAAGTGTAGAATCAATAAAACACTTATTCTCATATTTTGTATTTTGTCTCGCGATTCTTAAAGTGATATCCTGGATAATTTATTTTAATAACTTATTTGTTCCTTAAAATTCTTAGCCTATTATTTTTATTATACTAATTCTTGTATATTTTTCTACCAGCCCTTATCATTTCTTTCTTTAGGTATTTTTTTCTGAACTCTATTGATTGTCGTATGATGATTTTAGCACCATGTTTGTCTTGCAATCTAACTTATGTCATTTCAATCTTACTCCTCCCTTATGATAGAACTGAATGATTTCAATTATTTTTTATCTCTTAATTATTATTATTATTATATACTTTTTGTCTTTGTCATGAACGTCTCCTTATATTCTTTTATTATTTGTATGATGTAAGCCTAAATAATTATATTCTACTTCATCTATTTACTTCAAGATCCTCTTTCGTGCATGAGGTTAATATGCTAGTAAAGAACATGAATGACATTTCAAAAAGTTTAAATTTTTTTCTTTTATTAGAATTTCTCTATTCATTATGGATCGAGATGTTATATTATTTTTGATTTATGATAATCAATTTATTTTCTCTTTAATTTAACCTAAAATTCAATTAAGATATCAAGAGAAATTTGTTTCATTTACACTTAAAATTTTTATATCTCTATTTTATAATAGAATACTTGTTCAATATTTTGAAGGTTTATACTTACCTTTTTTTATATTTCTATAAATATTTATCTTAAAATTAGACTATTTTAAATTATGATTCCTTCAAGCTTTTGTATATCAAAAAGATGCTTTAAATATATCAGTGGTGAACCTGGAGGATTGACCTAAGAATCTAATTATGGACTCATAGTTTAATTTTGATCTTATTTTTTTTTTTTTGAGACTATCTCTTAGTTTTACTATTTTATAGCATCTTTTCATTATATATTTGGCTTAGTCTTATTCGTAGAGGTTCCATTGATCCAGTATGTATGAGGATAATGATCTAATGTCTATGAGAGTATCTTAATGTATTGATCAGAAATATTCTGATCCAAACATGAGGAATTTGGATGCATTGATCAGAAATATAGTGATCAGTATAGAAAATATAAGGATACGATGTCACGAATATTAACGCTCGTCTCTTATATTCTCTTGCTGTCTTCTCCTTTTCCCTAAACCTTTTCGGTTTCTCCCTAAATCTTCTATGTTCTCTTCCGCTCCTCTCCTCTATCATCCAAGAACTTCTTGGTGTTTCTTTCGTTTGTTCTTGAACCTTTTCGGGATTCTTGGTTCTTGTGAACTCTCTCGTCATGATCAGGCTATGCAGAGGAAGATGATCTCCTTGGGTTATTATTTAACTTCAATGGGTAATGGAACCGCTGTAACCTCTAATATCACGAACAGAGGTGCAAGTTGTCAAATAGACATGCTGCATCCTCCAAGATGGTTCTGCGAACCGGAGCTTCATGTGTACTACTTGGAAATCTCACTTAGAGGAATGCAATATTTGGTTTTCTTTCTTCTTTCTCTCTTTAATATTAGGTTTAATTTTCTTTCCTCTGACTTTATTTTAGATTTATTTCGGTTTCTTTTTGAATTTCTATAGGCTTCTTTGTGTTTTTGGGATTTCTTTTGGTTCTTGAATCATTTATGGTTTTTCTTCAGGCTGCCTCTTGTTCTTAATCGACATGGCAAATCTTGTTCTTAATCGACATGGCAAAAACGAAAGAGGGCGTAGACAGAGGGTAGGAGATTGAGACGCAATTGAGGACACTTTTGCTCTGCTACTTTCAATTGAAACTTCTTGTTCCAGGGATTTCTTTATGTTTCTTCTTGAATCTTTAGGCATTAGGCTTCTAAAGCATCATCATTCTCTGTACTCTATCTTTCTGTTGAGAAAATTCATCACAAATGCTAAGTTTAGAAGTCAACTTCTGGGATAGAATACCAGTATAACTAATTCGCCAGAGCATTAACATCTTAACCAACTTTCAAATGGTTATGAGGATACAAGATAAATCTTTCCCCATATGAACTCCGAGGACTATTTTAAAAGATAAATATATAAATAAAAACTTACGGATCATATTTAGCCCATATCTGATCAAGTATTTTACTGCTCTTGCATACTCTAACAAAGAAAACAAATACCAATAAGCTGTCGTGAGTTCATCCACTAAAAATAAGGAAAAGAGTAAAATCTTTTAGCAAATACAGTGGAAAATAGTAAAAGCTTTATAGCATAGGAAGTAACCATAAGTATAGTGGCTCACCATCCTCAAAACATCTAGTCAGGTAAAATGAAATCTTCTTGCCTCAGATATGAAGGAAAAAGGAAATTTAAGCAGTCAATGAAAGTACAGTATAATAATCTCACATTTCTCTTGTTTAGCATTGTGTTCAACAACCAATACTAGAACTTTTCCTTAATACTAATATTATGGAAAAGCTCCACAATATTAAGTTAAAAAATAATAACTACAGGATTTAAGAGCAGAATGTTGAAAGGGTTATTGAGAAATAAAAAGCATACATCATCTATGATTTGGATTACATGTTTCCTCACACCTGAGTATCCTAAATTGATGTCTAGATTTATCATGGTTTACAATCACATAGGAAGCCTTAAATGATTTTATATTTCCTTTTCTTCATATCACAATATACAATCGTCTACTACTGATCTTGGCTCTCCCAAATTTGGCAACTTGAAATATCAAAAACCTGCATTCACATAATCATTTTTTATCCACTTCCACTTTGAATATCTCAACCAAAACATGATATTTATTACTATATGTACGGATATTTCTTCACCATAATATACAATTTCGAGATAAGATCACATTTCTCAACATTCCAAAGAACCATAAAACAGAAGTAAACTAATTTTAATCAAGGTTTGACTTACCGATCCGTACCAGTGTACCAAGTTCATCTCGATGCGGTACTAGGCCGTATACATAGTGCATACCATCCGATAAATTAAAATATAATATAATATTTTA